>ML213504.1:978803-1484383 GCA_004369045.1 Heliocybe sulcata | reverse complement strand
TCACTACATTTGCGCAGATTCCCACGCTCTGTGCGATAGTGAGCGTATCCGCGGCGTCGCGCTACGAGCGATATTCAAGTTTCTATGGATTTTTCCGTTATTTCCTGGCTTTTCCCGAGCTCCGACCTCGCCCGACAACCTCTCCGAATCGTTCCACAGGCTGTCGCTGGCCTCTCGATATGCAGCGCTGCAGTGGCGCTGCGTCGGTGTCGGTGTCGGCGTCGGCGGCACATCGTAGCGGTGCGGTGCAGCGACGCAGCGACGTTTTGGCAATGGCCGGCAGTCTTGTTCTAGGTCGCCTCAGTCATTTCGAGTCATTTCTGAGAGTGTGCGTGCCTTGCCGGCACCGTCCGTCGTCCGGCCGCTCATCGGCAGCGCTTTTGATGCGACGAGCGCACTTTCCCACGCTTGCGTCAGCCAGCGGCCGCCTCCGTATATGGACGCTGCAGCTCCTGGAGCTTGTTCCGAGGTTCGGGTTTTGGTCTGGCCTGTCTTATTGTTTTGCATATAGCTATTGTTCTTATTGTTTAGCACAGGGACTTCGGATATTTGGTTTAGGCAGGTAGACTACTAGAGTAGCACCTCCTGTACTCGTAATTTAGGTTTTCCGAGTCTACCAGAGTCCCCCAGAGCTTGTATCTCGTCCTCCCTGCGCAATCCAGTGTTCCCCTCTCTTTCCTGCATCTCTGTCTGAGTTTCCTGCGTCGCCGTCGCTAATCCCGCTCTTCGTCACTAATCGTCGCTAAAGTCGCTGCTTGTCGCTAAACTGCTGGCAAGCATCGCTCACTATCCTGCGCTTCACGAAATCTTCGCCGCTCTATGCTCCGAGTCGTCCCTAGCTATTGCCAGCTATTGGGCGCTGTCGCTACACCCGCTGCTGTCGCTTCGTCATATTTTCCCACGCCTCACTGTTTCACTCATTGTTCGCTTTCTGTCCGTTTCTTTCAGAGCTTTTGCTGTCTGTGTTTCACCAGACACCAGAGGTCTTTTCGCTTCGTTCTATTGCTAGAGTCTACATCTATTTTTAGCGTTCAGTGCGTTTGTCACTTCTGTAGCGTTCTCCATCGCTCCCGGTCGCTTTCGCCGCTTGTTCTATTTTTAGCGCTTCGCTACGTCGCTCTTGTGGCTTGTGGTCTCGGTCCTATATTTCCCATTGACTCCCTCTGAACTACATTCATACCCTTCGATCCCTGGGGCCTCGCAGCCGCAGCAGCACCAAGGGATTGGTGCTGGTGTGTGGTTGTTGTTGTTTGTTTAGGTCTTCCTCTTTCCGGGTTTCGTCATGTGTTCGTGTTCATCAACGTCAGAGTCTGGAGATTCACAAGAATATTAACAGCAGTTTGCAGCTCCGAATGAAGCGTGCTTACCGCTCTAGGAGTCAACAACGAAGAGTAGTTCCACCACTTGACCCGGTCTACCATCTCATCTGGCAAACCCATGGAGGCTGCACTGACCCGCACTAGCTCGCGTATCAGGGTCGGGTCCCACTCGGAGTTGGCGTCGCACAAATGAAAAAGTGCTCCGGGATGTTGTACACAATTGCAAACAGATTATAGTCCTGCACTTCGTGTCTGTACGGAGCCGTGAAGTGGCTTGGCGATTATGCGAGCATGATAAGAAGAGGAGCTCCGGTAAAATGGGATAGTCGAACTCTTCTCTTGTGCCCCAAGCTCATGCCACTTCTTCCGTAACACAAGGATGGGACTTCTTCCGTAACGCAAGGATGGGATACTGCGTGGACAACTCTTGACCGGGATAAGGGTTTATGTACAAAGGTTGGTCAAACTGGGGAACAAGCCATCCGAGACAATATATTGGCTTTCTGCGACTGTTGGGGTAGAATTCACGGGCAGGGGGACGTTCATATGGTTCTTATACGTCAGGGAAGGGATTTGGATTGTGCTTTGAGGCCGCGTCTGCCCTGTGCGGCTTGGTTAGTAGCCGCTACATCACGATGGGAACGACTGTACCGAGATACCTCGAAACATTCATCGAGAAACTCTACAAAGGGCTTAATTTGTGTCGACGGGTTCATGGTCGGATCCCGTGGCATGGCACTACTTAAGTCTCCATGCACATCCTCATCTTCGACACGCTAATTACGCCACATCTAGTGTTGTTGGCAATATGTCGCCATATTGCCACGCCACTTTTGCCACCCTGGCAATAGCCATGGCAAATGGCAAAAGAAATCTGGTGGCTGGCAAAAAGGTGGCAAAACTATTTGACATATGATTCATATCCCGCGACATGGCTATTGTATACCCGGCATTACACAATCGTAGAAAAACGATATATAATACCATAATTAACAGGATACCACTGGGATAAATGCCAACTTAGTCGAACACCTTGAAACCATGTTCGTCTGAAAAAGCCCGCTCACAGCGATGGATGCGGCGCAAGCAGCACAGCCACCACTCAACCATGAACCCGGACGTGGAGGGTGCACAGATTAATGCTAGGGATGTCTATGACTTGGATGGGCTGCAGTGGATCAACAAAGGCACTCTTATAGACTCTTTCAACGATGACATTCAGACTGTACAGGGACCTCCAGCAGGTGCACAGTCACGGGATGCTGATTCTCTGCTTGCAAAACGCGGGATTTCTGATGAGTAAACATGTAAATACCACTAGGATATCTCTTGTTAACTTTATGTTATATTTGCCATGACTTTTATTTTGCCACCTTTCTGCCACCCTTGGCAATTGCCATTTTGCCCGGCAGATGGCAGAAGTGAGCCGTCGGAATTTTGCCATTTGCTCTAGCCACATCAGCGCCACAATTGGCTTACTAAGCAATTCGCGTGACCGAGGAATATTGCCCAACCCCCCGTTTGGCGAGTAGCAGGTGGCGGCCAATGCCGCTGAGCTACTGCGAGTAGAGGCATGGATCAGACACTCGCCCAGTACGCGTCCCTGGGTCAGAAGGACAAGGCCCCTGCATATCTCTCCTTGCTGCAGGAGACTCTATCGCATCCAGATCAGTCAAGACTTGCGGCAGATATCCACACAATCGTCGACCATGTCGTGAACAACGATAGCGTGGGGCCGGTAGTGGGCAGGCAGGTCTTGGCCGACCTTGCGAAAGCATTAGGCGCAGCAGCCATCAAGGATTCTGCGATACGGAGGCAGGTTGTGGAGGATACACTAGCGGTTGTGCAGCCAAGGCTAGTCAGCTACGAGGAACAGGTGTGATCGACGTGAGTGCTTTCAGACTTGGAACTAATGCGAGCCGCGTGCAGGTCAATGTCTTGCGCTTCCAACTCGCCGACCTCCTCGAAGCGGAAGAAGAATGGAGCGACGCAGCCCGCGTTCTGATGGGCATCTCTCTCGAATCCGGACAGCGGTACGTCCCTATTCCCTCACCCCGCATGCCACCCAACTGAACAATCACCCAGATCCGTATCTGACGAAGAAAAGCTGCGCGTTTACATCCGCATCGTTCGCCTCCTTCTCGAAGATGAAGACTCCACCCAGGCAGATTCATACTACAACCGCGCGGCCCTGCTCGCACACACGACGACAGACAAAGAGACACAACTTGCATTCAAGCTTTGTCAAGCTAGGATCATGGACTACAACCGCCGCTTCCTTGAAGCAGCCCAGCGTTACAACGAACTCAGCTGGGTCGCGGACATTGACGAAGAGGAACGCAAACAGATGCTGTAGGCCGCTTCCGCCTCTTCCACTTCCCCTCTCCCAATCCTCACACGTTGCACGCAGTTCAGCAGCAGTAACTTGCGCTGTTCTCACCCCTGCCGGTCCTAATCGATCCCGCGTCCTCGCCTCCCTCTGCCGTGACGAGCGCACTGCCGACCTCCCCACCTACAACATCCTGTCCAAGATGTTCCTCGACCGCATCCTCCGCCCCGCAGAGATCCACGAGTTTGAGGGCACCCTCAAGACCCACCAGCTCGCCAAGATCAATATGTCCTCCAATGACCGCCTTGCGTCCATCGCCGACGACGATGATGATGACGAGGGTGCAAGTATCAGTAAGAGGAAGGGTCCCTCGACGGTATTGGACCGCGCCGTGCTGGAGCATAACTTGCTGGCGAGCTCGAGGATTTATAATAATATCACATTCCGCGGCTTGGGTGCTCTATTGGATTTGACTCCTGGTGCGGCGGAGACCATGGCACGGAAGATGATCGAGCAGGGTCGGCTGAAGGGCTTCATCGATCAGGTGGATAGGCTGATCTGGTTTGAGACTGGTAATGAGGACGAAGAAGCACAGAACAAGGCTGGAGGCCTGGGCGACGTTGAGCAGGAGACCGAGGATACAGGCGCGGCGTTCACGAAACGGTGGGACATGCAGATCCGCATGACAGCAGCAGAGGTCGGTCCGCCTCCCTTTCCTTCAATCGTATATGTTCTGACACGTTCCGCAGGTGGAATCCATCGTCCAACACCTTTCCAACAAGAGTCTTCTGGGTGCAGTAACTGCATGAACATTATGTACTGTAGGTAGAGCATATCGTGTCGGTTGGACGTCGAGGGAAATCACAATAATTACTTGTACATTGCATCCATGCTCGACGACAATATATCACTGTTGTACCGCCTCGCCTTCCGTCCTTCTGCGCTTCTTCACCCGCTCCCGTTCGCGCTTCGCCTCCAGCTCGTGCCACTCACCTTCCAACGTGGACAATCTGAAATAGATGCAATCCATCATTCCGACCGCGACAACAAGGATTGCAGGAACGAACCGAGTTGGAAGCGCAGGAGCCGGCTCTTCCTGCGTGAAGTACGGCGCCTCTAGTGCCTGTGCAGCCGTCGCTCGTCTCGTCGGATCGTAGGTCAACAACTGCTCCGCCAGATCCAACGCTGCAGGCGACAACCACTTCTTGAACAACACTCGGAAATGATCCTCGATAGTCTCCTTGGGCTTCACCAGCTCGTACCACGGCATATCCGCCACACCCGGCCAGCGCTCGGGCGTCGGTGTACCGAAGACCCTGTAAATGGCGTCGAGCTGGGACATGTCGTCGTTCCCTTGGAACACAGGCTTCTTGGTGTAAAGCTCGAGCATTATGCAGCTTTACCAAGGTTAGGTATATCTTGGCATACAACAAGTAAAAGGCTTACCCAGCGCTCCACATATCGACCTCAGGTCCGTACACGGTAGTTCCTAGCAATAGCTCTGGAGGTCGGTACCATAGCGTAATAACCCTGTTGGTGTAGTCACTGCGCCTCCGTTTCTGGTAGAAACGCGCGAGACCAAAGTCTGCCAGTTTCAGCTCGCCGCGGTTGTTCAGTAGGATATTGGACCCCTTGATGTCCCGATGGATGACACCTTTGTGGTGAAGGTAGGCCAGGCCTGCAAGCATCTGTTGGCAGAGAGACTTCAAGTTCGCATCCGTGAAGGAAAACTGCGTCTGCGTGAGGACACCCGTCAAGTCGTGATCCATGTACTCAAAGACCATGTAGACGGAACCTTTAAAGAGGGTAAGCAAGGTCGCGTCAAGCAGATTGCCAATCATACCATGAGACACCATCATCTCATACAACTTCACTACATTCTGATGGCGAAGCGACTGAAGGAGCTTGATCTCCCGCATAGCCGTAACTGGGAACCCGTCACGCTCCTGCTCCATCCTAATCCTCTTGAGAGCGACATGCACGCCAGTAACCGTATTACGAGCTTTATATACCTTGCCGAAGGTACCTTCACCGACTTGACTTACAATCTCGTAGAGATCAGCGCGTCTCGCAGAATCAGGTGCATTGTCAGACGATTGAGCGACAGGAGTCGCCAGTCCGCTCTGCATTTGGATTTCCGGCCTTCGGCCATGCGATCCTCGACCATTCTCCTGCAACGACGACGGACGTGCCGAAGACGGGGTAGTAGGAGGACCTGGAAGATACGGTGCGCGAGACCCGTCATCATTTTGACGCTTGGCAACGTCAGTGTCCATCGGAGCTCCAGGTGCTGAGCGAAGCGAGCTGAAGTTGGAAGAGGGCGAAGCGATGTCATGACGGTGGTCCACCCGATTTAAAGACTTGTTGTCGGCAGCCACAGCCGCTGTTGTCGCCTTTCGAGCAGGAAGTTCGCTGTCTTCCTCCTCGGCATCAGGAAAGAAACGCTTGAGCGAGGAGCTCGCCGCGTTCACTTGCCCAATCGGTCTGAATCCTGCCTTCACACGGATTCCAGAGGCAGCGCCAGATTTTGCTTCTGCTTCCACAGTCAGACTTGAAGAGAAATCTTGGCCGTTGGAGTGACCCTCTTGCACGCTGCTTGTTTGCGAAGTAACATGCGATTCTTCTTTGCGAGACTTGGGTTCTGGCTTCGTACGAGACACGTCGGTTGGTCGATTCTGACAGTTTACGAATTTAATAACGTAAGAGAAAACGATAGTACGGGAATGCCCACATCCGGTTGCTTGCCATTAGCAGCTCCGCCACGATTGCGTTTCTTCTTCGCAGTTTTCGAGAGATTGATGGCGATCTCCTCCACGGACGTAGCTTGTGGTAGGCGATGGACGGCCTTGGGCCGGCGAGGCGGGCTGCTGCTGGGACTTCTCGTTATAGTGGAAGCAGGCGACGCACTCCTTTTGCGACCCCGCCCTCGGCTGTCATAACTTCGGTACGAGGAGGCTGGCGACCTTGACCACCGAATGCGTTGTCGCTTACTGGCAGGTGCACGGTCATAAACGGGTGAACGCCCACGCGGTGTCGGACTGTAGTTGCGTCGTTGTCGTCTTGGAGAGATTGATCGTGACCGCGAACGAGAACGGGACCTGGAAGCCCGGCGACCTGGAGAAAAAGGTCGTGGGGAGCGGGAGGGTGAACGAGAAAGAGATCCTCTAGATCGGCGTTTTTTAGGTGAACGATCCGCCTTTGCTGGTGGTCCCATGTCCCTCTTCTGCCAGCTATGGGCACAATATGAACAGTCGTAGTGATAGCAAAACTGAAACATCGTACTTATTGAGAGGACCGTCATCATTCCGCCATTCTCGGTCCTTGTTCTTCTTCCCCTTTTTCTTCTTCCCAGATGCATTAGTACGGTTTGCATTCCGCTGCCGTGGCTCATTGGTGGTACTGTCCGGCTTCCAAGATGCAGCAGGCTCCCATGAACGAGCATCATCGTTACTGCGCGGACCTACGGGCTTCGAATCGCTCCATTGGCGCCTGAGTTCCTGCCATCGTTCGACTTCGTCGCGCGCGTCCTTATGCCACCGGTGGTCTCCCGCGTCCCCTCCTTCTCGGACATCATCCCTGCGGTCGTCTCTACGATCATCCTTGCGCCACCCAGAATCTTCTCTTTCTGGTTGATAACGTTCATCCCAACCACGACGCCCTCCACGTCCATCATCCCGTCGAGGACTTCGGTCATATCGTCCCGCCTCATGACCCCATGAGCTGGACTCACGATAAGGTGGTGGAGAATAACGATGGTCATGACGGTCATCCCAGTCGCGACTTCTGTTTGTAAAATGAGCATCCCGTGTAGCCCAGCCATTATCAGGCCTGCGTGAGCCGTTTTCGTAGGCGTCGCGGCTATCACGAGCAGAGTGTCGGTGCACGTCGCTCGATGACCCATATGGCCGGTCATGAGAATGAGAGGATTCGCCACGACGCCAGTCGTCGGGATCTCGTCGGCGAGAACCTGATGCTTCAGGACTCATATTCCTAGGTACAAGCTCTCTGTAGGAGTCAGCGCGATGAGGGTAGTGGTGTGAGCGAGAGTAAGACGGCTCGTGGCTGGAGTCGTCCCGCCGTGAGACCAACGGCACCTCGTCATCCTCGTTGGCACGTCGAGCTCTGCCACCGGATGCATGCATAGCGGGTCGCAGAAGAAGAAGAGAGAATAGACACGAGCGCCTCGTCGACGTGCGGTGCCAACAGTCAACAAGGACTTGAGATGTTGATGGTGTGCAGAGAAGAGGTCAAGCGCCGGATAGGGCGACGCCTTGTTGGCACCTTCAACAATACCAAATCTTCCGACACTCAGCGGCTTAGACACAAGTCGGAGCGAGCTTGTAAAAGAGAGTCAAATGAGACACCATGATGACCAGACCCATACAACGTCAACGCATGTTGTCCGCTGGCAGACCACGGTGAAAACTTACATAACGATTTGGATAGGGGAGCATGCGAGGCTTGGGGAGGAGACCGCAATCCCAATATGATTCCCGATGCTAGAAGAGGGAGACGTACAGTCCTTGCTGGTGGTCGGCCAATGCTGAGGAAACAATGCAGCGACGGACAACGAAAGATGGGCCCGAGGCAAGCTTGAACGCAAGGTACACCACCGAGGCTCGTCCTCCCACACTAAACACTTTTATACAACTATCAAACGCTCTTCATAGATGAGGTACATCTTCGGAAGAGCACCAAGGAAAGTCTTCGCTCGCCCGGATTCATGACGGTTACTTGAAGGGAAGTGTCTCACCTGGAAAGTCCGGGGGTGTGGCAACTGGCTGCCGGGGGCATGCAGAGCCCCTCGCGCTGTCCCAGACTACAGGTAACGCTGGCACTTCATGCTATACGTACATAGTACAATGTACTTGTACAGTTACAAGCAGCTTGAATGGATACATGCGCTGGGATACTTATTGGAAGGTACATGACGGCTCTCCAGCAGCGCCCTCTGTTCCCCTCTCTCGAACAGCCAGGTTGTAATGAAGCAGCAACTGGTCTAGATTCACACGCAGATTGCTGCTGCTTGCCCGCGAGGACCGCTGGTTCGTGCTCATAATGCTATCCGCATTTCGCATCCGCGACCATTGGCTTTCCCCATGAGCCGGGGCAAAAAGCTGTGATAGAGAAGGAGATAAGTCAATCAACTAACGGACCCAGAAACAACGGACCTTGACAGTTGTGTCGATACCACTCACGGCTACCAAAGGCATGTGAGGATGGGCTTCGACCACATTCACGACGCTGCCATCGCCTTCATAGATACCGTGTAATTTGCCTGTTGACTTTCTCCAAAGGAAGAAATTGCCGTCGTCTGACCCGGAAGTAACGAATTCATCGTCGGGCCCAAGGAAATTCACTGCATCCCGAGATTTAACAGTGAAAGGTAATGCAGATTACGGACACGCACCATCTTTAATCGTCTCGACGTTGCAATGACCTGCGAAACGAATCCGTGGATGGATGATGGGGACGTCGGCGTGGGGATCAGGATCCTCGCGTTCATCTTCCTCCTCCTCCTCCTCCTCCTCCTCCTCCTCCTCTTCTGCGTTCGTCTCAGCGTCGACTCCTCGTCGTGGTGTTAACTCATCGGGATCGGTTTCTTCTGGCTCCAAAGAAGCGTCATCGAAGAAGTCCGAGTCTGAACCTATCTCCACCTCGTCCGATGATTCATTCAATTCCGCCCTGCTTTCGTCTGAACGGCTCCTTTTACGATTCGACGGTAGGATCACGCTCCGTGAACGCTTTCCTAACCAGATATTCTTGACTCCAGTGTCGTCCAAGGTGGAGAATAGGTATACAGCATCTCCACCATATGCTAGATGGCACGAGTGAGCTTCTGCTTATGACGTGTACTATACAGCATACACCCACTCATTAGAACTTCATGACCATTAGTCTGCGCCATCCTGACGCCCGAGATATACTGTCTTCTCGTCCTCCGATTACTCCGCCTCGGCTTTCTGCCGAAGCGACGTACACATCTGGCAAGGTCTTCGTTATCATCTGGGACACCCGCCTCTTCTCGCAACGACCGGCCCACTTGTCTACGATCGAACAGGTAACCCTGCGCACAATATGTTTAATCTGTAATCAGCACCACATTGTGAACGTGGTTGTACGCACGTACGGTGATTCTCCCGCCACGACGAATTGATAAGGAGTGAGAGGAGAGATGCCTATTGAGTAAAGGTCGTGCGGCAGCTTGATCAGCGGCGGTGGACACGAGTCCGAGGTACAAGTGTGTGGGTGCCGCAAGTCATGCTGTCTAACCGTGCCGTCCTGATTGACAAGAGATTAGTTGTCGCCCTCATTTCAAGGTAGAGTGAACATCATATACCTCAGATACTGTAAGGAACGTATCCGGACTCTCCTCCGTGACTATCCTCTTGGTCGCACCGGAATGACACCGGAAAACTCGAATACACGCTTCCCCCGTGTTATACTCCGTCTCAGGTGCTCTGGGAGTTGCATGGCCAGTGGCTTCCGTAATATCAAATACTCGAACCTGGCTGTCTCCCGAAACTGTGGCTCTACAAGGAAGCCATTAGTCTGTGATACAGCGCGAGAAGCAGCAGCGGACACATACATTCTCGAGGAGTGCGGGAGCATCTGGTTATTGAAGATGTTCCCGCGGTGTCCCGTCTTAATCACCGTAGTGCAAACATAGGGATAGCCAGATGAGTCGTCCTGAACTATCCGCCAGAACCTAACCCTGCGCAAGGAGTTTGTTCATAGCTCAGACCCCACGGTAGTCCCGATACAGACGTACGTTCTATCATCTCCACCGCTGAGCAAAGTCTCCCCTCCTTGAGCCCAGCTCAGAGCATTCACGCAACTACAAAACCATCATATAGTTAAGTCTTGTCCGTAGTGAAGCCATGAACGCACCCCGTATGTCCATAGTCCTCATCCCCAAGGACCTTCACCCGGTCCCATGTGTAATGCAGAGCATACGATAATCTCGATTTCCTGCGCCGTTCGGCCCATGAAGCAGAGGGTAAGTCGCCTCTTAGGCTTGTTAAGAGTGGCGGAACTCCAATTGATGGCAGGCTCGCAGCAGAATTCTCCGCAAAACCCGCAACACTCGTAGAGGCATTCTCCATCAGTTTTAGGCAGGATGTTAGGAGCGTTATGAGAGTAAAGGAGGTAGCTTGCAGTAGCACTCACGAAAGGCAGACAAGGTCAGTTGGATTCCCCAAGCCAGATCTAAATCCTTTAAATGCATGGCCGACCCGGTCTATGCAGCCGGAGCGTCATAGACGCATAACTGCAGCGAGGATGCTGCGTACACTCTAATCATTCTTGCAAGAACATATTATTAGGCATCAATGTGCCAAAGCTGTTGGTACAAACAAGTGGTGAACATGATCGTGTACTACTGGTATGCGTAACGTGAGATATATGAAGACGTGTCCGTGGAGCGCTTAAACAGCAGCAGCGAAACCAACAGCATCCCGACCAGCATCATACACCGTGTAGTAACGGCGCAGGAAGGCATCACCTGCGGGATGTTATCAGAAATCGCTCTGAGATGCGATACGACGAACTACTGACCAATGATCCAGAGCGATCCGCCAGGAAGGTTGATGTCCATTCCCTGGAACGACGAGATACACGTGCCCTGGACTTCGAGTATGTAGTCCGTGGGCTTGAGGGGGTAGGCCTTGCCGTCGAAGTAGAAGGACAGGTCAGGGAGACTGGGCACCTTAGAGCACTCGACGGTGTATTGGCCGTTCCACGACTTGGTGGCACCGATTTGCGAGTTAAGCATCTCGGCAATATCGGTGGGCAAGGCAATCAAAGAGGTACCTGTCAGAGGGCTATGAGCATTGTCGAACTCAACAGTAACCGTTCACTTAGTTCTCACCAGTGTCAATAGCAGCACCAGTGTTCTCGAGCTCGAGCTCATCATCACCGAAGGAGACCTTCTCCAGCTCAACCTCCCAGTAAGCCTTGCGGCGAACGGGAACATAGTGGATATCACCGGAGTACGCAGACTCGTCAATTCCGCCGAAAACAGCCTCACCACCATCCTCCTCAGAATCACCAAGGCGGAACGAGAAAACGGGCTCGTCGACGAGGTTCTGGTTGATCATGCCGTAGAAGGGAGGGACGATGTGGTTCACCGAGATGGTGTCATAAGCCAATCCAAGAATACCGTCGAACCTAGGGGACGGCGTCATTGGACAAAAGCCTCAGTGAAGGTAGGGCAGCCAGACTCACTTGCCGAACGCGAAGGTAAGTCCGGGCTCCTTGGTTGCCTCGGCAAAGTCCTGGCCCTGGATGGTGATGTCACCAATGGTCAAGACGTCGTTGGAGACGTAGCCCTCCATAGAACCCGTGCCGTACTGGATGGAGAACTCGCTGCCGTTTGCCTTGTAGGTAGAGGACTTCTCCGCATCATACTTGGCATGGAGGAAGCAAGCGATGGAAGTGCACTTGGTGCTGGGCACCCAGAGATTGCTCGAACTAATCGTCGCGTGAGTGCGACGCCGACTATAACATATTCTCGAATGCTTACCCCGTGTCCAAGATTACTTTGAACTGTGTACAGTGTGAATCACGAAGGCGCAAAAGCTATGGCGTAATACGCACCACTTGAGGAGGAGTACCAAGGGAAATCTCAGTGAAGTACTGCGCATTGGCGAAGTCTACGGGCGCGTTGTTAATTTGACATTCACTGCGCCACGATCACTGCGCCACAAGGACGACACGGTACGTACTGCTCAGCGGTACACCATGGCCACCATCAATGGCAATGTCTTGCGTCCAGTAGAGGTCCTCGTCGCCCTGTTGCACACGACGGCCCTGACCACCAGAACCGAAGAGGGGCGTCTGCGGTCCTGCACCGTACTTCTCCGCGAGGTATGCGGCCTCGAGGGAAGGGTTGCTGGAGACAGGTGGAAGCTTCTTCAGCTTCAGCTTATGCACGCCGGCCGCGTTGGCAGCGAGGAAGGGTAGTGCAAGGAATGAGAGAACAGTTGAGATGATCATGGTGGTGGTGAGGGAACAAGCCAACGTTGCTGCGTCCGGCGGGTTGACGTACTTGCGTCTCGTTGTTACCCGGCCGCGGGACCAGGATACTTCCGGGGATCCCTAGCGCGTCTCCGGTTCTCCGGCCTACGGCACGCGTCTGGGAAATGGCATCTCCTCCGCTCTTTACAACTTTGTCCGCGTCTACTCCTGTCGCTGGCCTTCTTTTCTTTCTCTTCCTGTGCCGGTTACTTATCACGACGTTAAGAAGGGATGGCCTCGAAAACGCGCTCGACGAAGCGGAACGCTCCTCTGGAACTCGACGTTTCTTCCCTTTCGAACACGGAGCGGCTTCTGTTAGCTCAAGCCGTGTATGAGCTCGGTGGAGATGCTTGGGTTGAAGTAGCCAAGCTCCTGACCAAACATCCCCTAATCACACGTCCTAAGAATACCTTTACATCCGACGTTAGTGTACCATTTGTTCTTCGTAGACGTCCAGTCTGAAATAAATGTCTTTATCTTGTGATCACAACAGTTATGCGAGGAACTATATACTCAGCTCATGCAAGATGCAAACTTGAACCTGTAAGCTCATCCCCAATTACTGCAAGTAGTCTTCTTAGGTAGCAGTACAGCCCCGACAACCAAAACGCGGTGCATGGTGGGCCACTTGTCCTCTCTCTGAGCGTGTTTTTTGACATGCTTGGTTAGCTCCTGTGCATCTCAAGCTAGCGCAAAGACACTATCAAGCACGCGTGTTTGAGTTGAGAGACCTCATCTCCGCCGAAGAAGTGAAGTTCAAGTAAGTGCCAAATGCACTATTGTTCCGAGCGGATCTCATATGGTCTCAGAAATCTGGTCAAAGAAATCGACGAAATACGCGCAGGGCTGTGGGACGAAAAGATACAATCTAAACGGAGAAGTGCCACCCAGTCGCAGCATGCTACACCTACTGCGATTGTCGCGACAGCTCCAGTGTGTACATTCTGCATCCGGAAGCCCATATATTCACGCATATTTCGAGGAGATTGCGGAAACTCCAGAGATCCGTCCGTCGACTCCTATACATGGGGATACTATTACTGAAGCCCCTATTGATGAGAATATGGCCTCGCCATCTCCAGTACCGGCAGAACACACAGTTATCTCGCATCCGGAGGAAGATGCTGCACTCGGCGCTGGCCAAGCACCAGATGAAGATGTGATCAGTTCAGAGGCTCCCGAGGCGCCATCCCATGAAGGACCGTCCCACGTCGATCAAGATTCAGCTGTAGTAGTAAATCAGGAAAGCCAGAGCTCTGACGAGGAAGCTGAAGGCGCGCAAGCTGAGCCTGTCGCGGAGGAAGCCAGTCCATCGGGCCCTGGAACGATGTCTTTGGAGAACGCCGTCTCACTCGCTGACGAAGGTACGTACACTACCATGTCCACTTTAACGATGCTTACAATTGCGTGATCTCCGTGTTTCAGAGTTGCCTTTGAGAGACACAGCAAGCCCGGACGCGCCTCTAGAGCTGGAAGTACCCCGAGAAGTAGCAGTGGACGAGGTAGATGCAGGCGAGGACGTCCAAATGGCTGCAGATGCAGAGAGTCCCGCTGAGGAAGAGCAAGAGATAGCCCCTAATCCTGAGGACGTAGAACTCCAGCAAGTAACAGAGGCAACTGAAGTTGAAGCAGACGAAGAGGAATCTCCACGGGCCGCGTTTGATACGGCCGACCGAGAGGCTACCCCCGATGCGGCTGAGCAGGAGGCAACTCCCAGTGCTGCAGAGGAAGAGGCCAGTCCTGTCGCTATCGAGACAGAGACTACACCTAGCACGGTTGAGCAAGAGGCTACGCCCGGCGCCGCCGAGCAGGAGGCCACTCCCAGTGCCGACAGCGATATCCCAAGGCGGAGAGGGGGTTAGTAGGGGACTTCCTACCGCTTGAAAAGCGCACTGACGAATGTTTAGGGAAACGCAGGGCGTCTGAAGCTGCCGATTCACTCAGGGACCGAAAGAGAGTCAGGGAAGACTCAGAGGCTGCGGACGAAGATACACAAAGCTGCAAGTCCGTCCTGTTTCACGACGGGGTTTTAGCTGATATATGCTCTCCTTTCAGTTACCGGTCGTCGGCGCGGCGCCAGACCAGTCCCAGACGTGGATCCAGCCGCTCTCAAAAGGTTCCAGACGGTCATTAACATGCTGCATTCACAAATCGCTCAGCATCGCAACGGAGCTATCTTTCAAAATCCTATCAAAACTTCGGAGGCACCTGATTATCACGACATTGTGAGAAGGCCAATGGATCTGAAGACAATCAAGCAAAAGATCAAGGACGGTCTTATAGTAAATTCGTCTGAATTCCAGCGCGATATCTACCTCATCTTTGCCAACGCAATGATGTACAATCGACCGGGATCTGATATTTATTACATGGCTGAACAGGTCAGTTCAAAATTGATGGGAATGGTCCGATATCCTGATCCTTGCATCATGCACAGATGATGTTGGATAGCGAGGCACACATCAATACATTTCGCCAGACGGAGGGGTTCGTACGAGGCGTTCATCGTATCTGAGCACGCCGTTTATGTCGTCCAGGTTGTCCTAAGGAGACTATGAATAACTAGCAATACTGGTAATATACAGTCTAGGGATACATCAGATGATTATACATAAGCGAGTCGATAGCAATGGCATCCAGATACCCATGACAGAACATCCAAGACTAGAACCAAGGACTATACTGATCCTGCATTCTTGAGAGATTGACAGGATTCGTGGCTTGGGAGATGAGATTAGTGATAGTCTGTACGACTGGTGCGGAGGGTGGCGTTGTCGGGTTCTGAGCAGCCTAAGACAAAATGAGATCTCGAATAGTCGTCGCAACTGAGATACCTGCCTGTTCTCTCTCCACTTTACACGCCATTGTCTCTGCATTCTTGACGACAACGGCGATATTGGTAGTCACATGGTTCCGGAATGTGATATCACCTGCATTCCAGACTTTCGCCCGGTTGTGAAGCCAGGTTATGACTTCATCTCTCGCGAACAAGCAAAGTTGTTGCTCGAGTTCGAACTAGAATAATAAGCGTCAGTCAAATGGAAAAGGTCTGGACTGGTGTGCATACCTCAGGCTCTGTCAAGCTTCGCGCAATAGCCAGGATGCTAGTGGTCAACAATCCTTCCGTCATGATGCTGCCTATGAAGCGCTGCATATTGGGCGTGAAACGGAAGGGCACGCTATCGGGAGAGGCAAAATGCGGCATATTTTGGGCAACACCTGCGGGAACGGGTCAATCGCGAGGCTGCAGAGTGAACGCACGAGAGATACGCACCTGGCAGAAGCTCGCTCATTGCTATAAGCCCGGTGTTGCGAGAGACATGGAAACGAGAGGGTAGGCGACTCGTGAGACAGAGCACATAGGTCATAAAACTGGTGCTTGCTATCTGCATAGTAAACTGCTTCCGCATGCGCCAGAAGTCGCTCGGCCCTGCCATACTACGAAGCATATACTTGATGAAAGATTAGCCGCGTCTTCAAGAACGAAACCACTACCACATACACGCAACAGGATGTCATCAGGAACAACCTTCTCCATCACTTCAGTCAGGACATCCTTCCTCAACGTGAAGTACTCCGATTTGTTCGGCTAACCCGTAATATTAGTAAACTGAGCGTGTATATCCCCAAGAATGTACAGTACCAGTTTCTTCTCATGGTGGTGGAATTCTCGCAGAACGGTCTTGACTTTCTCGCCGACGACGAATATCGGATCTTCTCTGCTTGTACCAGCCTCTTCGCAATGTTGATCGTATATGTCGCCGAGCGTCACGTGTGACGAATCATTCTGTAACAATCTTAAATTGGCGCCGCATGACACGGCAGCTGGAAGATGGAATGTCAGGTTCCTCTTTCTACTCTCCTTCTTGCGGGCCAAGGTCCTGCAACGTCTTCAGCAACCTGACCTGGAGAAGAAGAGCAGCGCGTACCCATTGAAAGTCCTAAGCAATTGCATCACTCGTTCTTCCCTACGACAATGACGACCAGATGGCAATTGCACCGCGAAAGTCGTGATCGAATTGTCGGTGCCATGGACTGTGAGACGCTTCCAGCAGTAGCCATGAGATCTGCAGTTCTCAAACTTGGGACCGAACTTTTGAATCCTAGCGAAGTTCTGATTGTTATCTTTGTCCTGTAATACAGAAGTTAGTACCGCTGACAGCTCGGGTCATAGGTGATGAACCTCTGTATATTGGCCAGGCACCTCGATCTCATCGAACTTGCCGAGCTGGAACTCAGTGAGATAATGGCTGAGCATATCCAAAGGTTGCAGGCGGGGCCGGGAATCAAGGTGCTTCTCATATCTGTCCCGCCATTGCTGCAGCTTTGCGATGTATTCAACCTGAGATAGTTTGGATTTCAGGAAATCGTCCTCGTAGTCCTTCTGAACGGGCATGAGTAGAGCCATATTAGCGTTAGCGAACACACAAGACGCACCCGAGCAGTGCCAGTCAAGTTGACAACCATGCGCTGTAGGTTCATGTGAGTCTGAGGCGGCAATTGCCCATCGTCTTCAGAGACAGATAGCCTCGACAGGTACGTCTAGAAATAAATTCTGTAAGCACTATGAATATGGCCAATTGAATGCACTGAGCTTACGTTGATACCATCCAGCAACAGCATGCACACAAATCTGTAGATATCCTCCTCAGGAGAGGCCTTGAACTTCTGGTTGATTTGATCGACCAATGTCTCCAAGCCGAGTATAAGAAGCGGGAACGCCGTTTTCAGGATATTGACGATCTCCTCTATGTACTCCCAAGATTGTTTCATGGGATAATACAGGGAAGCTTCGCTCCCTGGAGCGGCGCCCGAAACAGGAGGATTAGGTCGGCCAATCTCTTGGGTAGTGCCATCTGCAGCGGGTCTTGCTGTGGTAACTGCCGGTTGCGACAAGGCCACCGTGTCAGCTTCCTTCTTCCCATCGCTTGCTTCTGCGCCTGGTTCTCGCATTGCATGGTCGCCGTCATTTTGTCTCTGGTTAGGATTTACCGTCTGCTGCGCCGTTCCTTGACTAGCGGAAGCGCGAGCAGCGGCAGCTTGAGCAGCTTGCTTTTTCACAATCATCATGTCCTCTTTCGTGGTCCGTAGAGGGAAAAAGAGAGCCTATGGGGATGTCAGGATTTGCGGTGATACAGCTGTTATGGACGTACCTGTGGGTATAGCTTAGCCAAGTTAAGTAGTACATACCTAGCTTGTTTGACTTCCCGTTGAGAGATGGACAGGCACAGCTGAGGGATCAGGGTGATCCAGTACCAGAACGCTGCATCGCCTTTGTACGTGTCGAAGGCGCGAGAGATGGTGTAGTTGCCATCATCGACGCTGAGTAACCACAAGACGCGAGTGAGCAAGGGACGGCTCTTCCCGCTCTTGTACAAGCCCGCAGCTTGCAAGTAGCAGCTAACGGCATGAGCAGCATATGTCATCTCACTCGGCCTGTCTTTGAACATCCTGTCGTTGAACTTGCCCCACTCTGCCCAGGCTTTGGCTTGGTTCATGTCGAGTTGTACTGCAGATCCGAACGCATGGTTCGCCTCTTCATACCGCCCGACCCGAGCATGGAACATTCCCTTGAGAGTGAAGAACTCGGCCTTCTGCGCTTGAGTGAAGTACATCAAATTGGTATTGTTGATCACCTCTAGACCGGCTTGTAAGTCGTTGGGCTTCTGATAATGACAGCGAGCCTGTTCACGAAGCTTGAGGAAAGCCTCTGAGATCTCGATATTCGGCAATGTATAGATCTTGTTCAAGTAAGTAAAGCAAACGTCTAACAGATCGTGTTTGCGCGCAACGTGCGCGAACCGATTGATGATCCAAGCCGTCTCATGGAATCCTCGATAGCCGAACGTGTTTGAAGTCCCTCCACTTCCGCTCGCGTTGGCTCCTGGTTGCTGGATTAGAGGTAGGTATCGCTTATTGATGGCATGGAAAACGTTTTGCCTCCAAGCAACGAGGTCACTCCATAAGCTGATATCATCACAGCGATCTGGAAGCCGTTCGCGCCATGCCTGCAAGACCATTTTGAGGTCTGATGACTTCTTCTCCAGGTTTTGGGCGTTCGTTGCCGCTAGCGAATTAAATATCTGGATCGCCTCCTGCAGTTCTACAAATTGCTGGAAGTGCTGTAAGAGTGGAACATGAGCAGCCGACAAGTACGGAGGGAGTGCGATCCATTTCCGTAGTGAAAGTTGCAGAGCATCTTCCAGTATTCGGGTAACCTCGTTGGCAACTTCTTGCGTAGCGCTTGCGATTACCTGTGGGTTCGCGGCATTTGGCCCAGACGGAGCATGAGACTCCGGGAGTTTCAAGAGGGAGATAAAAGCTTCGAAGACTCGACGGCGCGGGGTTCCGACATCCGGAAGAATGTTGACGAGATCTTCCAGTGAAGCTCGCTCGTCAGCCCAATTCTTGATTCTCCAAGCACTTTCCAGTTGTAATTCGACATTCCCTTCTGTCCTGGCCAGCTCGGAAAGGACGTCCCACTGCTGTAACTTCTCAGCGGCCAACATCCAATGATCTTCCCAAAGACAGTACTCGTGTTCGGTAAACGCGAGTGCACCCGCCCTCGTTTTCCCCTGAGCGGTTTCATACATGATGGAGGCTTGTTCCCACATACCATTCTGTTCGAAAGCCAAAGCAATATTCGTCTCGGGGAGAGGGGCGCGGCGTCGCCACACGCCATAGAAGACATCATCTTCGCAAAGCTCTGCAGCGACTTCAGATAGGGAATCTAAGATTGCCTCTCTGACAGGAGGGTCATCTCTACCATTTTGGTCCAGGGAGCCCTCCAACAGTTCCAAGGCGACGTGCCAGCATCCGTAGACTTTACCGAGATACTTCACCAGATGAGGCGGAAGCACCATGGGTGGTGAACAGGCATGTAACCCGATCAGTAGAGATTGGATAACGTTGGGTCGAAGGTCAGCTTGCTTCAAGTGGTACTCCTTGCTCAAGAGAACCATCATATGCTGCGTAATATCCATTTGCTCTCGTCTAGACAAGCAACCCCATACAGCGGGGAAAACAGCTATCCAAGTATCGTGGGCAACCTGCGGATCCAAGAACAGCAAGCGTTGGATGGGCCGCACGACTTCATGCGCTCGTCTTTGACCCAAGACAGCAGAAAGAGATGGATCAAGGGAGCCCTTTCGTTCATCAATTAGTTCGTGCTCGCCATCGACGGCGCCCAGCAGGAGGTGCAATGCCACGTATATCCAGTTACAGTCAGCCAGAGCTTCCCAATTCTGGACTCCAAGCACGTAGGCTAGTCTCGCAGAGAGGTTTCTGGGGATACTGCTATCCAGAAGATCCAGGAACTTGTCGCGGATGGCCTCCTTCCGGCAGCGGCAACCGATCAAAAAAGCTTGTTCCAGCCGTGTCGTCAGATCGCTGCGCCGTAAAGAAGGATCGGTGTAGATATCGTAGATGAGATTGAGATAGTCACTGAAGAGGTCGTCGCCGCGAGCTTCAAAGGCAACCATTTTCTGCAGTAATGCTGCCTTCTCTTTGACGGTCGGGAATGCTTCCCGCCTCTGGACTGCCCAGTCACGAGCGAGCTGCAGCAAGTACTGGCAAAGACGCTGGCTCTTAGACTTCTCTGCTAGGTGTACCATCGTCCGGAAGAGAGTCGTGCGATCCTCTCCCAGGAACAACATACCAAGCTGGCATATATCTAAGGCGGATGTGCATAGATTCACGCCGGTTTCGAAGCTCGGAGTCCCCGGAGGTGCTGTCGTGTGGTCCCGAGCGAGTTTCTGCAACACTCTCGCTACTGATGCACTGAAGTGCTTCATACGTTCCGGCACAGCTTGCAGGACGGACTTCAACATGAGAAAGATACCTCGCAAATTAGTTCCGTTGCGCAGACCGTCGCCGATTGTGGAATAGACGAAGCGGTGAAATTCGCTAATTTCCTCCTGATGCTCTTCCTCCTCTGGCGGGGGAGGGAATAACCGAACCAGACGGTCGAAGACAGGGTGCAGGGCGTCGTGCAGGGCAGTCTCGTCTACGGCGAGACCCTTCCGCACCAGTTTGTAAAGAATAACAGCATTCGTACTGTACCAAGCATCCCCCTTGTCCGCGGAAACAACCTGCAGTACCTTTGCGGAGCTGATCGCTTGGCTTAGTGCGGCCTCATTGCTAAGATCGTTCTAAACGGAATCAGCTAATCAGCAAGTGGAGCAAAGATTCAGACTTACTTGCTCCAACGCTCGGGAAAAGTAGTGCAATTTCACAGTGACATCACTCCACCCATTCGTACTGAGCATCGTCCGTAGTAAACCTAGAGCTCGAGGAACCAGGACGTTTCTGGCTTGGGGTTCGTGCGGTGCAGTTGCAAGCCGCACCAGGTAGCTCACCATAGTTTCGCGGAATGGCAGCGGTGTCACCCACCCAGCGCTCGCTCTGTTATCTGCCGAGACAGTTGTATCGTCTGCTACTCCAGATGACAGAGTCTTCTGATCCCAGTCAAAGATGACTTGGAGAATATCAATGGAGAGCAGTCTCGACTCGTGGTGTGCCATGATCGATAGGCCTAGTCTCGTGAGGCAATTCACCATGTGGGGGACGAAAAGAGCACGGAAAGGATAGAATAACGGTGGCTGCCGGACAATGACCTGGTACACGATCATTACCTGAGGAAGAGCTGTGCCTTCCTCTGCGAGCAGCCTTCGAGTTGTCTTGGCCCAGTTCTGACTGCCCTGATCTTGCGCGCTCGGCCGCAGTAGTACTGGTGCGATAATGTCCAGAGCTTGGCGAATGAGATTGCGCAATTCGGCTTGAGGTTGCTTTAGCAAGCCAGTCCAGGCGCGGAGGATGAACTTAGAAGGAGTGTCAAACGCTTCGAAGAACCTAGCGGCGAGGAGATAGGCAGTCTGTTTGACGACCGGGTCCTCGTGATTGATGTAGTCCCACGCAAGTCGGATGAGCTCTTTCTTCACTGGGCCAAGCACGTCGTGATAATGCTGCACCATCACAGTGGTGAGATGCAGCATTTCCACCTTGCACATACTATCCGAATCAGAAAACGTCATGTTGTTGAGCATAGGGGTCCATATACAACTGAGCACCTTCCCTATGATCTCTGCGTCCAGCAGACCCTGCTTAGCCCATGGGCCAGATGCGTGAGCCAAGAGCATGGGCGTCACAATGTATCGTAGGAAGTGGGCTTTACGAGGCCAAAGCGCAGCTGGATTCTTGAACCAGAAGAGGAACCGAAGCAAGATGTTGCGCTTGTAAGCAAGAGAGTCACTGAGAGCGACATGCCGATAGAGGAAGTGAGAAAGCTTCATTAAATCCATGGGCACACTCCGGGTGTAAATCGCGACTATCTCGAACAGGATGTCGATTCGAGGCGACTTTTCCAAGGCCTTCTGAAAAATAGATAGAACCAGAGAATACCGCTGGACAGAGTCAACTCCCAGTGCCGTGCTCTGGTCAATATTGCTCGGTGGCATGTTCCAAACATGGACCAGTCCGTCTAGAGCGTAGACATTGTCGTGCAGCCAGCCTGGTACATACTTATTCAGATCTGAGCAAAGCTGCAGACCCGGCAGAATGAGACTTTGGTCGCTACCGTAGAAGCATGTAGTGACCAGAGTGGATGTCCTCGCTGCTAACTCTCGAAGGACGCCCGGTGCGAGATCGGCTTGCAGGATCGTCCGAAGCGTTCGCATATGGCGGGGGAAGTGGAGATGCTTCATGAAGAATTCGAGAGCGTCGTGGGGATATTTATCCAGGTATTTTCCGAGCGGTTCTGAGAAAGGTGACTCTCCGGAGAAGTGCATCTGCGCCTCCGTCTGAACGATCGCGTTAACAAGCTGATCAAGAAATATGTTTGCGGCTGATGGTAGGAGATGGAATATGTTCGCAAGCCGAACGAGTTTCGTAATTCCTTCGTTTTCGGTCAAAGGCAGCCGGGACGATTCTTGCAACATCTGCGGATCAGCAACGACTCGGAAATGATCAAGGAGCTTGTGGCCGATTTCGACCTTGAAATAATTCGTCAAGAGCTCCAGTAACCTGGCTAAGCCCTCAAGTCCCGGGACAGATAGTCGTTTCGGGTCTGCAAGATTCATCAGGATAGGCCGCAAGCCAGTCTGCAAGAGCTCTTTCGGAAGTCTGCTTTGATGGGTCAAAACAGTGCGAAGGCCTTCATGTGCTACATCCTTCACTTCAGGTGAAGATGAATACAAGGACTTGAAGTAGACAGTGGTTACCCTGCATAAATTTAGCATTTCGTCTCTGGAGTAAGGTCATCCATCATCGTACCTTTGGCGAGTCGCCGTGTGCTTCGAAAAGAAATCGGTCATAGGCATTGACGCGGTCAGCAGCTTTATCGATGCTACGCGAAGGTTGATGATATCGACTCCCCCCTGCCGAGCATTCCCTCGCCCGAGTAGGTTTGCGTCGTCGGCATCAGCGAGCGCCAGGGTTTCGTGCAGAAGACGCAGCAACTCCTCGTTCAGTTCTGGCAAAGGTGGATCTAGCTCAATGCAGTATCGAATGGCTTCGATCATTCCAATCTGAATTGGCAGGGGAACTGCTCTCAGGGGCTTTGCATATATCCCAGACAACAGGCGATCGCGATGAGGCAGCACGAGCTCCACAACGGACTTCCCACTGATTTCTGCTAGCAATCCGATGCACATCTGAACCGCACGGCGTACGATTGCGTTGGCACTAGACAGTTCTGAGAAAAAAATGCCCGCCGAGTGGACGATCTTGCTTCTGCGAGCGTTGAGGGCCTCCTCGGTGGTTTGCCCCAGAGGTGCCATCAGTTCGGAATTACTGACACGCAGCACACATGTCATTACGTCTAGCACCTCATCCACGTCTCGAGGAAGATCTGATGGAAGGTCCTTGAGCACGTGCAACAGATTGCGCACCAAATCCACTTCTCTGTCAGTAATCCATTTCACGCCGGCGTCCGGAATGCGGCTTATGATCTTGATACCGGCACATCCAGCACTCTTTCGAGCCCAGGAGTCTTCGAAGCAAAGAGCGCTGAAGCGGCCCGCTATATGCTGGAAAGTGGGAAGAACGTCCTGAGCTGCGAGCACATTGTTGCTCATATCTATGAGCTCCTTGATGACGGCCGCAACGAGTTCTTTGGCTTTCTCCACTTCCGACTGACTCTCTCGCGTCAAAGCATGTGGCAATGCTTCCAGATAGCAGGAAAGAAGCGGACTGGGCCACTTTCGAGCAGTAACGTCCTTGGCATGCATTCGCCTCGGTTCTGTGCGGAAGATAACTTGAGAGAGTTTCCTTGTATACTCTTCGGCCTGCGCTGAGAAGTCTGGCATATGAATGGCGTTGAAGATACCTTCAAGACATCTAGTGAAGATCTCCTGCCTGATAGGCCCGTGCAACCCCTATGAGAAGCCTGAATGAGAAGGCATTTCGACCAAGTCGTGAAAAACGTACGTCATGCGAGAGAACAGTAAGGCAGTTCTCCAAGTATGCATATGCTTGAGAGCGCAGCGCCGGGACAGGACCGTGCAAAGCTCGCAACGCTAGATCGGACACAGGGCCGAGGTCGACGTCTCTTATTCTCCCGCCGAACGATAGAGAGATGCTGGCATGCTCCGCACATAGATGATACTCCAAGTGAGGCTCACGAGACAACAGCCTGCGGTTTCTGCCACCGAGTTTCCCGAGGATACGCGCCGCCGTGGTGGCATGATGGAGGTTTGAAGGGAGAGGCCTCAGGTGACTATGCAGAGCCTCCGACAGTTCCCGCAGCACTGTACTGAGCGTCGGGTCTATGAAATCCGGCGTGAGATTATCGATACACAGTTCAAGAGTCCTAAGCCCTTGTGACACCAACTCCGGCGCTCCACGAAGCGCAAACACCAATGGACGCATAAGATGTTGAAGATGCGGTAGCAAATGGGTCAGACGCAGAGGCACAGTCAAGCAGAGCTCGACAATCATATCCTTGCTTAGCCCCTGGAAGGTGTAGAGCTGCCGGTTCAGACTCTCAAGCAATTCCGGCACCAGGGGAAGTACCTCCTTGTACAGCAGCTCAAATCGCCCGCCACCGCCTCCGACAGCTCGGAAGAGAGCTCGCAAGAGAAAGTAGTAGTTCGGCGGCTTCTCCGCCTTGGCCGCAAGGGGGAAACAGGCCATGATTAACTTGCCTATGTGAGCCGCGAGGATAGGCTCATTGGTCTGAGGAAAGATCCCAACGGCGGCAAAAGCCATCTTGTACAGTCGTATAGTGACAACCGCAGTTTGGTCCTCTGATTCTCCCAGCATAGCGAGTCTGTCAATCAGAAAGCGAAGAACAATTGCTATGAGCGTCGGGGAAATGGCTTCTTTTCCGAAGAGCGATTGGCATATTTGCAGCAGCTGCGGACGTTGGCGCGCCGCATCGAAGAAGAAGCCCATCTTCTGCGTCCACACTTCTTGCACAACATGGAGATTGACTTCTGCTAGAGCCTGACCAAAGGTCTCCATCGCGTCGGTTGCCTCTCGTGCGTCGTTGTCGTACAGACTCATGCCCTTGACGCAGCTTTCAAAAAGACGTGAGATCACTATCCCATCCGGCACTGGTCCATCCCCTCTTTTGAGGTTAATCAGACAGGCACGACAACACACCAGGAGGGGGCGGAAAAGGTGGCGCGATTCTAGGCAAAATCGTGTCATGTAATATGACGACCATAGAAAGAGCGCTCACCATGGGCAATCTCGGGCTCCCTCTCAAAAGCGTACGTCGCACCTCCGACAGGACGGGCCTTGTCAACAGACGCATAATCCAGCATCATTTGCTCCTCTGGCGTCTGCTCTTCTCTACGCTTCGCCTCCTCGTACACGGTATTAATCGCTTCCAAACGTTCTATACAAGATTCCAACAGGGACATCAATGCCTTGTTCGAAACCTGCTTGTTGTCCTTCTGAACCATGCCATCGGCAAGGCTGATGATGACCTTTGCAAACATGAGGTGGATGTTGCTCATCAGAGCCGGGTTGTGCATCAGCGTGGCATAGACAAGAGTGATGCGAGCCATCTGGCTGGCCGTCAGCTCCAGACGGAGGTGATGGACAAAGTCGGCCAAAGCCACATAGACCGATGCCCTATGGATTGATCTTAGTATTGGTCAAGGAACCAGATCATGAGGCGCACCGCAGTGTTTCCCTGGAACCAATTCCCTTCCCCAGCAATACGTCCTCGTCGAATAACTTGTCCACATGCGGCAGGAGGGCTCTGCGATAAGGCGTCGTTGACAAAAGGTGTCTCATCACTATAATCAGGTCCTGCACAGCAGCGCGGTCAGCCACAGCAACGTGCATCCCCGCAACATGCTCACCTTGCGAGACGTGACCGCATTGGGGGGACAATCTTGAAAGAGGCGCAGCCCCGTGAGGACAAGCGTATCCCCATACTTGTTATATTCTTCCAGACCACGTAATATATACGCCGAGTGCGAAATCATCTAAACGCCCATGTTCATTGTGCGTGGCACAATCACCCGCGGAAAGCTCACCTTGATCTGCGCCTGAACAAAGTCGCCGTACGCGTGCACATTCTTGATAGTAGGAGCCACTCCAGTCCAGAACCCGCCCATGGCCTCATAATCTTCTCTCGCCCGCTTCTGGGCGGGAGGCTCCAGCGTGAGGATCTCGTAATTGAGATGCAATATCCCAGGGACGTGCTTGCTAAGCAGCTGCCGATGGCTCTGCGAAAACGTGACCACAGTCATACACATCTCCGCCAGCGCCTTGAAACTCTTCGTGCTCGGCAGCAACACGTTCGGGTCCACAGGCGCCGAATCTTCCGACAGCAGCTCCACCACCAGCTCCTTCGTGTTCTGGAGGAGCGTCGTAAAAATGGCCATAAACTCCGCGACGTGGTCTTCACTGAGCAGCCTGAA
Source organism: Heliocybe sulcata (assembly GCA_004369045.1). NCBI lineage: Eukaryota > Fungi > Basidiomycota > Agaricomycetes > Gloeophyllales > Gloeophyllaceae > Heliocybe > Heliocybe sulcata. The sequence goes on along the minus strand of ML213504.1, from coordinate 1,457,843 downwards.
ATACCGAACCAGCTCAACAATGGTCTTGCAGCAAGTGACCGCATTGTCCTCGTTGTCATTGCGAATCAAATCGAGCAAGCCGGTGATGACGGTCAAAACCAGCGGACGCAAAGACTCTTGATGTGGCACACGATGAATAATGTCCACAATAGCTCGTCGCAATTGGAACTCGGGCGTATCCCGTCTGAACGCAGGTTCTCCAGTACGCACGAGCTCGAGCAAATTAGAGACCATATTGGGCAAAACACGCGCAGCCTCAGAGTCTCTGACAACATCAATAAGCTCTCTTAACTCTCCCGCAGAGTTGATCCTCCTTTGCATATCTAACGAACCGTCTCAGTGAGCATCCACCGCTTAAAGACTATGAGGCGCACCCATGCCGGGATCAGCGATGAAGGCCGCTCGCTGCTCCAACTCGGTCCCAGAAGCAACCGGAGGAACGTTCTCCATGACGGGCAGAAAGCAGCCGGAGACTGCGAGTAAAGCCAGCCAAGTCCTTCGTGGGGTGAATGTGGCACACTGCAGCGCGGACTAGAGCTCCAGCTTAAGCCTCTCTTTGTGTCACGTGACCATTAATTTACCACGGTCCACGTTACACGTGGGTCCTATTTATGGACCATTGTCCTCCTCGACGTACCCTTCCTGGAGGTGATGCCCTACTGTTATATACTCCTAATACTATGCCAAAGATGACCTTTCTCAGCAAGCGACTCGCCGGACAACTTCCCAGTCATAGCAAACGACTGCGCCTTCAAGCTCACCAGAGGATACCCATATACAGGACGATACCATAGATTAACACACGATACAACACACCAACAGCCACATAAATACATTTTATCAGAGCAGTACGACAGCAACACAGAGAGAGTAAAAATGAAAGAGCCCATGAACTATTAGTACAACCTGTAAATCGATACACAAAATCAGTCAGTACTTCACATCAATGTCTAACAGAATGACCGTGATGAAAAAGAATAAAAATAAAAATACAGCAGCTTTGCGGGGGGTATGTGGGTAGTGCGTGTCCGTCACAGGGATACAGAGAGAGAGAGAGAGAAGAAAGACTAAGTGAATAAGATGCGCACCGGATACACTAAGCGAGCCCGCCACGCATCATGATTGACATCCCTACGCCGAGAAAAAAAAAGTAACACCCATCCGGTTAGTGTAACTTGCGCAGGATGGAAAAAAAGAGAAATTATAACGTCCGAAGCATCCGAGACAACGCGTGCACAAAGACCAGCTTCACAGACCCAACCGCTGCGCCAACGTCCGATCGCCATTCCCATACGGGCTCCCGCCCTTTTCGCGTCTCGAAGCCACCCTCCTCCCCGCCCCCGTCCCACCCACAGCATTCCGTCTCCGATCCCTATCCCTCTCCCTCTCCCTCCCCCCATCTCTCGCCTCCTTCCTCTCCAAATCCCTCTCGCGCTCCTTCTCCCTATCCCACTCCCTCTCCCTCCCCCTCGGCCTATCCCTCCCCCTCTCCCCCCTCTCCTCCCCACCCCTTGCCCTTTTCCTCCCCTCCTCCCCCTCCTCCCTCTTCACCCCCTCCTCCCCCTCCCTATCCCGCGACCCCGCATTCCTCCGCTTCAGCGGAATAGCATTCACACCCGACGTGTGGCTAGTGACGTGTGGCGCCGACGAAGAGACCGTCGGCGACAAGCTCGCCCGCGCGCCCTGCCGATCCGACATCGACAGCCTCGGCTTCTTATGCGCCCTCGGCTCAGTCGGCGGCGGCTTCGTCCCATTGTTCAACACAGGCGCGGCCCTCGAATTCGCGTGCCCTTGACGAGAATACGAATTCGGCGCCGCCGCAAAAGTTTCATGCGACTTCTCCAATTCCATACTGTCCAATATGGCGTTAGTCTGAAAATACCCCCGTATCAATTTACCCCATACCTCAAATTGACAACAACGTTATGCGATTCTACAAATCGCAAAAGCATCATTAACCATCCCCCTAGCCGCATATCGCAAGCCAAACGCACCGCGAAGCGCACCCTCCAACTTATTCACAACCCTCCTAAGCCCCCTAACCTCCTCCTTCAACTTCCCCGTCTCACTCCTCCTCAACAACTCATACAACTCATCATTCTCATCTTGAAGCAGCTTCGCCCGCTGCGTCAGCGCCGCCAGCGCCGTATTCCCACTCGCACTCGCTCCCAAGTGATGATTGCCTCCTCCCGAACCCGAACCACCAGCAAGCTTCGCATGAACAGGCGCTTGTGCGCGAACTATATGTGGCGTCAAGACAGCCACCAAAGCAGGTGGCAGAGACACAGGATCCGTCGTCGAAGGGGCCGGTTGTGTCGACAGATACTGCCTGAGCCGCGTCACCTCATCCTACTCACCAATCAGCAATAGAACAGTGCGTCCGGACGTTCATATTCGAGGGGTACTCACGGTCAACTCAAGCACCTGTGCGTCCCTCTTACGCAACAACGTCTCCAGCTCAATCTCCCTCGTCGACGGCAGCGTCATATCCCAACTCTCCACTGAGGTCGTCTCAGGCGCTGATTGTCGAACACAGTGTGGGTCGGCTCTACTGAGGAAGTGAGATAGCTGAACGTGGAGGAGTCCGTGAGACGAGGGCCAGCACGATGCAGACGGAGTTGAAAGCAAAACAGGGCCGTATCAACGACCGTCACACTGAAACGAAGAGGCCCGCTGTCGGACGAAGGGTCAACGGGGACCAACAAGCCAGCGCTCTCGTAGTCGCCGCGCACCGACACCTTGGCGGCGGTACACCGCCTGTGCTATTTTTAGCTATTATCAATTGTCTCGACCTCCCACGACTGTTGAGATCTGAGATGTCGACTTGTCGCTTTGCTGGCTAGTCTATGTTTTCGTTCAGGCGGTGGTAATCTAGCGAATGTTTCGTCTCGACTCCGGATTGGATTCTTCTGATATCACTACGACATATGAACCAATACACTACTCGTCTGAAAGCGCTCGATGGCGCGGATGAATGAACTACAATACAATGTGCCGAATTATCTACTCTAAAACCTAAGGAAACGTAAACAACGAGAGCAGGGAGCGACGATATAATAAATTAACAGCTGGCCCATGGGCTAATGCGAGAATGCAAGGGAAGGTCATGGAACTCCTTCACAGCTCAAAGTAGAATATGAGGAGAAAAACTGTAATAAAGAGTGTGGTAGCGTAGAATCAGGTCTTGCAGGACATACAATGTGGGAATGCTTTGGCGAGGACAACATGTGATGACACGGTACAGGAGAGCTTGCGATAGTGGACGAACGACCGAGGGCGTGACAGAGGCAGTGGCGATGAAGATGCGAGGTTGGCTGAATGGTCGGTGATGGCGTGGTGTTGCGTCGTATGAATGAAAGAAAAGGCTATGCAGTGACCATATAACTGCCATTCTTCAAAGACAGGAACTTGGAGCAAGTCATTGGCTCCTCCCTCGGCCTGTTCTCCTTCACCTCGCTCCGCTTGCGAGCGTAGCTGATAGCGTCCTCGCCCAAGTCCATCTCGAGCTCCAGGTCAGGGATACCGACCTGCTCCACCTTATGCTCCTCTATCCTGTTTACTCTGACTGGCCTCAACACCGGCTTGGTCACAATGTCGCCTGGCTCCAAGAGGAACACAGGGATTGGAGGCACAGGCGGTGGAGGTGAAGAAATGATAGGTGTTAATGGCGGAGAGCGGGGCGAGACGGCAAAGGCGAGACATGGTGATCGTGAATTCCCGAGTGGTCTTCGTGGAGATGAAGCGCGGGACGAAGGAGTGGACGGGGCTGACAGTGGTAGCGCGCCTGGGCGCCTGCGGGGAGACTTGCGCACGTATTGATCTGAGGCTGGCGGCTCGCCGACGCCGAATTCGTAGGCGTCTACGAAGCCTTTACCCAGCCCGACACTACTCTTCTGCGAGTACGACAAATCCTCTGCGGACCGGCGCGTACGCCTGGGTGGAAGCGTCTTGTTAAGGAGGGGCGAGCCGATGAGACGAGGTGGAATGGGAGGATCCGACAGCTCGAACTGGAGTTTGCGTAACGATGACGAGGAAGACTTGCGATGGAAGGGAGGGGGCGATGGTAAGGGCGTCGGAAGATATTTGGGGGAAGACATTGGCGGAGGCGACGAGCAACGAGTGTAGGATGTCGATGACCACGACATGCTCTGAACGTACTAAAGAGCGTGGAGAATAGTACAGTTCGGGAGATGGGGGAAGACGAGGGAGGGGGAAGGCTTTATAGGCTATGTGGCGGAGGGAGGGTGACGGAAAAGGGATAGATCTGAGTCAAGGCCACCGCCCCGAGATGTAAGTTCGAGCAGATCCAATTCGAGTTCTCACCAAAACAGATCGGCGCCTCGCCGATTGACGCACGTCCTCACTTGAAATGAATCGCGTCAGGCGCTCGTGCCTTCCACCGACCCGCTGCAATCGGTGCTGTATCCCTGCTGGCCGCGACCCATCTTCCTCAGCTGCGCAGGTCTTACGACCAAGTATGAGATAGCCCCGTACAGCGCGGACGGGCTACGGTGGTAACGCTCGGCCGGAAAGCAGTGATAGCAGCTGAGAGAGCTTCGATGCTCATTCAGATTCCGCCCAATTTGGATCGCGCATTAGATCTCAGAAGCCCCGCCGACCTTACCCGATGGAGATAGCGCGACTGCCTAATCGGGTACGCAGTCGCGCATTTACGTCCGCCCTGTGAAACGCAAATATCTCGCCCTCGACGACTTAGTGCGCTCGGCAGTAAGCAACTGCGACACTTTGCCTCTTTCACGCTCCACAGATTGCCCACGGGATCAAATGTCGTTGCATATCACTACTGCGCATTTGTTGCCCGCCGTCACTAGCACTCTGCGAAGTCCCGTGTCGGATGCGGCCCGCACGCATCCAACACACCGACACGCTGTCCCCACCATCGCAGCTTCGTACGTACTGGGGCGCAATAGAACAATGGCCATGCAGGCAACGCATGCCACTAATTAACTCAAAATGAACGGATAATGCCTAGGGCCTGCTCATTGTCTCGTCGTTAGAAGACGTAATTCGGATCCTAATGTCGACAAACTGAGGTCGGTAGCTTCGGGCGCAGCCACCATCAGAGCGCCCCTCATCTAAATGTTGTTCCTCCTGCACTGGGCCGAGTATCTTGCTCGGGCGCTATCTGGTACCTGCTAGCTCATGTGTCTATTTTTGTGGTAGGTCGTCGACCCTATTAATCATGATAGATCCTCTTCAATGACTCCATGGCAGCTTCTATCAGTCGGCACAACCAGCTAACTCGGTCAGAGTGACCAGCTCGTATATCATATATCATGCGTCGCCAAAAGCCGGATCACCATATGTAGTCTATATTGGCCTTGACGCCATCGTCGCCCATGCACATGCCTGCAAACGATCAGCTCTCCGAAGAGCGACCAGCCAACCTTCTCGTCGCTTTCCCGACACGATCCTCAGCGTCCCTTGGTTACCCCCCTCAACTTTGCGCACTCGAATACAAGCTACTCAGATATTCCTGTTCGCATACCGCCATTCTTCGCCCGCCTCGCTCTCCGCCAATGGCAATCTCTACGCCCCAAAGGCTGTCTGGCGGCTTCTATCACCCTGGCACCCGCCCTGACCCAAATTCGTCTGTCGACTACCCCTCGTGGCGCTAGCATATTCCCAGGCCAGTTCAATGCCTCTGCTCAGGGACCTGTTTCCTCCTCGACCTGCCTAGCCTCTGCCCGCCATCCGAGAATCCTGCGGTTGCATGGATACTCGAGCCGCTTTCCAGCCGCTGTCAGCGCCTGCTGGCAGTAGGTTATGTCGCGGGTCTGTCAGGACGGTCCGAGCGCTGGCTTGGCTTCCCCGGTTGTTGACGCGCATTAGTATCTGCTCTCAAATCAATCCCAGATTAGCCTTCCTGCGGCTCGGACTTCAGCCCAACGTGATCAAGCCCAGAATTCGAAGGCTGTCGTACCTCTGCGCGCCCAGGCTTGCTTGGTTTCTTGGTCAAGCTAGTCAGGATCATGCAGCCCTGAGTACTGAGTGCAGGGGCCATGGATGGGGCGAGATGCGTTCAAGTCCTGTTTGATTGGACAACGCTCTGGCAACCTCTGCGGTGGGCTTTTCGACTACTCTACTCGTGCGCATTCCAGAAGACAGCGACCCTGTGGTCACGTCAACTCACCCGTATCGGGAGAGCACTCGCGTCTCTCGATACGCATCCCTCTGCCGCCTGCCCGACGGCCAGTATCTTTTCCTCCCTGCCCGAGTCGGCGACCGCGTCGCGAGGTGCGACGCCGCTCGGTCAGCGCTAGCCAGCCCTCGTAGCATATGCATCCGAGTGGTGTCTGACTCGCGGTCACAAATATTCTTCCGACATTAATATTTAATGTTGGCAGGAGTGGCGATTGCGACGTCCGGAGAGCCTATAAAGAAACCGTGCCTGCGACGATCATATGGTATTGCCGCGCGAGGGCGCATCAGGAAGCGCCGAGGCCAGTATGTTTATTGTTCACCTTGTTTGACGGCGCATGACTATGGGTGTGCAAATCAGGGAAGCGCTGGTTAGTGCAACCTGATACCTATTTCGCGAGGCGGTTTCAGCTGGGCAACTGCTCAATCGAGCGGGATCCACTTGAGGTTGTGGCGGCTGGATGATTCTCGGGCTTGAGCTTGTACTAGGCGCCACACGCCTGCTGATAGCCTAGGGAGGTCGAGGCTCTTTGCAATATTCACTGGTGGACGTCGATTCCTGCCCCTTGTTAGGTCCCTGGCGCCCTGCAGGTTCTGCTTTCGTACCACGGACCAAAACCTCCTTTCACTCCTAGCAGTCACTGAACGACCTTCCATTGGGACCAGGCAGACTGGGAAGATTCTATGCATACGCGTCCATGTGCCCCCGCTGTCCCGCGATCGTCGAGAACCTGATCTTCAATGGCGAACCAATTGCAGGCTCTTCAGGTACTCAAAAGAGATCCATGCCCCAGTCGTTATCGATTATCGGGGGAAGTCGAGAAACGGTACTCGCTTCAAGCCTGCATACACATGCCGCGACCAAAGATACGTATACGGATGGAGTTGATTAATTGTGACTGTCGGTGTTTCTTGCTTCTGATCCTGATATTCGATTGCGGACTTGCTGCTGCAAGTATACTAGTATTCCTGGCGCTCCGTGCTTCCTCTAGTCTCTTCTCGAACTCTGCACAATAGCAGATGTCGATGATATGCTATGAATATCGCTATGTACCACACTGGACGCCACAACACGCCTCCGACTACTGTGTGCCACAAAAAGCGCTCGACTTGGTGCGCATCTAGTACCTTCTGTTCTCACCAGAAGAGAAGAGAATCTTGTTCAGAGCGCTCCCATGGCCCAAGGACGTGCAGGCGAAGAGCTGATGCATGGCCTCTGCACCAGTGATTACTGCGCTGAAGCTCGAAAGCTTTAAGGGGGTTCGTCAAATCCCGGGGTTTCCTTGTATGTATCCCTTATCCCTTGGACTTAGGAGATCCACTACCACCGGCTCGTCGTTCGCACGGAGACAGAGGCGGTATCTCGTTATGTCGTAACTTTGGGCCTCGCCAGCCTATGTAACTCCGACCTTGCAGTGCCCTGCTGCTACGACGACCTTGATCACAGCCCCGAGGTTGGCATCGTCTGCAGTCGGTCTCCGAGGCGTTAGCTTCAGACTCCCGCGACTCCCGCCGTCGGATGGGTGGCGGCAAGGACTGCGCGCCCTCCGATCGGCGGTGGCGGTGCTCGGCCCGCGCGCCCCGCCTGTGGCTTTGCTACCCCCGGTACGCGTCGCGCGTCCCAGTCTCGGACGACTCATGGGTACGAGAAACATCCTGGATTTTTTCAACAGGATGTCTCATCTATTCCGCCCTGCTGGGTATATAAACCTGGCAGCATCTCTGTCGAGTCCTCAGCTTTCTCTGGCAGGTTCCATCACAAAGCCTTTCATCTACTGACCCAGGTGGTCTCCTTGTTTTTGCTGCAATAGAGTCTGGCTACTCGCGCACCTCTTGCTTGATATCTTCTTTTGCTGAGACTTACTCGTCCATCATGCGGTTTACTTCGTACTTCTTCGCTGTCTCGGCTTCGACCCTTCCCATCCTGGTCGTCTCCGCTCCCCTACCTGTGCAGAACGCGCCAAAGGTGCAAGACCTGCACATTGGCGTAGAAGTCAATGCGACAAGCAGTGCGAATATGGTAGTGACCGAGACGGTGGTCACTACCGTCACCTCCATCCCGACGCCCCTTCCTTCGTTGGCGGCTAAAATCGACGGTGTTGTCGAGTTCCTCCCTCCTCCTCCTCCGACACCGTCCTCTATACCCTCTACTATCCCATCTATACCCAGCGCTTCGCCTTCAGCTGCGCCGAATGCAGCGGTATTATTCTTCCCTGCGGAATCATCAGCTCCCATCTCGTCGTTGCCTGCAGCCTCCCCTTCTATCTCGATGCCAGCTTCCTTGCCTGTCGAGTCGAATCTATCGAACCTGTCGGAGAACGCTACCATACCCTCCAGCGCCAATAATACCGTGCCCGACCTATCCGCACCTCTGGTTTCCCTCTCCTCGGCTACCTCAGCGCCCTCCTCCTTGCCTTCGGTCTCGGTCGACTCGGTGCCGTCATCGCTCCCCATACCGCCCCTTAAGCCCATGCCCTTGGTACCCCAGGTGATGGCGTACTATCCCGACTGGGCAGGCCCAAATTTCCCACCGGAGAAGATCGACTTTGCTCGGTTCGACTGGATTGATTTCGCGTTCGCGCTGCCCACGGAGCAGTTTGACCTGACGTGGGACGACTCTGGCGCTACGGATCTTTTGGAGAGGCTTGTGACTGCTGCGCATGCTAGCGGGAAGAAGGTTAAGCTTAGTATCGGCGGGTGGACTGGTGCGAAGTAAGTGGAATATCCTTGCTGTGTCCGCGTACCAAGTACTGAACAAGACTCGTCCAGATACTTCTCCCCAGCTGTCGCAAACGATGCGAATCGGGACGTGTTTGTTAATAACATCATGAAGGTGTACAACCAGTATAACCTTGATGGTATCGACATCGACTGGGAGTATCCTGGTCAGCCGGGCCAGGAGGGCAATATCTGGACACACGACGACTCGGCCAACTACTTCCTGTTCTTGGTCCTGCTGCGGTCGCGACTGCCGCCCACCGCCCGCATCTCCGCGGCCGCCCAGGTCGTTCCGTTCGCCGACCAGAACGGCCAGCCTCTCAAAAACGTTGCGCCGTTTGCGTCGGTGCTCGACTGGGTTCTGATCATGAACTACGATATCTGGGGATGTAAGTGTCGGGTTACCCTTGGACTGGCGGCTGGTGCTGACTGTTTCCTTTCAGCGGATTCCAACCCTGGTCCGAACGCTCCTCTGTCCAATGCATGCGGGAACTCCACCCAGCCCGACGCCAACGCCAATTCGGCGATCGCAGCGTGGGCGGCAGCCGGCATGCCCACGAACAAAATCGTCCTCGGCGTCCCCTCCTACGGCTACATCTCCAAGTCGAGCGCGACGAAGCTGCGCACGCGCGCCGACGACGCCACGCTGGCCGTGTCCCCGGGCCTGGTGCCCTTCCAGGACCCGGTGACGCTCAAGAACGACAACGGCGGCAGCGACGGCGGGCAGCTGCAGTTTTCGCAGCTCGTCGAGCAGGGTGCGGTGAGCGTGCCCGGGTTCCAGGGCGCGGGCGGGTTTACGAGGAACTGGGATGTGTGCTCGAGCACGCCGTATTTGACGTCGAAGATTGCGGGACAGGTTATTACGTACGATGATCCGGAGAGTTTGCAGATGAAGGCGGAGCTGGCGAAGACAAGAGGGTTGTTGGGGGTTAATATGTTTGATGTGCATGGGGATACTGAGAACTGGGATTTGGTCGATGCCGTCCGGGATGGGCTGGGACTCGATTAGAATGCTATGAATATAGATGCTGTATCGATAGATTGTTTCTGTTGTCAATGTGTATTTCTAGTTATCCAAATATTTTGTTGATCTCAAGGGCAGTGCGCATCCAACTTGATCCCTACGACGAACCCACGGAATTGTGCGTTGCAAGTAGCTCCAGCGGTTCGCCATTATGGTGTCGCACACTTTGGCCGGGGCAACACACATCATATCTGCTTCAGGATCGGTCGTGTCGAGACTGGGAGCAGAACTGAGGGCATAATCCTACAAGCACACCCGTCTGCATCTGCAGGTCAATCGAGTTGAATCCAGGAAACTCAGCCATGGCAGTTTAAGTGTGCGGTGGCCAGTGAATGTCCTTGTGCACTACCAAACATGCATACTATAATCTCCCGTAGCATAGGTCTACTATAATACATACATCTTTGTCTGTGATATTACATCGAAAGAAACTTAGGAACAGGCATAGATAGTGATTCAGAGATGGTCTGCCTATGACCAGTCAGATGACCCGCCTAGACGGGGAGTCGAAGCAATGCTAAGGGACCAAGTCAGCGTCCCCTTCCCAGCAGCATATAAACGCCTCACCTACCGATCAAGGCCCATTAGCTAAGTGCCCTCAACCTACTCGCTTCTTGACTCCGCGCGCAGTATACGTCTTGTCAACAACGCAAAGGCGAGTCGGAGGTTCTCGTATAACGCATGATTCTCGCGTGGGTTGGAGGATATGGTAAATAGTGTGAACGCTCCTGGTGCGGCAGGTGAGGTGGGCAGGAGGGAGAATGGTGTGCTGCTCGGGCTGTGGGCCATTGAGAGGCGGGTATGTAGCAAAGGAGCGCGTTGTGAGAGCGAGGGTGGTCGGTACGAGGAAAGACCGCGTTGCAGGTGCAGACGGCTGAGCTAGTGAGAGGCCGTTCAAGCCAGAGCAGGCTTCATATACCAGCCGTGCTTCGTTAGGTTTGTGACGACCATCGCTGGGGCGTCATGGAATCAGGCAGCCTCCGCCTTCGTTTGGGAATTTCTTGCACAGATACACAGGGCCTTACAGCGCTGCTCATAGCTGCCTAGTTACGCGTTGTACTTTGCATAGACACTGAGGGAAAGCCAGAGAGTTCGAGAGGGAACATTGTGCTCTGGATGGTAAGGCCGTTGTACTCGGAATAGGAAGGAGCGCGAGCGCGTTGTTTGGGCTTGTGGACGTGATGCGTCCAAATAGGTACAAATACCATTACGGAGGCGGAAAACTTCCAGCAGTCGCTCTTCGTTCGATGTCTCCAATGATCTCTCTGTGCATTTCGTCTACGCCCCGGTTAGTTTCGTAGGAGGCCCAAAGGAGCTTCGATGGTGAGTTCTTTTACCTAGCTTCCGGTGTCTTCGACCTTTCACTTTCGCTTGGGGTGATGACAATATTATTCACACTGTACGAACGTCGACGCATGACTTAGCGGCGGCGTTGTGAGTAAACCTTTTCTACAACGGTATCTGACCTCTTCTGTCTTACTTCATGTTTGCGTTCTTGTTGCACATTGCTGATTTTGTTCGCTTCAGGTGCAGACGTGGCTTTGGTTGTCTCATAGCCAAGAGTCTCTGGTACAACTTGTACAATACGACCCCCAGAAAAAACAGTCCCACGCCTCGCTGACTAATCAAGCCGCACGTGGTTTGCTCACGTTCGCGAAATGCGAAGTGTGGTCGTGGATGCGGAAGCAGATTGTTGATCGTCTAAGTCCATTATGTATCAGGGTAGATACATGGTCGTACTGGCAGTGTCACTCCAAGAGGAAATGCAATCCTCCCAACACGGACTGAGGTCGCAACTACCGAAAATGGAAGATAACTCCCGTAGCGCCACAAATGTGACCGCGCGCTAACTTCGAGCCACTCGAAGGGTGTGCTGGAATTGTGAAGTTTTCTGTAAGCAAGAATAGAATATAGGATAGAACACAACATAGTACTGTGCCAGTAATTGACAAGAATCTTATGATGTAGACGAATCGACATGTGCCCTGACCAAAAGAACCCTACCAACGATGAGCCTCGAACCGACAACCTTCAGCATGCCGTGGCAGCCAAAATGAGACACAATATCCACCACACCACAACTGCTTATAGGTCTGCGAGCTATAATGTATATCAGCTCTCTTTTCCGGCTGAAATACACTTGTTACCCCTCAAACCCCTCAATATTTCACCTTTATCTGCTTCCAGTTACTCAAACACATTAGACTAGTGTACTTGAGCTATGGCTTCATTGCCTCTCTGCCAGGTTGCCCACAGTCACTGATCAATATCCTCCCACTAAAAGCGCAGTCAGGGTGGCGTGGGACTGTTTTTTCTGGGGGTCGTATTGCCCAAGATCTCTGGTACAGGATAGTATCCCCGCATCGTAGAAGCGTAGTAGCCGGAAATACATGGGATGTCCGTATGTTTCGGCGACAGCTGTGGGAAATGAAGTATAGGGATCCTATGGATCTCAACATGGCCCTGGGCACCGTTCGAGTCATTATGGTAGTCTCGTTCAATACAAGGTTGAGATGCAACATGTATGCATGCCTACAGCGTACGTCCACATGCAAACGTCAAAGGACAAGCATATCGTATATAGGACACGGTATCAAGTGAGGGAATGGCTTGCCTTCCCTTCTGCAGACACGCGGACGGCTTCCTCGCCGTCGAACGCGTCCGCGGCCACTTGACCTTGCATCTGAGTCAGAGCACCTTTGATGATATACAGGTAGGGACCCGACTTCTCTGGGGGCGGTGTGGACTGGTAGCCAATAGGCAAGGCGCACCGAGGACAGAGCAATCTATACTGCCGCTCATGACCGCCTTTCCTGTGAACGGGGTCAGCGTCACGCGACTGGCGAATGAGCCTAAGCCGTAACATACCTTTCCACTAGAACAGGATCGCCTGGGGTAGCATTGAGTTTGAAGACCCGAGCCTTGCCGGCATCGCTATCCTGGGATCTGACTATGGTAGAACCGTCTGTCTGGCGTCTGGGGAGAGAAGCTAGGCTTTTGTCTATAACAAGCTGCGACGAGCGAAGTGAGGTGAGCTGTGCGCACGGACGGGCGGATCAAAGCTGAAACGCACGATGAACTCGCCGCAAATGCAGTCTAGTGATCAGTGGAGAATATTAGCTCTGGGAAAGCGCAAGCGGGTGGAGAGGTTTACAATAGACGCGTAACGCCGCTGCCGAGGACGCCGTCGGGGCAGCTGGAGAAGGGCGTTCAGTCGAATAGTCTGAGAGGGTAAAGGCGCGGACAGACCGTCGGTGGAGGAGGAGACAGCAGACCTGGAGATGACCTTGGGCATGTTTAGACGGTATTCGAAATGATCGCAGAGGAAGTGCCGCGCCCGAAGAGCAGTGCCCGGAAAGAAGCAAAGCGATAATGGATGCCACGTGGCCATGGCCTCTGCCGGCATAGCCTGTCTTGACCGAGGTGTAATCACAATAGTCTCTTCCTCGCTTCCTCCGTCTCCTCTCAACCGACGCCCTTCATGGCAGAAAAAGATGCTTCTGCGCGACTACGACGAGCAGTGCAAGGTGCGCTCGCTGTGCCTCATGGCTTTGAAGATTCTGACAGGTTGTTGCAGAGAATAACCTCTTCCTCGTGAAGCGGCTTATACAACGGACCGACATGCGTAATCCCGACCCCGTACACAGGAGGTTCACTTCACTGGCATGGGCGGCGGTGATGGGACATGAAGAGACTTTCGAATTTCTTCTGACCGCCGGGCACGACGATGAGGAACTCAGCAAGGTGCGTTAGTGTGTGGCTGTTCCGCATCACTTCATCACATCTGCTCTCCAACCACACCAGGATACCGAGAACAACACGATTTTGACACTGCTTGCCGACCTCAAACCTCCCTCTACCAGTCCCTTTGCGTTGAAACCCTCGAATCCCGATCTCATGCAAGCCGCTCTACGTATGGCCCGAATGTATTACGATCGCTACCCCTTCGTCCTGGATTGGGCAAACTCCAAGGGTCGAACGGCTCTGCACGTAGCATCTCTCCGAGGGAATGAAGAACTCGTACGCGTAAGTTATCATATTACTCCTATTGAGAAGTGTCACTTACCGATCCGCCGTAGATGCTACTGGATTTAGGGGCGGATTATGACTTGGCAGACAATGAGGGAAATACGCCCTTGCATTAGTATGTGTTTGTTACTGATTGATGGCTTCTCAGCTCATCTCCGTTACATATTACTACAGTGCCAGCGCATGGGGTCATATTCCAGTGCGTACAACGGACAGAGTATCACAAGGAGCATCACTGATGTCTGTCCAGATTGTCCAGTTACTAATCGAGCGAGGCTGCCAGTTCACCGCCCGTAACAACGAAGGGTTCACGGCGTCGGATTACGCATACTCGTGAATTAGGTGTACTTGTTTATGGCGAGCTTATTCTGATATGGTATTTATAGGTTTAGCACCAAAGAGACACTACAGGACGCAGCCAGACTCCAGTTCGAGAACAATAAGAAGGCTCGCAGACAAGTGTTTGCCCAGGCGGCTGCTAGGGGAAATGAAATGAATGGTGCCCCTCCCGCACACCTTCCGCCATCGCTGCTAGCACGATCTCGAGAAGCCATAAACGGGTCCCTTCGAATGCGCAGCGGGTCTGGCGGTAGTCGAACAACCGTCACATCCGATAGCGATCTGGATAATACCCCATTGCCGCCACCACGACGACCACATGCAGACAGCCAATCCTCGATATCTACGACATCCTCCCCATCACAAATCTCATCATCAAGTTCCTTCTATCATCTTCCAATTCAGAACTCTGGGAACGCATCCGCTTCCAGTAGTGCCAGCACCTTCTCCCCTGTGTCACCCGCTTCGCATTCCGCAAACTCTTCGCGTCCCCACATCCTCCCAAATCCATTAGCGCCTATAGCGAGTCGAGTGCGCGAGCATGATGCTGACGCGATTGCACGATATCGACAAACACGAAATAGAAGTGGCAGTGCCGACACGGCACCTGGTATCATCGACACGCTATCGAATAATCCCGGTCCTTCGACGCATACCAACGGCCTACCACCTTTACCGGTATTCTCGAACGGTGGTGCTGCAGCTGTAATGCGTCGGCTACGACCTTCGGCGTCAGCAGCGCAGCTTCGCAGTCCACCTCCAACTCCTATCGCCAAGGAGCCTTTAACCCTGGATGCCCTCCGGAACCGCTCTGGCACAACCCCCACCCGCCCAACTCCCCTGTCCTTCTCTCCGCCCCGAGACAAAGCTCCCCAAGTCACACCCCCGCGCACGGTCAGTCGCGAGGCGAGTTTGAATGCGAAAGGCCCGCCACGGGATCCTGGAGAATACAAGGGCCCGCCGAGTGACTACGCGCAGTTTCCCCCGCCTCCCGATCGCGATGCGCAGTCGCAAGCATCGCAGACGACCCCGACTGCCACCCGCCGCCTCCCCTTCAACTTGCTTTCGAAACCGTTACCGTCGATCGATCCTCAGCTGGCCGCTGGCGGCCATAAGCGAGGGAATTCTGCTACGTCGTTACGGAGCTAGCGTTGTGCAGCTGTGTGCAGTTTATCAGATTTTGGACTTGAGTGTTTGTATTCTTAGATTGAGACGATTGTAACATTGCGCTGCATTGTCCGTCGCATTATTGTTGTATCCGATAGTTGGGTGCCGTTTCGTGCTGTTGGCGCGACTCTATCAGCTTTGAATTGATTACGTATGGCGGAATCCGAGGTCCTCGTTTGAAGCAATAAATGCTCCGTGCACGGTGCATCAGCGTAACCGTCCCTCGGTGACCGGTGAGTAACACTGCACGGGTAAGCGTTAGATCACAAACAAGCTAGCTATAGGACAGTGCACAGACCCAGACTAGTATTAAGTAGGGCATCATGGATACCTTGAATGTCCTCATTGGAAGCCTGCTGCTTGCTTCTTGTCTATGACATATCCTAATACTTAGGATGCTTCACAGACTAAAAGCAAGCGGCAGCTTTTGCTGAGGAGGGTGTTATACCTGACCCCGGCATACTTCGGTTCCAGAGGTTGTGATGTCAAGTTGGCCATCAACCACCCAAGTACAGGCCTGAAGTGCTGGGTATACAAGCTTACCCTGGAGAGTCTGTTGCCTGACCAGACTGGTTTAGCACGAAGTCTCATAATCTAGGACTGTCATACATTGACGGGAGCTCTTCTAAATATTCCGGAAAGACTGCAACAACAACACGAAAGGAGTGAAGAAGCTGCTGGAGAAGCGCAGGTACCAAGACGTCGAATGTGTGACTGCCTTTGGCACCGACCGAGATCCTTACACACAGTATTTGACAGTCGTGTTTACACCGCTTTCTATGTCGTCAATTGGATAGTGTGCGTGTTTCTAGGCATAGAGAACACGTACGTCCCAAGGTTACGGAAAACAGGAGTCAGCGCTTCCGTGTTATCACGCTCGTCGATCTCTCGTAACGAGCAGACCGCCAGTCTGCCTGTGAGTCTGACCTAAACGGAAACGGCGATCAAGGTAATCGCACCCGCATGACTAGTCTCAGAAGCTTGGGCCAGAGTCACAAGCTCGAAGGTGTCGCTGTGTCCAGCTACAGACGAGGTTGGACGCAGTGGATATCATTGAGGATAAGAGAAGAAGAACATAGCGAGCGTTGAAGAAGTGGAGCGTCGGTGGCTGAGAACGGCAGTACTGTACAGCCACAACATCGGCTAGGCTTGCTCGAATGCGTAACAGGTACGCGGGAAAAGCCGACAAACAGGATTTCATACACTGGCATGCTGCCTACATCAGGGCTCCGCGGCCACCATTACTTGTCTCCTTCTCCCCTGACCTCTGCAGATTTCCTCTCATGACATTGCCCACAGATCCTAGTGCCGACCCCGACCCGACCACGCAGATGCCATGGCCGTCTAGACCCACTAACAAACAGAGGACCTCCTCGAAATCATCCGGATCCTACGGCGCCACAAATTCGGGCGAGACAACTGTGGTCTCCGTTCCGCGCGACGATGTCAGCAAAGTAGCGGAACCGGGAAAGAAGCGTCTCACAACATGGGATCTCGTCGCTTTGAGTGTGTCTATGGCAGGAGCCCAAATCGCTTGGACAGCGGAACTGGGGTGAGATCTTGTCCGATTGGCATTATACAGCAGATTCGTGTAATGACCGCCTTCCAACAGGTACGGGACACCGTTCCTGCTCTCTCTGGGATTATCGGAGCAGTTGACGAGCCTTGTCTGGCTCGCAGGCCCGATAAGTGGTCTGATTGCACAACCTCTGATAGGTGCGTCTTCCGTGAGGCATTTCTGCGGTGTAACTTAATCGGATTCGAGGCGCGATATCCGACTCGTCAACGTCTAAGTATCGTAGACGGTACTGGGTCGTCTCTTCTACGACAGTACTCGTGGTCTCTATGTTTGCCCTGGCTTATTGCCAGGGTATCGCTGCATTTCTGGTAGATCTAGTTGGAGGAGGTGCAGGAGACTGGGATCCCAAGCGTGCTAAGCAGGCAAGATGTATCATTGATGTGAACCTCCCGTATGCTGATCTTCAACCCAGGTCTCAGATACTGCTATTGGCTTGGCCATCCTCGCCTTCTACCTGCTGGACTTTGCCCTGAATGCATTACAAGCATCCCTGCGCAACCTTCTACTGGACATCACCCCTTCTGAGCAGCTCAGTGCAGGCAACGCCTGGCATGGCCGTATGACTCATGCCGGCAACATCATCGGTTACGGCTTGGGCTTTCTTCCTCTCGCCAACATGCCGATCCTCCGTCTCCTTGGCGGTGACCAATTCCGCAAGTTCTGTGTTGTGGCTCTGGCCATCCTTGTCGTCACAGTCTGGATTACCTGTTTCACCCAGCAAGAGAAGGCCAGACAGAAGCTGCCGGGCCAGAAAAAGAAGCTCCGCGATGTGCTGGACAACATCTACAGCGCGATCGTCAAGTTACCGAAGCCCATCCGCCGCGTATGTTTCGTGCAGGTCTTTGCCTTTATGGGATGGTTCCCCTTCCTCTTCTACTCCACCACGTATGTCGGCCAGATCATGGCGTACGAGCAACACAAGGACCCCGACAAGGATCTTGCAACCAGGACGGGCGAATTCGCGATGCTCATGTACAGTCTTGTTGCCGTTGTTGCTGGCACATTGCTGCCCCACTTGGCGCGGCGGGATACGCGATTGTTCACAAAGCCAGAGGGAGAGGACGATGAGATCACTCATTTACGGGATGTCGTCCGGCAGTGGCGGGCTGAGGCTGCACGCAGGGGCAGACCTTTGCGACTCCCTATTATGCCGTTTTTGCTCCGGAATATATGGACGGGGGCGCTGTTGTTGTTCACTGTTTTGACCTTCTCGACGTTCTTCATCTCGACCGTGAACCAGGTACGTTATCCTTCATGGTAGGGTTGCGATAGGTCTGACATACGTTGCATTATGACTATAGGCTATTGTGGCCATCAGCCTCGTTGGTATTTGTTGGGCTGTTGCGTGCTGGGCACCGTTCGCCATCATTATGGAGGTCAATGATCCTGCGCATTTATCTCTGTCTCCGATGCACTGATGCACTTTGCAGTTCTTGAAAGAACTTGAGGAAGGTGTGGATGACCGCGGAAGAAACGAGCGGAGAGTCGAGCAGTCACCGCGGAGGCCTTCTCATTCGCGTGTGGCATCCACACCTGCGTTGTACCGGAGACCCTCCACCGGCGAGCGGGCTCCTCTAATTCGCCGTCACTCGGTGGACGAGTTTGATGCCACTCCCGAAGTTATTGCTGACGCGACCCCCGTTGCTGGTGGGACGATCCTGGGTATCCACAATCTCGCGATTGTGTTCCCGCAGTTCATTGTAGGTTGTCTTCGTACTGCTCCCTACAAGCCCTGTAACGAACCACATCTCTTCAGATCGCTCTCGTGTCCAGCGCTATCTTCCACTACGTGGACGCTGACGTGGACGACGACCCGAGCAACGATAGCGTATATTACGGAAAGAACGGCGTGGCCTGGGTTCTCCGCTTCGGAGGCCTATGTACATTGGTGCGCGGTCTAGTTAGACGTCCCTTTCTACCTGTTCCTCATGTCTTATTCTCAAGGTTGGAGCCCTCATCGCGCGTATGGTTCCTCCCACCCGCACGGAGAAGGAGATGAGGCGAAGGCTGGGCGAGTTGCGGCTTCTCAAGGAAGAAGATTCTGCTTGATCTTGGTTTTACTATGGATACCTCACGGGACACTTTTGGATCATCGCCTCCACAAGATCGACACCCTGTTGTACTATAATATGTAGCGCCTATCTACCCGCTCTGATCTATCATGTCCCAATCGTTTATGATACAGATGGCATAATCCCATTCGTCTGCTGTACGTGTTGCGAGTGATCGGCATGGGATCGGAGTCACAGGTACGAAGGGGTCACATATGGATGCGACTACCGGAGCGACTGCGAAAATGCATTAACGTTCAGAGGAACTATCCAGAGGGTCTGCTCCATACCTTCCGTAGAACAAGAGCGCGTATAGAACAGGCGAATCGAAAGGGCTCGTCGTAGTATACGAGACATGACTGTATTCGTTTTCAGTTGCTCAAGGGCCGCTTCGTCGGGATCTGTGCGACGTAAACCAGTCGAGTACATCTACAACCATGATGTGATGCTTACTTTGGCCTCGAACGCAGATGACAGCAGACGACGGTCCGCCATCCACAAGATCGAAAGTAGACGTTTCCCAGTACATGGAGAACAACTCAGAGTTGATTGAGCCTTGCATCAGTCTATCAGTCTGTTTTCAAGACGTATAGGTCTAAGTCGA
Organism: Heliocybe sulcata; assembly: GCA_004369045.1. NCBI lineage: Eukaryota > Fungi > Basidiomycota > Agaricomycetes > Gloeophyllales > Gloeophyllaceae > Heliocybe > Heliocybe sulcata. The sequence continues at coordinate 1,438,170 of ML213504.1, read as the reverse complement.
CAAACCGTAGGTAGTGGTCGGCACCTGGGGTTGAAGATCTCCATCTCCATCCTCGTCTCGCATTAGGAATCGACCTGTATGGCACAGCACCTGCTTCTCGACAAGGGCATCTCGTGGTAGAGCCTTCACGACCAGGTATAGAGTCGGGACATTGGTGTCCTATGCTGCGGGCTTTAGGTAGTGCTCAAGACGAGTGCAACATATTCCTCACTTCAGTATAGATCTCCGTGGCCGTCCTTAGGATGGGGATGTCTGCCTTCCGGGAGAGCCAATACAACGCCAGCTGTGTATGCCCGGGTCTAGCATTGGGGTGATGGCCTTTAAGAACTTCCATAACCCGTTTCACGTGTTGATAGACGAGAGTAGTCTCTGTAGATATGGAACGAGGGGACGGCATGGACATGCTGCTGGGTATGAGTCCGATTTGACCCGAAATGAAAATACGGTGGTCTGCCTGAGAGAGCATTAACCTGCGCGTGCAGGATTCCAGAGGAATAACGTACAATGATAGCTTGTGAGTAAGGCCCTATATTTGCGGGGGCCCAGTAGCTAATGCTTTGCACATGAAGCGCACTTCGCTCAGAGCTGGCCTCTCTGCTGTATGCAACGCAATCAAGCACGATGCGGATGGGCGCAGGGAGATCGACAGCGACGCAAGCCCGAGCTGGAGGGCTTGTCCCAAAGTACTCCGAATATACAGCATTGACACTGGCAAAGAGATCCATGGATGACAGGAATATATTGATAATCGCGCAGTTCCGGAGTTCCAAGGACATAAGATCCAGTCTGTCTTGAATATGATACGGTAAGCCAGCTAAGAATTCACTGAACGTTGACGCTCGGACATACTTTCCAGTTTCGCGAAGCACTCTCTCACTTCTTCCTCCAATGTAATCTCGGCGTCGTCAATGTTCCGATGTATGTTCGCGACGGCGGCCCAGTCGCTTCGCATTCTACTAGAAGTACTGCCATGAAGATACGGTCGACACTGGTATTCTGGTTTCTCATCGTCCACTGGCTGCGGATGTTCCGCCCGCGCTGTTCTTGAGAGAGCATCTGCGAGCGAAGCGAATTCATCCTCCAGTACAGGAGGCACTTCTACAGGAAAGTGCGTGGAGTCGCCCTTGGCTTCCAGGACAGCACTTTTGATTCTAAGGTAGGACACAGAAGCAAAGTCGTTGTCCGAGTGGACGACTGGTTCGGTTTCCGTCCTAAAGCGGATGCGACTTAACAGAGACGTATCAGCGAAACAAAGAGAATATTCCGCACAAAACAATACACTGCTTGAACATGGGCGAATCCAAAGTGAGGGTTTCGTATTCACCACCTTCTCCGCAAATGTGGGAGCCGAATCGCTGATTCTGTAATTCTGTCAATAACCATCTCCGATCCCGAAGGATAGAACAGACCAACCAAATTGAGCAGGGTAGGATACATTTCTGCTAGTGATTTACCCAAGTGCTTCTGCGTTAGGCCTATGCCCGCTACTTTGATTATAACTGCGTTCAATCCTGACGCAATCATCTCCGAAAGGAGATCTGCTTGATCCCTTTGCCAGAGGTAGCATAAAGGCGTCAACGACAAACGCCGACACCTATCACCATAATCAGCTACACATCTCCGACGAGAGCTAGTGACTTACACATGTTCTAATCTGACGCGCTGGTAGTCCGAGAGGATGGCACCTGCGGAAACTCCAAGAACATCTGGATGTTGTGACTTTAAAAAATCCAAGTTGGTCAATGAGAACGCAGAATGCTTCATGTACCACACCTTTACATCGCAAAGGAGGGCGTAGAGGTCTTCGGTTTCATCACCTTGTACAGCTGCGGGGTCCCTTCCGTTCCTGCTTCCATATTCAGATCCGAGTTCAATCGCGGTTCCCTTGATGGTTCCCCGGTACAAAGGCACATCAAGAGCATCCGCAACAAACTGGACTGCATCTTGTCCGACAGTCTGGTAGAAGAAGGAGTCGATCTCCTCTAAGGCGCATACGGTATGTGATCAAGCCTGGCAATCATGCTGTAAAGACCAAGCGGACCTTTGCCACGCTCAGGACCTAGAGATGCCGCAGCTACAAGTTCATGTCCATTATATTGACAGTGTAAGAGATTGAAGCAACTGTCTTTGCCTCCGCTGAGAAGAGCGACATACTTCATGATGTGCGAGTCAGACTGCAAACGCAAATCTTCGTGCAATACTACACCTTCCTTTCTGGGTTCACTGAGCCCGAGCGCTTCGCCAGAATGCCGATCGCGATTAGCATACACCACTCATTCATCTATACTCGAACGGCATGGCGAGTCTTTCAATACGACCAGGCAAAGCCTCAGATGCACCTGCTCTGTCCAAAATATGTCTTCTCACTGGAAATGCTGGACAATCAGCAGAGGCTAATCACAAGTACGGCGAATTAATCGGATTCGTCTATGCTGAACCCTATGTCCGCTTACCGACCACTTTTGCTTTCGTCCTGGAGGTGGACGAGACGAAAGATGTAGTCGGATATTGTGCCGGCACCACGGACACGCGGGCACTCGAGCGGGCAGAGGAGGAGCAGTGGTGGCCCTCTCTCAAAGAGAAATATCCGGCGGAGGGCCCAGGCAAATTGGAAGGAACAGCAGAGGATGAAAAATTCTTCAAGACCATACAAAAGGTTGACAAGGCTCCAAACGCATGTGTCGAATTCTCGCCTGCGCACCTGCACATTAATATCCTACCTGAATACCAACGTCAGGGCTGGGGCAGGAAACTTATGGATCGAGCGGTCAGACATCTCCAGGAGCAGGGGCTCGACGGCGTCTGGCTGGGACATGATCCAAGGAACGACAATGCCAGAAGATTCTATACGCGGTTGGGCTATCTGGAGGTCCCGGGAGCCCCTTACGGGAACATGTGCCTCCGTTTCGCAGACTGGAAGAGTCCTTGATGTCAAAAGGTAGGAAGTTAAAGACCTCGCCCCTCATTTGTCTGATCAAATAACGTCTAGTGTCTCGAACAATTTATTGTCTGCCAAGATGCTTATAACGCCTGGAAACTCGTCTTATGACTTCTTTATGTTTGACCAGTGGCAATGGATAGCCTAACTTGACAGCGACTTCCTCCGGGGGCTTATGGATATCTATGCAGTCTGAGCTCATTGTCATCTGTTCCCCTTAGAAAACTCTTACCTGGACCTTTCAGAATCTGTAACTCAGGCACGAAGTGTCGGATATATGCGCCGGTAGGGTCAGCCTATATAGCATCAATTCCTTAGCACCCTCTCTGGATGAACCCGACAGATAGCACACCTTCTTACTTTGTGAATAAGGGTTGAATGTTATGTAACCCAGTCGCTGATTCACGCTAGTAGCGGCACACAGTTGCCAACTACCATTGTTCGACGCCAAGTCCCCATCCACCGACTTCTCCATAAAATACTGCCCGGCACCCTTCAGAGGGAATCTGTTGCAAGCAAACGGGAAAACCGAAGTACCTTCTCACCAAGCCTCCAGTCAATCATTAGATTCTTAACAAGATACGTCGATGTAATCATCCTCAGCCGGTTATGCATCCACCCTGAAGATCAGTCAGCATCATGGTTAGGCAGCCAGAGCGGGTGACAGAACCCATGAAATTGAGCTGTCTCATTCCTGCGTCGACAATGGGCACCCCGGTTCGGCCTTCCTTCCAAGCTTGCAGATGCTTCTCATTCATATCTCCTTTAAGATTCGCATACTTCCCTCGGAGAGGACGGCCTATCGGACCGCGGAGGCAGGCAACAAGCAGATGGTTGTAGAAGTCTCGCTGGGCTGAATCACTCGTCAATAACCCTTGAGGCGACATCATTTCAAGGAAGGAATCCACGCACCAATCCCATCCAACCATGCCCCGAGTGAGGTAGCACTCGTTGCTTGAGCTTTATTCACCCTCTGTAAGTTCCTTACGTGCCAGACGCACTCTCTTGCAGATATAACTCCAGCAGCGAGGTACGGACTGACAGGTATGTCAGAAACGGAAGGAAGTATGCAGATGCAGATGCCATCGCACCTGATCCTTGATGTTGTATCTTTATCCGCTTTGTCTCTGGAGCCCTTATAGACAAGTGCCCGGCTCTCCTTGTCAGACATCTCAGAGCCCTCTGACAGAGGATTCGAGGCGCCCTTCTGCGAACTTCGGGCCTTCGCATGCAGGAATCTATCGAGGATCTATACATATGAATCTCATCCAGAGACAAACTTGAATAGGCACTATACCTGTCTGGCAGTATCCTCGCCTGCAGGCCACACCTCCCGCATCCTCTCTCGGTCCCTGCACTCGAAGCCATTCACATGATCGGGAACTTCTGCATCGAACAGGGCCTTTAGCGTCGGATTGGAGTAGATATCTTCAGAGTTTGGCCATGGCCGTGGCACTTCCTCGATCCACTCGAGATTGGATTTCAAGGTAGCGAGCCAGTTGGGGTGCCAGTAGGAGAAGGTCTAGAAGCGCGCAAGGCAATCATTGAACCAGCCACTCAACGTAGGACTTTGCCAACGGACCGTGTAGACACCTCCACTCTGGTTTAGGACAGTACCTGGATCTGCCAAGCATCTATCGTGCATGAACTCAACCTTGATCCCAGCAAATGTCGCCAGTTCGCAGACCCCGATATCTCTCCTCAGTTCGTCAACTCCGTACTCGATGTTTCCAAACAGGTGACGAACTTTCCACTTCTGTAGGAGAGCAATGACGCGCTCTGCGGAGTATGCAGCTCAATGTAGAGCGGTATATGCTCGGAGGCAAGTCGGGTCTATGATCAGTATACCACGATTATCAGCATATATATTCATGAGCCGAAGCCGAAGTGTTCACTTTGATATCTGCCAGATTTCTGAGAGTGAAATCTATCCTCCTTGGGCTTCGATTCTGGGCAATATAATCTTCAGGGCTAATGATGAAGATTACGACCACTGGTATTCCATCTCTCCGGGCTTGTGTCGATGCACTGGAAAGCGCTCGGTTATCAGAGACTGCAGGTCGGTAAGGGTGTCAGAGGGGTAACAGCAAGCTGACTGCAGCGCGCACTCCTGAGATCTTCCATCCTCATCCAGTACACCACCGCTTCGCCTCTCGGGGGACTCTTCACCCCATTCTTAACAGCTTGCAAAAGCTTCTTTAGTGGCGGTTCCGCGTCTGCGCTGGCGGCGGCTTCAGCTGTTGCGACCCTCCTGGGTAAGAAAGTATTATATTTTTTCATCTTCTTGGCTAAACGTCTCCCATCCTTGTCCACGTCCATCCCAGTTACGTGAGCCAAGCCTGCCGCCAGCACCCCAAGACCTGCCGGAGGAGACCTTGCGCGCTTCGACAGTGCAACTGGTAGTCTGAGAATCGGTCGACACGTAGCATTCTGTAACATACAAAGCATTGACAAGGTGTGCTAAGCAAGCTCGACGCGAATTTACGAGCGCTTGCTTGTCGCGTACTGAGCAGTGAGCACGCGGATGTCACGTGATATTCGCGTCGCCGTTCCTCCCGTGCGCCTTCGAATTCCTCCTCCTTGTCGGGTCGTCGGTTCGCGTCTTTTTCCCGACCACTTAACCACTGCCCTGTGTCGTCTGGCATGTTTGGTGTAACCCGGATTTTGGCTTGTATGTAGCGGTTTCCCCGCGCTCTCGTCACCGGAGGCGCTCAGAGCTCGCCGCGCTGTGTCACCTCAGCCTCACGTTAGCGTCCGTAGCAATTAATGCATAGTAGTGACATCCAGTTCACTTCTTGTCCGGTCCGTACACCCTTGGTTATTCCGCAAGTCGCGTAAAATTGTCGCGCAGATTTTCATTGCAGTCTTTACAAGGCTTTCAAACCAAGCTATAGGGATAACATACTGCGCCCGATTGTCAATACAAGATAAAATCACCTTCACGAGACCACACATACCTATCCAAGTTCCCAGTAAATTCCATACATCAAGCCTGCTTATCCTTCCCCGCATACTGACTCAGTCCCCTCATCCTCGAACTGAGCACGACCATCGCGCCTGCGCAGGTTGCATACGTCACCGCGGGCCCAAATGTCCAGTAGCTAGCACACGCTGAGAAGGCTAATCAATATAAAACGCGCACAGACACGTCCGCGTGACTCACCCATAAGAGGACCGAGCGCCCTGCCCAGCTGCCCACTCGACCTGAAGCGGCCCAGCGCCTTCCCTTTGACTAGATCCCCATGCTCCGCCTCCGCATTATCAGAGGTCATGAGCGACGCGTGCGCAGTCAGTGCGTTGACCACCGTGGCAGACGTGTATGCCAGCAGCGCAGCGGCGCTATACAACACCCTGACCGCGTTTGTCTCGGATAACCTTGGGAGGAGGGAGAGCAGGCCGAAGGAGAGGGCACAGGCGAGGACGCCGCGGCGGGCGATAACGGGCTCGCCGACGCGGGCGAGGGCGCGACGGACGTAGCCGCCTTGAAGGAGCGCGGAGAGGACGCCGATGGTGGCGAGGAGGGTGCCGTTGCGGCGGTTGTCCCAGTCCAGCACTGTGAGGATGAGTTGAGTGGGTTGGAGGGAAAGGTAGGGGACATACGGTCGTAAGTTAAGAAAGTGAGTGTAAACTCGACTCCGGAGAAGACGGCGAGGAAGAGGAAATGCGTCCGGCGCAGGGCGGAGAGGAGCGCGAGGCGGTCCTGCGGCGTGCCCTTTTCGCTCGCCTCGCCTTTCTTTTCCTGTTCCCCAGCTGCTTCCTGGACCTTCGTTCCCTTCGTTTCAGGCAGGAACACCGCGAGGAATGCCGTCTCGACGAGGAGGAGTACAAGGCTGATGAGCGCCGGGAGGGCGTACACGTTGAGAGCGGTGAGGGAGGAGGGCAGGGGTTTGGAGGCAAAGTAGGCGCCGATGGGCGGGCCAAGGCAGAAGCAAAGGGCGAAGGCGATGCCGATGGAGGCGAGGGCGCGGGAGCGGGTGGCAGGGGTGGAGACGTCGGAAAGGATGGCGCTGCAGGTAACATTAGGAAAGAGACAGGTCGGAGGACGAGAGACGTACATGGCTAGCTGAACATTGCCTTCGCTGAGCCCGCCGATGACGCGGGAGAGCATGTAGGAAGCGAAAGAGGTTGACCGGAGCCATCTAGTGCAAAGAATGAGTGACTACTGAGATATTTTAACGCATAAGACGCACACCACTGCAGAGAGGATATTTCCTATCATGGTGAGCAGCAGGATGCGCTTCCGGCCATGGGTGTCGGAGAGGGAGCCTATGTGCGGAGAGACGAGGAATTGGAGGGCGCTGGCGGTACCACAGGAGAGTAAGTTGGGATAGACATCGACAGAAGGAGTAAGACGCACGAGAAGACAGAACCCATGAGTCCACCCAGGAGAACGACATCCCACTTTTCAGAGTTGCGAGAGGACGTGTACAAGAGCCCCCGCACAGCGGAGACAAAGGCAAGGGTGCGGGAGAGAAAGCCATTCGGGTCGGATAATTCTCTCTGGGTGAGTTCAGCACTTTGAAGTCGTTAAATGACGATATTGCGCACCTTTGCGTACCATTCAATGATACGAGGAAAGAGCGGCAAAGGAATGGTAAATGCTAGTCCTGCCGTCAGAGTCTCGTATGCTCGCAGGTCTTTGAATACTCACCAAATAAATCAAGCACTAATGATAGAAAAACGACAGTCCCGACTCTCATCTTATTCCGGTGAATATTGGTGTTACAGTGCAGTTACGGTGAGACTCTCTTGACCATGTCCGGCCAAGTCCACCAACGCGACTCCGAACTCGACGCCGACGCAGCCCGCTCGCCCAAGCGCACGAGACTCAATGAAGAGCCAGGAGACGCAACTGAGGTTGTGGCCAAGCCCGAGCAGGTCGACCCCACCGTCGAGAAACCGGAACTGAAGCAGGACGAAAGTATCTTACCACCGAGTCATGCATTATTGGGCCTACCCAAGCAGGACTCTCCGGACGGCGTGCTGAGGATCTTGGAGAACGACGTCGGCATATCCGAGTATATTGCTCGTGGTGTGTCAAAAATCGAGGGTATAATCAAGCAGAGGTGCGCGGTACGCTCAAGCAGAAAATAATAATTCCATAATTCTGTGTATTGTACAGGTTCACAGACTTTCTCGTATTCGAAGTCGACCTCGACGGGAACGAGATCCACCTCAAGGATATTGGTCCACCGGATGCGTCGCTCTCCAGCAAGAAGAAAAACAAGCAAAAGGCCGGGGCACAAGCAGAGACAAGCACAGAATCTGCAACCGAAAATGGGCCCTCTTCAGAGGCACCGCAACCTAACGAAGTGCCTATGGAAGGCATACAGTCCACCGCAGCATCCGCAGGTCCGACACCCTCAACGTCAGAAGAGCCCAAACACCAGCCTGCTCTGAAACCCTCTGATGAGTTTACCTGGTCCGACGACCTCACCGCCCGCCTATCCCCCTACTTTTCCTCCGTAAAGCTCCAGTCGCTTAAGCAAATGTACCTCGAAGGCCCCGAGCCCCCGCTCGTGAGCGATAGTGGGTGGGCCGGCCGGAAGAAGGGAGGTGAAGGCGAGCGCGGAGAGAACGAGGGAGGAGAGAAGGAGAAGGAGGTCGTCGAAGAGCGCGAACCTGGACGGGGAGGGAGAGGGCGCGGGCGAGGAAGGGGAGGGAGGGGAGGGCGAGGTGGACGAGGAGGCAGAGGCGGCGGAGGGCGGTTGCGGCCTGGAGAGAGGCCCGACAACCGGAAAGTGCTATCAGACGTTCGTCCGCGCCCAACCTCATTCACTTACTGAATTTCACACCTTCGAATTCGATAAGCCGATCCCGTCTAAACAAACCAGGACCGAGCTGCACCAAGCCATCCGCGAGCTCTTTGGTGGAAGACTCGACACCGAGACGGACACGACGGATCCCGAGGCGGACGTCAGCGGGTCTGCCGTCGTCGTGCGGTGGAACAAGCACCGCGGAGGCCGGTCCAACCGCGGTATGTCGACCTTACATCACATCCCTCTCTTTCTGCTGACTGCTGCTGCTTTCATCGTCCAGACCAGAAGCAAACCGAGGGCACCCCAGCCGACAACTCCCTCCCTAAATCCTCCTCGCGGGGCAACTTCCCTCCCTACATCCACCTCACCCTCCAAAAAACGAACCGCGACACGCAAGACGCGCTCTCGCACCTCGCGCGCCTCATCCACGTCCCGCTCAACCACCTCGCTGTCGCGGGTACCAAAGATAAACGTGGGGTGACCGTGCAGCGCGTCTCCCTCAAACGAGGCGGGAAGGAGGTGACGGATGTGTGGCGGATGTGTAATGGGGTGAATCGTGGGCGGGAGGGCGGGGAGAGGGCAGTGGAGGACGTGCTGAGGGACAGAGGGGAGAGGGGGGTGAGAGTTGCGGATCTGGGGTACAAGAGGCAGGGGCTGGAGTTGGGAAACTTGAAGGGAAATGCGTTTGTGATCACGCTGCGGTGGGTCCCCGTCGTTCCCTCTCGCGGTTGACAAGTGAGCTGACTTGTTTGCATCGTGCAGGAACGTCCAAGTAGATTCGCCCGCGACGCTCGATGCGGCGCTCGCTTCCCTCCGCACGCGCGGGTTCATCAACTACTACGGCATGCAGCGCTTTGGCACCGCGTCCATCCCCACGCACTCCATCGGCCTCGCGCTCCTCCAGGGCGACTGGCACAAGGCTGTCTCCATGATCCTCCGCGAGCGCCCGGGAGAGCATCCGGACGTCGTGAAGGCGAGGCGAGCATGGCTCGTGGAGGGGGATCTGGATAAGGCCATTGAGTGTATGCCGAGGCGGGTGGTGGCAGAGCGGTGTATTTTGGAGAGTTTCAAGAAGATGAGGGGGGATACGAGGAATGCGTTTGGGGCGCTGCAGACGGTGTGTAGCATTTGTCTTCCGATGCGATTAGCAGCTCACTTCTGTCTATTTATGTACAGGTTCCTAAGAACCTCCGATTGATGTATATCCACGCGTACCAGAGCTACCTTTGGAACGCGATTGTGTCGGAGAGGATCAGGATGTACGGTGCGGAGAAGCCGGTGGCGGGGGATTTGGTTTTCGATACCGATGAACCCGTCAAGGAGGACACGGAGGTGAAGGACGGAGAGGACGGAGAGAATGGGAAGGAAGTGGAGGAGCCGAAGGAGGATGAGAAGCAGGGTGAGGATATGGTAATAGACGAGTCCGAGGCGGCAGCCACAGAAAATGCCGGCGGGGAGGGCGGGCCCATCCAGGCCACTGGCGAGGCTGTGAAAGGTATGCTCGCCATTGATTGCTGTCCGCTCTCATTGATATATTACAGCAGGCACACAACCTACACCCGCCAAAGAAAGAAAACCGCGCAAGAAGAGGGAGTGGAAGGGAAAGGAGCCGCAGCGTGTCAAGACGCTCACGGAGGCAGACTTAGACAAGTACTCCATATTCGACGTCATCATGCCTTTGCCGGGGAGGGATGTGGCTTATCCTGGGGGCACCCTCGGTGAGAGGTACAAGGAATTCGTGAGGGCTGACGGGTTGGACCCTGATAACTGGGAGAGGAAACAAAAGTGAGGTCTATTTTACTCTGCATTCCGCTTGAAAGACATTGATCCTGTGCTAGGGAATATTCGCTGGGTGGTTCCTACCGCAAGATCCTGCACCTGCCGAGCGCACTGTCATACTCGGTCCTGCGGTACACGGACCCGGACGTGCCGCTCGCCCAGGCAGACGAGGACAAGCTGCTCGGCTTTGACCCTCCTGCTGTGGTCGAGGATGGCAAGTTCATGGCGCTACAGGTGAAGCTTACCCTGGGTACGGCGGCGTATGCGACGATGGCGCTGCGGGAGGTGACGAAGACCGAGACGAGTAGCCATTATCAGACCGCGCTGACCGCTGCAAGTGAGGATCAGAAGTACAAGGGCGGGTTGGACGGTGAGGAGGTAGAAGAGGCGGTCAAGGGATTCGAGAGTTGAAGGCGTTCAGGAGTTTAACAGCAACTTCGGCCGTGCTTTTGGATCCGTGCAATTACCTATGAGAGTGTCATCCACAATGCACGCGCCACAGTATCTCAGTCCAAGTCCTGCATTATTCAATTGTTTTAACAAAAGTACCAACAAAGTCCGCGATGTAGCGATAGACGCGAAACATAGTATCAAAGGCAAAATACGACCGCGAACTGACTAGCAGAAGCCCATGTTTGACAAGTAAAGTGATGCCGTGGTGTAAAGGGGAAGGCGTAAAGGTAGGCCGATAGTGGTGGCAAGGTAGGGTAGGATACAGTTAAATATAGTGGGAAGCGGCCCATGAGTAAATGCAATGCTATGTTATACATATGTGCGACCGTGTACCGTAGCCAGAGCAGAGCACTTCTTCATGCGGCGGCGGCAAGTAGGCGTGGACAAGGGGTGGTGGGCATCGGGTATCAGTCAATTTTGGCTTCATTCGGTTCCCAAGCAGGCAAGATCATAGCATCCTCTAAATCCTCATTATCCCAACAGCCGGTAAAACGGGACCCGACGGATTGATTAAGACCTCCGCCCGACGGGGACGTCCTCGTCATGGTCGCCGTACGGCGGCGGCTGGGACAGAGGACTCGGCGCGCGAGTCGGGCCGCGCGAGTTGAGCGAGGTCGACTGATCTAGCGCCGAGAGGCCTGCACACTCATAGTCCTCGTCATACCGCCGCTTCTCCGGCGCCGGCGGCGAGCTCGACGGCACCCTTGAAAAGCGCGGCGCCCGTGCCGGCAGCGGGCTGCGCTGGTGCTCCGAGAGCTCCATCTCCTGCGACGAGAAGAGCGGCAGGAACGCAATCACACCGCGTCTCCGCGGACGTGACGGGGTGCGCTCGCGCGACGAAGGCGACGTGAAGGCGGAGCGGATGGCGCTACCGGTGCGTGCGAGTGCGTCGAGCACGGGCTGGATTGAAGTTGGGCTGGAGGGGGGCTCGTTCAGTAGGGACATCTCGGACGGCGAAGGGGATGCGGGCCGCACGGAGATGGGGAGGGGGAGGAGCACCTCCTCTTCATCGAGCGACGACGAGGAACTGTGCAGCGTAATGGGCGAGGACGGCGCGGTCGAGCGCGTCGGCACTGCCAGGAAGCCGAGATCGATGTACCACCGGCCGCTGCGCTCCTGCCATCGCGGGTAGACGATCTCGTACCGCCCGATGCGCCGGAGGCTGTACTTGCGCTTGGAGTCGCCGACGAGGGCAAGGCGGATAAGACCCAAGGTGAGGACGACTGCACCGACCCACATGAGGGTCTTTCCGTACTTGCCGAGGAAACCTATGAAGCCTGCATCGCCCGCATGCCAGCTGCTACCGTAGTAGTGGGTGAAGAAGGTATGCGGTGCTTCTCCAGGCTTTGCATTCTTGCCGTACAGAGCTTTGGGCAGGATACGGACATCACCGCCTGGTTGATCGAGTGTGCGGGCATGGGTGGCTGTGTAAAGCCCGTACTGCGCAGACAGGAACATGGGGCCAGTGGAGAACATCACGGTGGGATAGTTCAGGACCCAGTCGTAATTCCAAGACATGAGGTTGTTGATGGTCTGCAGCATGAACGGATGCTCCTTTTCAGCAAACATCAGATCATTGGACACGCCGACGGGGATGGTCTTGGGCAGGATGACCGGGTACGCCAGGAGGGGATCGAGCCGCTTGGTGCAGCCAATGTCCAGATCCAGGTAGACGCCTCCAAAATGATAGAGTACAAAGTAGCGGATAGCGTCCGCACGTTGGATAGGATACTCGTAATTGTCAAACGTGTCCAGGAACCAGGGATAATGTTCAGCGATAAACTCCCTGGAGCTGGCATCGGTCCACAGAACATACTCACTGCGACAGGTGTTACAAATATGACAGGAAACGTCAGAGGAAGACTCACTAGTCTGGCATCATGTCCCTGCAGTTCTGCGAGATATCCTTCCACTTGTCCGGCAACGTCTGCGACCGCCACGTCTGGTGCAGAATCCTCGGAATGCGCTCCGTCTTTCCATGCTCTGTCGCATTCCAGCGGGAACCATCAAGCGGCAGACCGACCTCCGCCTCCGTGAGGTACGCGGCGGTGTCGATGGAGAGGTAATAGGATATAGAGGAGAGCACGACGACGGTGCCGAGGAGAACGAGCCCGAGGAGGGAGATGGCGACCCAGAGGGCCTTGCGCCGGAACATGGTACGGGAAGGAGTGGGAGGGGGAGCAAGGCAGCAAGAGCCTGAAATCTAAAAGAAAGACGGGCGTTGTCTGAAAAGAAGGTCTAAGGAGTGGAGAGTGGAGACCGACGGACTGGATGCACCCCTGAAGCTACTGATGGCCGGCATTCCCACGCGTGCTATATATGCTCTCCCGTCGGGGCTATGTGTGCTGCTGCGCATCCACGCCGTCGTCCTCGTCGTCCTCGTCGCCATTGTAGTCCCCAGTGCACGCTTCGCCGACGCTGCCAGCCTCCCAGCCGCCGTCGCAGTCCCGCCTGCGCGTCGCGTCGCGATCTCCGAAGCCTGATCTGGCATCAATGCGGCATTCGAAGCCTTGGCGTTGCGACACCTCGACGCTCTGTTACATCTCGCTACTGTACATTACTCTACATTGCATCTGCTATGAAAGTACGGTGTCCGTTCCTCGAAACAAAACCCAAACAAGACAACAATCCGAGACGGCCGGAAAACACAGCTCCAAGTGACGCAAACACGATTTCGCAATCCACTCAGCACCCGACGGGACGACCGGGAGCGTGCATGAGCACATACTCCAGGTGTGGCCCCAACGCTCGCAGCCACTCCTGGATCGACCCCTCCTCCCACGCGCTACTAACCTTCCACAGCCCATCCAGCGCAGCATGCCAATCCCGCGCAGCCCACTGGTGCCCGGGCCGCGCTCCTGTGCCTTTCCCCACATACGGCATAGACAGAAAGTCCTCCACACGCGGATACGTCTTCGCCTGCGGCTTCTTCGAGTCCAAGTAGTTCAAACAGTCCCGAGCAGTCCAGAGATCCAGAACCTTGCGAGTATATTCAGGTGCATATAGAGACCGCGCGGTACCCGAGAGCTCCTTGAGAGTCCGTGCGATATCTGGCCCAGCGACCCGGCGGACTAGCTCCCTCAGGAGCACGGTGAATGTCCGGATTATCTGGAGGTGCAGAGAGTCCCAGGCATGGCTGGGTTCCAATTCGTAGGGCGTCATGATCCGGCCAGTCCCATCATTAGCATCGTCAATCTCCATCGCATCGTCATCCTGATGGCCTACTTGAGGGCTGGGTAAGACCGCACGTTTTTTGATCGAAGTCGACGGCTTGAAGGATGTGCTGTTATCGCTGAAGCGGTACAGGTCGATGTAGCCAGAGTCGTCGCCAAAGAGTAGACGAGCAAGCTGGCGACTTGATAGCCGTGGCTCCGGCTTCAGCGCCGGTATCCCTGCAAGCATCCATATCCATACCGCTGCTGTAAATCCAATGTACAAGACGAATCCGCCCTCACCCACCTTGCGGCTGTGCTTTCAAAATTAAATTATGATCACCTGTGCAAAGCACCACCGGCAAGCCCTGACGTTCGTGGAAGTACAGGCAGCAGTCAAGGATCAAGTCGTCATTGATGCCACCAGAATCAAAGTACTGCGATAAGGCACTAAGATTAGCGCAACTGGCTGCCGGCTGACATCACCAGGGTGCAATCTTGCTTACGCTCTGCTTGTCCCATTTCTTCCAGCTCCCAGAGGGCATGCACGTCTCGGAGTGGGACTGGCCTCTGACGGACTTGCGCTGCCGGAATTTTTCCAGGATCCACGTCGACGCGCTCCGCGCAAACCAGGAAAGCCTGGCGCGGTTTTTTTGGCTTAAGTGGCCGATCGTCAGTGGCGTAACGGAGATACAATAAGTAGGGAATGTACCTGTCTAGTTCGTGGACCACGATCCCGGGTATGATGATCGCCACGCTTAGGTTGACTTGTTCGATATCGGCGGTGAACCGCCGGATGAGATCGAGATGCCCCAGCAGTACATTGGTGTCAAGAACAAGGCATATTGTTTGACTGGTCAAGGGAACCTATTCCACCAATCATAAACATACTGTGCTAATGAGGGGCACCAAATATGACATACTCGCATTTCCACATCCTCGTTTGCCACCTGCTCAATATTTTCAAGGGTGGTCCGAAAGTAGGTATCTTCGTATGGTGTACCTGGACTGGCTGCTGCTCCCATGTTACCAGGAAAGCCGACTAAATTAGCTACGCACGCACATGGGCTGATGGGCGAATGGATGTTTTGCGCAGTCGCGGATTGCGCGGCCTGGAAGGAACCGTCACTGGCGAGCATGGCTGGCAGTACACACCAATTTCGTTGGTATCGCTGGTAGTATGGGTGCAAGAATGGGGAGACCAAGAAGATAGGTGTCGTCCGTCGAAAGCGAACCTTGCAGGCTTCGGCGACATACCCGGAAAGGCAATCAACCTCGGAACTAATAGTGGAAGATAAGATCGGTTATAACATGAGGACATACGGACACCGTGCAAACAACCATCCCAACGCTGCAGCCAGGCAGCTCCTCGAGACCATCGACCGCAAGAAGACAAACTTATGCGTCAGTGTCGATGTCACCCGCAAGGCAGATTTTCTCGCCATTATCGACTTGGTCGGGCCCTTCTCTTGCCTCGTCAAGGTAAGCAGCACGGGCTATAGCTGAAGACGACAGCTGACGACTGCAAAATAAGACGCACGTCGATATCATCGAAGACTTTGACCACGACCTCATTGAGCAACTTCAGGCTCTCAGCAAAAAGCATGATTTCCTGATCTTCGAAGACAGGAAGTTCGCAGACATCGGTACGCTCCTCCTTACCCTATCCATGAAGCACCGAACCGAATACCCATCCCAGGCAACACCGTGTCTCTGCAATACTCCTCTGGCGTGCACAAGATCGCCTCTTGGTCGCACATCACCAACGCCCATCCCGTTCCGGGTCCCTCTATCATCACCGGCCTCGCCTCCGTCGGCAAGCCCCTCGGGCGCGGGCTCCTCCTCCTCGCCGAGATGTCGACCAAGGGCAGCCTCGCAGTCGGGTCGTACACCGAAGAGGCTGTCCGGATGGCCAGGGCAAACAAGGACTTTGTCATGGGCTTCATTGCGCAGCGGCGGATGGACGGCGTGGGTGTGCAGGAGGGAGGGAATAGCGCAGAGGAGGAGGATTTCTTGATACTGACGCCGGGGGTGGGGCTGGATGTGAGAGGCGATGGTATGGGCCAGCAGTATCGCACGCCAAGGGAGGTGATCGTGGAGAGTGGGTGCGACGTGATAATTGTTGGAAGGGGAATCTACGGGAATCCGAAGGCGCTGGATGCGGATAACGTACGCAGGCAGGCGGAGAGGTACATGAAGGAGGGCTGGAAAGCGTATCTCGAAAGGATAGGTGAAAAGTGAACGTGAAGTAAAAATGGATTCGATACAATGTTATGTAGACCTGATCTGGTACAATGACCCGGTAAAGGTTATATACAAGCAACACTGTACATTCTGAACTATCGATACAAGGTTTTGGAAACGTCATCCGGCCTCTACGTTCGACTTGCTTCACGAATCCTCACCAGCCACCTCCGCCTTCCTCCTTTCCTCTTCTTCGGCCTCCTTGGCCTCTCTCTCTTCCTGCTCAACAACCTCCACGTCGAGAGGGAATGTGAGAATGGCCGCAATACCCGTCAGCTGATTCAGTTCTAAACGGGCAGGAGCTTTCAGCAAAGACAGAGTGCGCAAAAGGAAGGCACAAAGACACTGACGCTGTCCCGACTCGTGCATACTCGAGAAAATCACGACTTCGCCTCCCTTGTCCTTGACAGCTTCTACGAGACCGACATACTTCTTCCGCTCAGCAGGGTCACTTGCTCTGTAAGATTGAGCCGCTCAATGACGCGCATATATAAGTTATATCGAAGGAAACGCACCGGAAAAGCTGGTCAGAGATGAGCAGAGTGCCCACTGCTCCTCGGTCGATAGCTAGTGCGACGTGGTCAGGTCCGTACCACGCGCGCATCTCATCGGAGCCGAGCATCTTGAAGAACCTATCCAGCGTGATGCCTTCCTTCGCGAACTTTGTCTCTTTCAGCTGTGCAGTAATCTGCAGTAGTCGGATGCTCAGTCCATGTCATATCGCAGACATACGGCATTGCGTACCTCCGGACTCTTCAATACCTCCACCAAACTATGCACGTGCGGACTGCTGACATGGATCCTGACCCCCTTCTCCCGCACGGCCCTCATGAGCGCCTTGTTCCCCGTTCTCTCTGACTCTTTCAGGATATAATCGTACACGGAGTCGCGAATCCAGCCGGGGCTGGCGAATACGAGGACCTTGATTGTCGGGGAGCCATAGGGGATGTGGCGCAGAAAGGCAGCGTACAGCTGCTGGTAGTACCGGTTGAGGCCCTTTTCGTGGAGTGTCGAAGAAGAGGACTTGCGCGGAATCGAGGAGGTGAGACGGTGTCGGATTGTGGTGAGGTGCTCAGAGAGGAGGACGAACGCAGCAGTGCCTTGGGGGCAATCATTGGTCCGGGTATACAAGGCAGAGGAGATAGCACACACCTTCCCCGCAAACAACAGCAGCCACCTCTGCGCCTCGTCCAGGCACACACGCCTCCTCCACCCTATTCAGCGCAACACTATCCCACTGCTCCTTCTCGATCCGCACGTCCCTGTTCACCTCAATGTCCAACGTATGGTGTGCACCCATCTTGGCGTGCGGGTTCTCCACCGTCACGCGGCCGGAGATCTGGATAGACGCAGTGACGTCCGCGGCGGTCGTGGACGCGGCGTTGGTCGTGTCGGCGGTGGAAGAGGTGATGGCGGGGGTGAACTCGACGCGGGTGACTTCGAGGGTGAGATTCGTGCGGACGCGGTGCGAGTCGGTCGAACCGGTCGAGCTAACATTTTGCACACGTCTGCGATGCGACTCCGGTCAGTTGGAGACTTGCATGGGAAGAGGAGGTGCAAACCGGATGGCAGTCGCCCGGACCTTGTCGCCCTGTGAAACAAGCGTTTCATCGCTGGTCAAGCATGTCATTGATTCTCCAGGACGCCAAGAATGCGGGATCTTGGAGGGAACGATAGTCACTCACCTCTTGGATCAGATTATACAGATGCCACATGTCCTCATCGTCTTCCGGACGGAGACTAACATGACCCTGAACGGTGCAGTTCAGTACCTAAGTGTTGCCCGCGATCTTCAACGTACTGAGCCGTCCTTATTGATATATTTTCCGACGAGCTTCATGGTAGTAGCGAAGAGATCTGAAGAGAGATCTAGGCATGACGTTGATCGTATCAAAATCGCGTGCATGCCATTTCTGGACTCAGCCTGGGAACGATCATATGTATCTGATTGGTTCGGCAACCCCCAGGCGTTGAATACAGATTGACAGCGTCCACCCCCGTTACTACATCGTAATCTGCTCGGACGAGAAGTCGACATAATCATATTCCTCTCTCTCTCCCTTCAGAGTCCACTGATATGCCTCCACCTTCTCGTAGCTCCTCGGCCAATACTCGAACTGCAGCACCTCGCCCTCCCTTTCCACGGTCAACGTCATATTCTTTGTTAACTCACCCGCGGTAGCCCATAGCATCTCACCCTTCAAGACCTTGTCTCCATTCCTCACCCCAGCTTTCTCCGCCCTCGAGCCAGGCACCAGCCCTCTGATCACTCCCTTCGACAGGTAATCCGTAGCAAATCCTAGTTCGTATCGCTCTTGGTCCGCGCGGACGAGCTCGAAGCGCTCGCCAGCCGCATTCTTGCTAGGAACGATGAGATAGCCGCGGGACATCGCGTCGTAGTCTGCGAGCGCTACCGGACCGAGCTCCCTCTCCACCCACTCTAGCCAGGCATGAATACCATAATACTCTCCCCGGTACTTGCGCCTCAGCAGCTCGAGCATGATGTCATCAACCGACTTCTTCCCTCCAGTCGCCGCTCGGAGCTGCGCATCCACCTTGAGCAGATACATGCAGCCGCGGTAGTACGGGACTCGTTGCGCATTGCCGTCTAGCCATGCAGTCCTGGCGGCTTCCTCCATGGATAGATTTACCATAGGGCTTGTGTAATATGCGTGAGCTTCGCTGTTCAGGTCACTCAAGTATTCTTCGTCGGAGTGGAGGCCAAATCGGTAGGGAAGGAGGCTGGCGTAGTAGTCCGCGACACCTTAAAACAAGAGCATATATTAGGTTCCACTGGCATAGACAATATATTCCACCTGAAAACCCACCTTCTTCGTACCACGCACTATCTGGATCTTCCGGCAGATCTTTCCTGCTTTGCTGCATCCTGGGCCACTCGTGCACCATCTCATGAACGATAAGATTGAACAGCTTGTCCTCTTCCATAATATGCACATCGTCGTACTCCAGTATGAAGCTCCTGAGATATGCACTTCCGCCCACCCCGATGGGGGCCTTGCGAACGAAAACACGATACACGTCCTCACTGTCCTCGAAGAACGGCGCCATCTTGAAGAACAGCGACTGGACGAGTAACGCCACTTCAGTGGCATTGAACGAAGCGGGCTCCTCAAACCAGTACATCCCGAACTCTCTTCTTCTGCCGGATTCGTCGGGAGGGAGCATAGAGGTGACGCGTTTCAAAGGCCCCGCAGCGTACACAGATTGTGCGAGGACGTTGGCAGTTCCTAGCCTGCGCACGTAATTGCCCTCGCCGAATGTCCAGACTAGCGAGGTCCCCTTTGGGCTACTATCGGCCCCCCAGGAGAAGTGGATGTCGTATTTTCGACCACTGTCCGGAGGAAGGGGTAGAAAGCATGTTCCAGTCCCCAGGATCCCTTCTCCGTTGGTCCTCAGGTCTACCCGTGGACCCACGGGAGTGTGCTCATCCACCGACCTGGGGAGAGCCGTGAATTGCAGCGTCACTGAGCCATGGGTGTCGCGCTGCGGTAGCCATAATCGAGTAAAGTGTGCATCATCGTTCACAACAAGTAGTGCGAGCTCTCCGGAATCGTCAGAGGCGCGGATGGTGTCGGAGGAGTATTGGTTGCATGGAACGTTCCCTATCTGCAGTAAGGCTGTCGCGAGGGTGTCGTTTGCAGCAAGATTCGGGTTCTCAAGCACCAGTCGGACATCGAGGGAGGTAATATTCTGGGACGCATCGTAGAGCGGTGTTAGAGTGAGGTTCAGGGCCGGTGGAAGATCATCTGGGGCTTCGAACCGGCTTGCCTGCACCAGTGAAGGGAGTAAATGAATGAGAAGTGTCGTGGTTGTAAAGAGCCAGCGCATTCTCATATGCGTGGGTTCAGTATTACACATATCAGACTGAGTAATAAGATATACCTCACTCGATTTCTCCGCGCGCAGTCAAGGATTACGATCCACCATCATATGCTTATCCGTGCCTGATACCGTATACTGCGCATTATGCGAACAACGGCCGAATCCAGAAGATACACTTAGGCATGCATGAGAACGATAGCAAAGTGGGAGTTAATTCACGATGATCGACGGAAGAGTGACTGTGTGGGTGACAAGTGACCAATCAAGTAACTGAGCTGCCGAATGCAGTCAGCAGGAGCGCTGCCTTAACCGTGAGCCAGCTTGTCCTCTCACTCCTTGCTTGGTTCTTGACAATTGCGCAGAGACAACTAGGTTTTAACTGTCAAGTATACACAATGAGGTATGTATGCATCGACCGGTCGTGCAGAATGCTGTTGACATTCCACCCCAGCTACAACGCGAAGATCGACGGTCTCGTCTCTCATGTCACTAATCCCGCCAACATGTCTTCGTCGACATCGGAGCAAGATGTCGACGACGACGAGCAGTTGTTTGCGGAGCTGGAGGCGGAGCTCGAGAACGAGGACTATGCTGCACGAGAGCAAGGGATCGAAGCCCTGAAGCGAGAGTGAGGTGACGTTCCTGGCTAACCGACCTCTGCACCGCAAGACCATAGAGCTGATGCTATAGTCATGTTGCAGGATGGAGCGGGTTCGGGATATGAAAGGAACCGGACATGGGACGTACATGGAGATCAAGGATGAGAAGGAGGTCATGCGGATAAGTGCGTGAGTCAATATGGCTCCTTGGCATGCAATCAGGCTCTGACTGCTACTACGAACTAGCAATGAGCCTCGCTGCGTCATACATTTCTTCCACTCCAACTTCAGACGGTGTGAGATCATGGACAAGCACCTTGCTGTAGGTGCCGATCGGTCAGGCCACTGTTCCGTCCTGCTCATGAACGCATATAGACACTGGCACCCAAATATTTCTCCACCCGTTTTATCCGCGTCTTTGTCGAGAACGTTCCTTGGCTAGTGGAGAGATTGTCCGTCAAGGTGCTTCCTTGCGTGATCTCGTTCAAGAACGGGGTCTCTAAAGACCGGCAAGTCCTTCCCCTCTTGTGCTGCGATGGTATTGGTTCTCATGTACTGTTCCTATCAGGATAATTGGTTTCGAGGAGCTGGGGAACAGTGATGCCTTCGACACCGCTGTACTGGAACTGCGCTTGATCCAGTGTGGTATGTAGCACCTAGCGCCTATCCCGTTCAATTAGTCTAAGTAAACCGCAGGTGTAATCCAGAAGGAGTCCTCAAGTGCTTCTCAACCGACCTACAACGTTTCACAACCCGCTCGTCAGCATATCCGCAGTCAAAATCACGACGACGATGAATTCGACCTGGATTAAGACTATGGTCAAGTGCAATGCTTCATAAATCTTGTTTTCGTTAGGATATTTTGCCCTACAAGTATTAATCATAGAGGAGGCGGCGTTGGTCACGTGAGGTGTCCGATCGTGTTCGCCGATCCGAGACGGGTATGGGGTCATCGGTCGGTACGCCTGTCAGTCATCATGCATGTATATATATGCTGTCCCTTGTCAATGCACTGAATGTTGCGGACTGCTACGCGTCGATCCGTCCTCAGACTGTCGGTCGCGATGTCGAAGCGCGCAAGGTCTCCTGCTGCAGGTCTCGGGGTGCTGGCAGCAGGCTTGGCTCACGTAGCTGGAATGGCTCAAGTGGTCAAAGATAGCTTGCAAGACGCAGGGGACGAGGACGGACGTTCGGCCAAGAAGAGCAAGAAAGATGGTGCTTTCTTACCCAGGAGAATCGCAACAGTTGAAGCCGCAGCCATCGCAGACGCAGAACCGCCACTAAAGAAGCTTTTGCAAGCTGCTAATAACGGGGTGAAGAGTTCCCCGAAAGGCGAGGCGGTTGTGTACTGGATGAGGATGGAAGATCTCAGGAGTGCGTGCTACAATCAGCTTGGTATGACTTTTCTAACGTTGGCCGGCTTGTAGTCTCTGATAACCGAGCGCTCTCTCGTGCATCGACCCAAGCCCAGAAAGACGGAATGCCGGTGGTTGTAATCTTCATAATTAGCCCTCAAGACTATCTTGCTCACGACCGAAGCCCAAGGAGGATCGACTTCACTCTCAGAAATCTGAAAGATATCAAGGTGAACATTTCGGCTTCGGCTCCTCATGTATATCTGCTGATTATCGTGATATACCCGTGCTAGACTCGACTTGCCTCCCTGCATATACCTCTCTACGTTACGGTCCATACTCCGCGACGCACCATTCCAGAACATATCGTTGCTCTTCTACAGGAATGGAAAGCTTGTCACCTGTTTGGAAACATTGAATACGAATTCGACGAGTTGAGGAGAGATATCAGGGTCTGCGAGCTAGCGAAAGCGGCTGGGATTAAGGTTGAGTTCATGCACGATAGATGCTTGGTGGATCCAGGAATTGTCCTAACCCAGGGTGGACGTGTCTATACGGTCCGTCGGAAAATTCCTACATTGACGGCGAGTTAGTGATGGGCTTTGTGCGCTTCCAGGTCTACTCCCCGTGGCAGCGCAACTGGCTTGCTACCTTGAACTCTAATCTTAAGTGGATCGAGGAAGCGCCGTTGCCGAAGCGAAACTCGGAAGATATCTACTCCAATCCGACGCTAAAGGCTCTGTTCGACGTGGATATTCCCGATTATGTGCATGGCTTCGAATGCAAGGACCGAGAGAAGATGCGGGAGATGTGGCCTGCAGGCGAAGATGCTGCCAGACAGGTAAATTGCCTTTTAAAGTTTCTCTCTCAGTGTGACTTACACGTCCAGATGCTTGACAGATTCCTGCATGCGAAGGCCCGAAGTTCGCAGATGGGCCCCTCCAATCCTCTGTCCGAGGGCGCTGAGATGTCTGACAAGAAGAGTCGGGCACTCGTCTATAAGGATTCCAGGGACAAAGCGGATAAAGATACAACGTCAAGGATCAGGTGCGATGGCACTCGTGTCTGCGTGTTCCTTGCCATCTCTGACATACCTGTCAGTCCGTACCTTGCGGCTGGAGTTATATCTGCAAGAGAGTGCGTCCGGCATGCCATGAACTTACAGGGGGTGAAGAAAGTTCAAGCAACGCGAGATACCTCACTTGGGACATGGTTAATGGAGATCGGTGCGTGGACTCCTACCTTTTAACAGGTATTGCGTCAAGACGAGCGATTCAGCCTGGCGAGACTTCTACAACCATGTGCTTGCCGCTTACCCCCGCGTTTCGATGGGCCGTCCTTTTCAAGAGAAGTATGCGAATGTTATATGGGAGATGAATGAGGAGCATCTGCAAGCTTGGAAGGAAGGCAGAACAGGGGTGCCCATTGTCGACGCCGGAATGAGACAGCTCAACACTATGGGTTCCGTTCTCCGTTTTAGCTCTCTCGCCAGAACGCTGACTGATATTCAGGGTGGATGCATAACCGGCTGAGGATGATTACATCAATGTACCTTGTTAAGGATCTCATGATTGATTGGAGGTTGGGCGAGAGGGTATTTCGTTTTCCCCCTTCGCTTGCAACAGAGTCGTTTTGAACTGTGCCGAGCAGTATTTCATCGAGAACTTGGTGGATGGGGACTTGGCGTCGAACAATGGTGGTTGGCAATGGTGCGCCAGTACTGGCGTAGACCCCCAGCCGTATTTCAGGATATTCAACCCTTATTCACAAAGCGAGAAGGTGCGTTATCTTTGGGTTCCTCGAAAGAAGATGCTAAAGAGTTGATATTGTCTAGGCTGACCCTACCGGTGAATATATTCGACACTTCGTGCCTGAGTTACGGGATCTGAGAGGTCCAGGTAAGAGTTGTGCCAAGTAAAACAGATGACAATGAGCTCAAACTACCCAGACATCCATAAGCCCTCGGAGAAAGTCGCTGTTAAGTTAGGCTATCCACTGCCACTCATCAAGCATGAAGAAGCCAGAAAGAGAGCTCTCAGGCGTTATAAGAATCCAGGGGAAGAATGATTTCATTGTTTCAGACACACATCATATTAATTGATCAAATGGATGGAGGAGCGAGGTCCTTAACTTCCTACCCTTTGACATCAAGAATTCTTCCAGTCTGCGAAACGGAGGCACATGTTCCCGTAAGGGGCTCCAGCTGGAACGTCGTGATAACCCAGCAGCGTATAGAATCTTCTGGCATTGTCATTCCTTGGATCATGTCCCAGCCAGACGGCGTCGAGATCCTGCTCCTGGAGATATCTGATCGCTCGGTCCATAAGTTTCCTGCTCCAGCTGCCGTTGGTATTCAGGTAGGATATTGATATGCAGGCGCGCAGGCGAGAAGTCGACGCATGCGTCTGGAGCCTTGTCAATCTTTTATGGTCTTGAAGAAATTTTCATCCTCTGATGTTCCTTCTAGTTTGCCTGGGCCCTCCTCCAGATATTTCTCTCTGAGAGATGGCCACCGCTGCTCCTCCTCTGCCCGCTCGAGTGCCCGTCCACCTCCAGGACGGAAGCAAAAGTGGTCGGTAAGTGGACATAGGGCTCAACACAGACGATTACGATTGTATGCATCTGGATCCCCAGTGGAATCAAGGCACTCACTATTCACCACACCTGGGGAACAGACCATCGCGCGCCAAACGCGTGCCAACTCTCGGCGACGCCACGGTAATCTCTGGAATATTTGCGCACTATGATTGGATCTAACGATGTTTCTACTCTAATACAATTAGAAGCCCTCGGAATTCAAATCCTTCCCACTGCTTCCGCATGGGCCATAGGAAGACTTACGGGGGTATTCCCCTCTATAGTGCCGATGGTCTGGGTCATCTGCGCAGTTGAATAAATCTATTATTCTCGCAGACAGGTGAGAATGCGCATCCCAGCTCAAGGCTCCTCATTGTTTTCTATATCCATCCAGCGGTTCTCAATATTCCGTTCACCCTCTCCACAGCCTCCCTCAGCTCCCCAATTTCGTCCTCCGTCCACACCCTCGTCTTCCCGACCTGGTGCACTGAGATCCACCCGTAGATTTCGTCACCCCTCACCAGCGGCGCAAGCATCTGCGCCCTGACAGCATACACGTCCATCAACGCTTTCGGCGGCGGGATATCTGTGTTTGCCAGGTCGTTCTGTACTAGAATCTGGTGAGTCCTCTCCAGCCACTGCACTGTCTGCATAGCCCGCTGATTGAGGGAGGAATTAAGTTTCAGCTGTGCGATGCCTGCTGCGCAGGCCTCCGCACAGACGGTGTCGACGTGACAATTCTTTTGCAAAAAGTCCAGTCGCAGGGTGGTGCGGCTTGCAGCGCAGCATGTCAACAGGATCTCGAGCACGTCTTCCATCTTCTTCAAGATGGGATCATCCTGCAACAGCCCTCCCCAGCCAAACAGCGGAATACCCACCCCGACCATCCCCAGAGCTTTCCACAACGTCACACAGACGCTGTCGTAAATCGGCTTCCCGAGCTCGGCCTCCATCTCCTGCACAACTAGCGCAGCGGGCCAATTCGTGCAAGCCACCACGATGCACTCCGCATCTGGATGGTCCGCCTCTCTGATCAGCTCCTTAATGCGCACCAAGGGCGTATTTCCAAAAACCACGTTATTCCTCTCGTTCATCTGTGATGTTTTCAAAACTTCATAGCCCAGTCCCTGGTAGAAGGCTACCAGGCCTCGCATCGGTCCATCGACATAAGGTCCGGTGAGGGAGAGCCGCTTCACTCCATACTTCTTTAATACCTCAACTTGCGCCAACGTGGATGTCGAGCACGGCAGGCCCGTAGCCTTTGTTATCTCCTCCGAGAGCGTAACGTCCGCTTGCAACCCTTTTCCGCTCCAGCTCGCTGACGTCCCATTCCACAGAACGGCATCCAAGTCCGAGTCCGCTAGCAGCACTGCGCTTTCCAGCATCTTCTCCGTGCCGAATTGCGCCACGCTCTTCTCGTCCGTGTCGAGCGTCCGGACGGGGACTCTACTGAAATGCATGGACACATGCCCAGCAACTTGCTCTATAATGTGCACCGTTATAGGCTCCAGCGCAGTGTTTGAAGACGGTACGATGAAGCCAATCTTCTTCAGATCTCTCAGGCTTCCTAGAGACTTCATCCTGTCAGTCATTCTGGCCCAGTGAGGTGCAAGGATGAAGACCTGGTATCTACAGCGCTGGCCATACGGCAGAGCATGTTATCTCGGTGTATTCTAAGTCGGTAGTGCCTCCGTGCATCGTCCGGCGTCATTCAGTTATGTATAGCCAAATTAAAAATAATATATTGGTCTATGCCGTGCAATGCTTAGTTATACAGATGCAATGCAATGCTAGTAATGGATATGAATGTAGATGACGATGCAATGGGATGTTATGTCCATTATTCCACCAATGTGAAGATCAGTCAACCCTTCCAAACTCAAGCCGCCGTCGAGATAGTCATCTTCTTCATAGGCGGCGTTCCTCCGCTCTCGTTGGTGGGACTGTCAGGATCATCGGCCTTACGTTTCGTGCCTGCAAACCTGGACTGCGTTGACGGTGACACTGGAATTCTTACACTTCCACTTGCGTCAGCCTTGCCACCCCGAGGTGGCGTCGTCCGCAATGCCAACCTATCTGGAGTAACAGAGCGACTCCGACTCGCCTTCTCACTGAGCAGGAGGGCAGCCACCCTGTTGGACTTCACAGCCTCGGCAAGACACGTTGCATGGTAGATCTTGTAGCGTAACGTATGAGTAAGAGTTCCATCGTATGTCGAGCACAGACCACTTACTCGGTCATCTTTCTTTACAGCATTCTTCCATACCCACTCCTCCTCATCTTCAAGGAATTCAGACGGCAAGGTTTCCTTACAAATTGGACAGGATATCGGCTTTGCCTCGTCTCCAGGGGGCACCACAACGTGAGACGCTCGCAAGACAGCTTCCTCTTCTTTAGCGGCCGCGGCCGCAGTTTCCTTAGCAGTCAACCGGCGGTCTGCACGACCCTTGCCTTTGCTATCTGAAATTTCGTGTATCCAATCCTGTCAAACATCGATCAGTATCCGCGTCAAGCATTAATCAGAGCGGAACATACCTCCACACCGATGAACCAACTGCGGCTGTGCCCACGGCCGACGTTCTGGCTTGCCTTACGATTCTGTCTGAAGTGCATGTCTAAATGTTCCTCCAGCTTCTTCTTCCCTATAGAATTGTCCGAAAAACGCAGGCCACATTGTTTACACTGGGAGGAAAGACGATCGTACAAGAACGGAACTACTTGTGGACGTTGTCTACAACGTAATGTTAGAACACATAGAGATGGCTTAGAGAGACACTCACTTCGTAATGTCCGCATTGGTCAGCTTGATCTTCTGACTCAGTACAGCCTGTCTGTAATCCCGCGAAGCCTGACGGGCAGGATCGACTTCCCCAGACTTCACATCCTCAGCTTTGGCAGTAGCACCTGCACCAACTGGTCTTCCGTTGTTCGAGGAAACAACGCCTGCCTTTACGAGAGCACTGAACAGGTTCTCAATGTTATTCAAAGGTAATGAGGACGGTCCGACTACGGGGACAGGAGCAGCAGCCGGAACAGGCGCAGGAGCACTGTTACTCTGCAATAAAGCACTGGCCGGAGGCAGGGACGACGGCCACGACTTGGTCTCAGTAGATGGTGTAGAGTACGACGGCTGTTGAGGATAAGAAGGCTGTGATGGAGCCACACCGTATGCCGTAGGTTGCAACAAGACAGCAGGGGCGGGAGGATATTGAGGTACTGAAGGCTGAGGGGGAGGAGTCTGATATGATGGTGGCTGAGCAACGGCAGGAGGTGGCATCGTTCTCGTCAGCGCCCGGAGCTGATTTAGAACCTCACGAAGTTCGTCTTGAGACACTCCAGCTTCCACTAGCGAGCGCAACTGTAAAGGACGCGCGGTCAGGACGATTCTCGATGCGGACGAGTGGGGACGCCTCACTTGTCGCAAGACATTGACATGATTCTGTGCCGTCGTATCATATGGATTCTGGTGCACAGATCGTTCCCGTTGACTCAGAGTGAAGTCGAGCTCGCTGAGCACTTGCGCTTTCGAGACAGGAGCCGCCGTGCCTCCATTTCGAGGCGCCCGAGAGGACTGCCGGCGCTGCTTGAGTGGACTGGAACGCTTCGTCGAGGGACTACTCACATCAGCACCGTAGCCCGAGTCCCCGCCACCCCAGATAGCGCGTTCGATGCTGACTTGCGGGCCGACGCCGAAGAGTTCCTTGCCATTCGGGGCACCCGAGCGCCACGTCAGGAGCATTTCTTCCATCTTGCTGCGGGTACTCTGGTCGACCTGTTCATAGGTTTCAAGGAACAAGGGGATAACGAAGGGGGTGAAATGGCGAGCATACGGCTCGTAGACATTCTTTGAGATGGCATCGAGCAGGTAGAACGCGGGCAATTTCATCCAAGGGGAAGCCTAAGAATTACCAAATATGGCAAGCATGAGTCAGCACTCCGCACAGCAAGGGACGATGAAGAAGCATGAGGCAAGGGACAAGCGCGGGCGTCAGACAACGAGCGGTGCGGAACAGGAGCCGCGACTACCGCGCCAGAGCAGCGCGTCCTCCTCGCCGTACGACGACGGCCACAAAGCCACTCAGTTGTCTTTTGCTCAGGATGCGGAAACTACTGCTACTAGGTACATGACTTCCTGGCGACAATCGTTCTTTTTTCTATTGTTCGAACATTCCCAACGACAACAACCATGTCAAGCATGCAGCAAGAAGTAAAGAGTAACGCAAAGAATGGAGGAAGATGCTCACCCGTCGTATATGTGTTTCGATGCATTGCGCCACGATTTCCGCCCATCGACTTTGTTCCTGTGCAATCATCGAGAGGCTCTGGATTAGTGGTCTGGAATTAACATTCAGCATCGAGAGACGATGCAAGTAGTCCTCCCGAAACGAGTTCGGGTCCATGTGGTAGACAGGAGGCGGGGGCTGATACTGGTATGGGGGAGCCATCGTCGGAGGGGCACGATGCATGTAACCCTGTTGAGGATAAGACATCTGGCCGTAGGAAGTGCTTGGGGGATAGAGAGACATCTTGGTCCAACTCATGCGCTGGAAGGCCTGGGGAGCTGCGCTGCTGTCGATGCAATCTCACCGGCGTTGGGCTAAGAGGCCAAACTGTACGATAGACTGGAATACGCTGCGAGAAGGCGAGACAATAGCAATCGCAGAATTTATTCCGCTTAAACCGACCCTAAGGCTGGCACCGAAAACTGCAACGGTACGGGATGATGGTGGTTGATAGTCAAGAGTAGACGACAGCGTGACGATCCGGCGTGACGACCATATGGACGGTTCAAACTCCGCTTGCCTCGCCACACGGACCAAGCGGCAGCGGACCCGAGACATCCCCCAGCCTCAAGAAAACATCACATTGCACGGTGAGTAAGGTTCTTGCTGTCGATATGAGACGTCGTAGCAGCCGTGGAAGGTACTGCTGAAAGATCGAAGAAATTTGGGCGGTTGGAATGAAGTGACTGGGGATGGATTGACTGCCGGAGTTATGGATGTACACGTTCGCTCACACTCGTGTTTCTAGATGCGGGACGTCCTCAAAACTGAAGAGCTCGACATCCCTGAAGGTGTCACTGTCGACATCAAGTCTCGCATCATAACCGTATCAGGTCCCCGTGGAGAGCTGAAGAAGAATGTCCGACACATCAACATGGACATCAACATCCAGAAGTCCAAGACGAACAAGGTCCTCCTTTCCGTCTGGCAGGGTGGACGCAAGCATGTCGCTTGCTTACGGACGATCCGGAGTCTCATTGAGAATATGATTACTGGCGTCACTAAGGTGCGTACTTAGTGTTCTTGGCGCGATTCTTGCAACTTAAGGTCCGCATTGCAGGGCTTCCGGTACAAGATGCGCGCTGTCTATGCTCACTTCCCCATCAACTGCATCATTCAGGAGAGTGGCAGCGCTCTGGAAATCCGTAACTTCTTGGGCGAGAAGGTGCGTTATGTTCCATAACCTTGGGATTAATATCAGGGACTTAGTGATGCGGTGTGGCTACAGTTAGTACGAAACGTCGCCATGTTGGAGGGTGTCACCATCTCTGAGTCCAAGGCCCAGAAGGATGAGCTCATCCTTGAGGGCAACGACGTTCAGAACGTCTCACAGTCTGGTGAGTACCGTCGTCTATGCGTTGCTCTCAACGTCTGAGTTGTGTCTCGTGCAGCCGCATCGATACAGGGGCTCTGCAGAGTGCGGAACAAGGATATCCGTAAATTCTTGGACGGTATCTACGTCTCGGAGAAGGGCACGGTTTCTGATTAAGCGTGCGCAGTTTCTCCTTGCTTTCGGGTGACGTCCTTCGTCGAGGCAAAATGGGCATGTCGTGTGTCTCTACATCATTACCTATGCTATTATGCCTGCATATGCTATGTCTTCCTTGCCGACTGGCACCTTGCATGATTTCGGAATGCGAGATCCACGAGGAACCCCAATAAAATTCTAGTGAACTAGACCGTAGTCCTATGGTACAAAAGGTATGCGTGTGCCTACGCGTCTGCGATATTCTATGTAGTCATTACCGAAGAATTTGATTAGGGCTCTCTCTTCTGCTAGAGGAAGACGTGTCAGGTACCTCTATGCGGACATCTGCCACCGACCTACCTCTCGTCCGATAGTAGAAGAACCTCCATAGCACGATGGTGAAGCCGACGAAGCTGATAGTGTTTAGCAACACGAGTTGTGTCCCTAGCGCCCAATAGAAGAAGCCTGCATAAGACGGATGGCGGAACCATCTGGAATCCAGCATGAGTACCGGGACAGCACGGGGACATCTATAGACCAACTTGTAAATCCCGTCAGTCACCAGTTGGTGACTTTCTAGCTTTCGGAAAGCAACGGCATGGGAGAAGTTCGTGGACGCGTGAATCATTGCAGTCGACCTCAATGCTTGTCCAATCAGCACCAGTATGATACCTGACCCTGATCAGCATCGCGAAGCTTAGGACAGCAGAGCAGGCATTACCGAATGCACTGATCATCGGGTAGTTCTTGAGGGAAGGTTTGAAGTAGAGTGTGACAAGGTATTCCACGACAGCCGTGCCGTTTGCGACATGGTACATAACACCGTTATCAAGCAGAAAAGCTGTGTTGCGAGACAGTGAATCAGGGTATGGGGCGCTAAACACTAGAGTACTCACAATCCACGCTGCACTTGTCCTTGTTCCAGCCGGCTGTTACGGCGAACTCCCCCCAGTGGAAGGCAGACCATGCCGCGATGAAGAAACCAAGCTGATACGTGCACCACCAGAGATGTGGGAAGCCGCCAAGAAGAAAGGCTAATAGTCCCAAAGAAAATACAGAGCCTAAGAGAAACGATATAGTGGATACAGCGAGAGGAGTGTTTGGGATGGTCCCGTGTGGTTGGTGAGCAGGATTCACGGGAACTGTATCCAGCGCATGACGGGGAGCGACCGCTGTCCGCGGGCGTAGTTGAGCTTGAGACGTATCAATATCTTCAGCCAGGTGAGACGTAGCCATAGGTAGAACTCAGTGTAACGAGCGAGAGACCTCCTCTGACGCAGGGACAATGAGCGTCGTAGAACATGGCCGTGTACCGTTATAGCGGCACAGCCACCCATCCTATATTTCTGCGGCCCCGTACCCCGACACTAGCTGTTTACCGCACGTCGCGGGCTATGGTACCCAGCATCTGGCGTGTTGTTCGACCATATGGAACCTCAGGCCGTCACCTATGCCGCGCATTCAGCAGAGGATACGCGACCACACCGGCAACCCACGATCCCTCTAAAATCCGGAACATGGCGGCAGTAGCTCATATAGGTAGGGATCTCTTCTGGACTTCCGCGTCTGATCAAGCCGACAACTGATATATGCCTCAGATTCCGGAAAGACGACATTGACCGAATCCATCCTCTATGAGTCCTCTTACCTGACGGAAGCAGGCTCAGTAGACACGGGCAGCACGACCACCGACTTCTTACCTGCAGAACGGGAGAGAGGCATTACTATCCAGTCTGCCAGTATCCCAGTCAAGTGGCAAGGATGGACCTTCAACTTGATTGACACCCCTGGTCACGCCGATTTTGGCATGGAAGTCGAGAGTGCCAGTCGGGTTGTCGACGGAGCGGTTGTTCTGATTGATTCTGTGGAAGGTGTCGAAGCCCAGACTAAAGGGGTCTGGAGACAACTGGATAGGTAAGCAGTGCAATAGGTGAGAGATGCCGAATGCAAATGTAACATTTCCGAATTTGAAGCTGATTCATATGGCAGGTATGGTGTCCCGACGAAGATTGTATTCCTCAACAAATTGGACCGTCCTGGCGCATCATTCCCCAACTCGATCAAGTCATTGCTATCACACAGGCTTCATCCCAAACCCACGGCCCTTACACTTCCTGTCGCTTCCTTTGATCCTCACAATTACAAGGTTGCCGAACCGGGGATAGAGGGTCTCATTGACCTCGTCAAATGGGAGCTCTGGAGATGGCCTACTGAACCGGCAGGTGAGCAAAAATATACTCGGACTGCATTGCCACGCAATGTCAATGAACTGGCGAAGAGTGGACTATTCCCTGAAGGGCATCCGTTGCTGTCTGAATTACCCGTCGCTCGTCAGTCATTGCTCGAAAACCTCTCCATGTCCTCCGAACCCCTTATGGACACTCTCCTTGGTCTACCATCTGACCCTTCGGCATATCTCAGCGTCGAGACATCTGTCGTCCTCCCTGAGGTCCGTGCCTTGACCCTGCGCAACGAGATTCTCCCGGTTTTGTGCGGCTCGGCGATCAAAGGCATCGGGACACACATCGTGCTGGACTACGTTGGGGAATTGTTGGCTAGTCCCTTGGATGTACCTCATGATACACAGTCGCCAAAATCCCCGTTACGTCTTCTGGCATGGAAAGTGGGCTGGCATAAAAGGCAGGGGTGGATGACTTTCGTCCGCGTGTACTCAGGTATGTCGCGACGGTATCAATCATATACGAGTCTCACTGTATATAGGTACGTTGAAGCGGCAGAGCTCTGTATTCAATGTCACCAGGAACCAAAAGGAAAAGGTGTCCAAGCTTCTCTTGCTGTACGCTAGTGAAGCGGAGGAAGTCGAGGAACTTCCGTTCGGCTCCGTTGGCGTTATCCTGGGTTTAAAGTATACTCGCACGGGCGATACCTTGGTATCCCCAGTCTCGCAGACCACGGATTCCTCTGCCTCTATTACGCCTCCCCAGGCGGTCATGTCAGCATCCATCATTCCCGAGTCGCGCGCCGATTTAGAGCCAGTCCAAGAGGCCCTACACGCTCTGTCTCGCACGGACCCTTCAGTCCGCGTGGAGTCACAAGAAGGGCAGCTCCTGATTCATGGGCTTGGACAGCTTCACCTCGAGATCGTCGAGAGCCGCCTGCGCGACGAATGGAACGTCAGATTCGAGGTTGGCAGACGTCGCGTCAGCTTCAGGGAAGGTCTGGGGCCCGGAGCTCAGACAGAGCAGGCCGACTCCTGGAATACGGAGCTGCATGGCAAGCCCGTGAACGTCATCGTATGGATGAAGATTAGGGCGCTTGAACCTACTGAGAAGGGCGATCCACTCTGGGATGATAACATCGTCCTGAAGCAAGACGGCAAGCCGCTTCCCCCATCGGAATCGTTTGCAAAGTCAGACGATCCGATGGCATGCATAGCGCGGGGCATCTCCGACGCCCTTTCGAACTCGCCACATACTTCCCTGCCCCTCTCGCATTTGCATATTCAGATCACTGGCCACCGTTATCCGGTCGAGTTCCCCAGCACCGTCCTTGCAGGTGCAAGCGCATACATACTGCGGAACCACATCCGCGACTTTGGACCGGGGCCTGTCATGGAACCTTTCATCAGAGTCAAAGTCACTGTGAACGAAGACAGCCTAGGTAAGGTCGTGAAAGACCTGACGGAGAATGGCGCGGAAATCCAAGACCTCGGGGCCGACACTGCTGCTGCTGCCAGTCCGGAGGACGAGATAGAGCCCTACCCGGCAGATCATGTTTACGTACCACCAGAGTGGGTGTCACCTTCCTCCTCGGCGTCATCCGAGGGCGGACCGGCCGCAAGACGATTGAGGCGGTCCATCTATGCTTTGGGCCCGCTAAGCCGGATGCTTGACTATTCGAACCGGTTAAGGGCTTTGTCGGGAGGCCACGGGCTGTTCGAGATGACGAACGCGGGCTTCCGGGAGGTGTCTGAAGCTAGGAAGTTGGAGATTTTGAAGGAGATTGGACGGGCGTGACAGTGTGAACCTTGCAATCGAATAGACATCACTCATGCACAATGATACTCCCACTCACGTACAACACTCGTGTACAACAATACATCCATGTGTTAGACAATGATACCCTTCTTACAACTCTCGCGTCTCATCAGCATCACCAAAGAGGACTGACCCGTCAATATCATCATCGTCCGCCTCCATCCCTCTCAAATCCCCTGCAGAGTTCAGAACCTGGCTGAACGCCATCATACCACTCTCGTCGTACTCCCCATCCCCTCCATTCGAGGGCGCGTCATTGAACAAAGGCACCGGGGGCAACGCCCTCTGACCTAGTAAAGCTGAAGGCACAGGCGTCTCGCCCCTCTCATCCTCAGGCAAGAAGAGCGGCGTGCGTGCCCTCACCGCCGTGCTGGGCACGAAATCAGGCGGCGCGATGCTAGGGCGTCTTAGGCCTGTGGGTGCGAGGGAAGGGGCGCGGCTGGCGGAGCGGATGGGTGGCCACGGCTCGACGACGACGCAGAGGCAGCGGCCGGAGATGGGGGAATTCTTGTAGTTGAGTTGGAGGATGGGCTTGGGTTTGGATTCTTCTTCGTCTACGTTGATGACAACTCTGTGGATAGGCTTGCCTGTGGTTGAAGATATCCGGGGCTCGGGAGCCCCTGGAGCTGGTGTGGCAGGTAGGATGTCCTCTGTCTCTTGCTTGACTACGGGCTCTGCATTCGTCCCTTCAGCCATATCAACGTCTTCCGCGGGGCTGTCGGAATCCACTTCAATAGCATCCTCTTCAGGATGTCTCCTCGATCTCAGACTTGTTCTTGCCCTGGTAGACCTAGAACGAGGAGTATAGTCTGCATCGTCGTCTTCAGCCATCACCTCTTCTTCGCTCTCGAAATCCTCGAGTTCTTCCTCATCTAACTCACGCGTCCTCGCACGTTCTTTGCCTTTCCCTTTTGGCTTTTTCTGTTTCGCAGAAGCAGAAGCGGCAGATTGCTTCCGCTTCTGCCCTCGGGTAGGTTTCGACTGAGGCGCTGAGGGCGGGGGCGGGAGCATCTGACCTTTGGGACGGTCAGGGCCGGCGACGAAGTTCCTCGTCTGCATCCTATTTGTCAGAAATGACAGCAGGACTAGGGAAGGCGGACAAGACCTTCATGAGAACAGAATGAGGCTCCGTCCCTCGGAAGAACCAAGCGAATTGATAGAAATCTAGGACCAATGTCTGTCAGTGTACCGCTCGACCATTGCATCTGATAGACCCACCTCCTCGATACACCTCAACACTCCCCTTCTTCCCACCCTGTCCTTCCGCAAGCTGGGCTTCCGCCTTGATTTTTGGTCCAATCCTACGTGGAATACAATCCTAATAAGCATCTGGGGTATAATAACCTGTCGCGTCTAGCACTTGAGCTTACAGAGGCCTGAGATCCGCTAGGACATGCTGTAGCACGCGGTCGGACATCCACTCGATGTGTCTGTCATCCAGGTAGAGCTAAAGAATACGTGTATCGCTCGGTGAGGAGGCAATGGGATAGGTGGGGGGAACTTACATACAGAGGGATAACATCGCGAGCGGATATGCGCAGGTAGAAGAGGTTGCGTGCGCGGAAGGGCATACCTGCCTGCTGTTGCAAGTTGAAGTCAAGGTGTCGGTTCGCAAGGTATCCTGAATATTCGCCCACACTGCTTACAGACGGTACACAAGAGCACAAGAGAAGGTCAGATCACGATCGGGATCCGGAGCCGCGTCCAGTTGACGCGCCAGTCACGGCCACACGAGACGTCACACCAAGCGGTCACTCTGCACTCAGAGGAAGATGAAGCTACGAATTCCAAAGTAACAGATACTTTTACATTGTTTTATCATGGCTGGCATGCACATCACAAAGGCCCGACATCGACATCCGGACCTGAGATGATGGCCTTAATAACGCCCTTTCCATCGTCGCCCTTACCCTGGCGTGTAACTTGGAACGCCTTGACGGCGTCGGTGAACGCGAAGCGGTGCGTGATGAGTGGCTTCAGGTCAATCTTGCCTTGAGAGACAAGGTCGATGGCGAGTTGGTAATCGCCGGGCTATGCGAGGAAGGGCGTAAGTCGGACTGGACTTGATTCATAGCATATATAGAAGAGACTTACGCCATACCGGAAAGAGCCCTTAAAGACCAGCTCCTTCGTCAACATGAGGGTGATGGGGAGCTGAACCTCGGGCTGTCCCATGCCCACTTGCACATATGTTCCCCCGTTCTTCGCAAGGAACATCCCCGTCTGTATCGACACCTCCGCCCCACTGGCGTCCACTACCACATCCACGCCCTTCGGCAGACCCAGCTGCTTCTTCATCTCCGCCGCGCTCCCCTGGCTGTACTCCATCTTACTTTGCCCCTCTTTGGGTGCGGGAGGCTTGAACGCGTCCGTCGCAGCGTAGGATTTGGCGAACTCGAGGCGGGAGGGGACGATGTCGACGGCGACGACGCGCGAGGCACCCAGCGCTTTGGCGACGGCCATGCAAACGAGCCCGACGGGGCCGCAGCCAAAGACGGCGACGGTTTGGTTGGCGCGGACGTCAGCGATGTTGGCGACGGAGTGGATGCCGACGGAGAGGGGCTCCATCTATAGTTGGGCGGGTGAGTGAGGCTACCAGGGATAGGAGTATGGATGCAGGGAGCTTACCATGGCACCGTCCTCGAGACTGAGGTTATCGGGAAGGGGGTAGACGAGGTCGGAGGGGAGAACGTAGTAGCGGGCGAGAGTGCCATCGTAAGGAGGGGTGGCGGCGAAGACCATGTCGGCGCAGAGCTCGTACCGACCTCGCTTGCACTCTTCGCAGACGCGGCAGGTTGCGCCCGGCTCCATTGCGACACGGTCCCCGGGCTTGACATTCTTGACACTCTTGCCGACTGTACGCGGGCGGCCCGGTCAGGAGGTTGGCTTTGCAGGGATGAATAGTGCTCACCCTTGGATATGACACCAGCAGATTCGTGGCCAAGGACCTGAATGCAAAGTTAGGAACTCAGTATCGACAAGAAGATGTGAATGCGCACCATAGGGTTCTCGACTACAAAGTCACCGATGCGCCCATGCACCAAGTAGTGGACATCGGAACCGCAGATACCTGGATCAATGAATTCATTACACGACCACTAACAGGATTTAATGATACATACCGGTCTTCTTGACCTCAATCAAGACCTCATTATCGTTCACTTATAAGATATGATCAGCCTCTATCGCAGCGGGGCACGGAGGGGAACACACCCTCGGGAATGGGTCTCTCCTCGTACTCGACCTTTTCAATGGCCTTCAAGACGAACGATGGGTTGTCCGACATGGTGTGGGCGACAGAAGCAAGAAACTCGTGGGCCTAGGAGGCAGCTGGACGGTGTATTTGAAGACAGGCGGTCGCCCGGACCGCAGGCTGGATA
Source organism: Heliocybe sulcata (assembly GCA_004369045.1). Lineage (NCBI taxonomy): Eukaryota > Fungi > Basidiomycota > Agaricomycetes > Gloeophyllales > Gloeophyllaceae > Heliocybe > Heliocybe sulcata. The sequence continues at coordinate 1,400,342 of ML213504.1, read as the reverse complement.
AACAGCCGACGAAGTCAGGTCCAGGTATCATCGGCTCATCTTCGGAGTACACAACGAATCTCTCATAGAAAATGAAACGTTATGTCGAGACTCTGTCAGCTGCACTCGCGTTTGAGTCGTTGAGGAAGGGTACGAGATGAGCAATCACATCATGAGCGCTTGAGCAGCTGCTTGTATGTAGCTACGCGTAGAGTGCAATAAGGAGATTACAGCTTGACGAGGAAGTGGTGGCTGTGCTCCGGGGAAGCGCCCGGACGCGCCCCGCATTCCCCGCCTCCGCCTTTCTCTCTCAACCGCACAGACCCATATGAAAAGGCGACGAGCCGCTGTTCTTGCCGCGTCGACTGCTCGAGACTTCCAGTTTCGATCCAAATCCTGTCCTCTCCTGCGGCTGTTTCATGCGCAAGGACTGCTTAAGGCCTTTCCACAGACTCCTCGTTGCGGATCCGACTGCGACCCCCGCCCTCCCGCCCTCCGCGCGAAATGACCACCGACACAACCGCGACATCCGCGACGAGCTCAATTTCTATAAAGCCATGGCGCTTCAGAGGCTGGATTTCTCATCAACCAACTCATCTCGACTCTTTCCTCGGGAACGCTAGCTCGTCCTCTACTTATTATCTTCTCTGTCTCCTCAAACATCTGCTTCTTTCTACTACTCGCCATGGTCAACATCAGCTCCTCGATCCCCGACTTTACCGGTAAAGTCATCGACAACGGTCGCCTCAAGCTTCAGGAAGTCCTCGGCACCGGCGCCTACGGCGTAGTCTACAAGGCTCTCGACACGAACTCGGCAGGCCGCCCCCGCCACTACGCAGTCAAGTGTCTGCTCAGCGACCTCCCGTCCAGGCAGCGCAAGTTCCAAGCCCGCGAGATCGCTCTCCACTCCTTCGCCTCTGCCCATCCCAATATCCTCACCATGCACGGGACGTACGAAGAAGAGCGCTACACCTATCTCATCCTGGACCTCTGCCCCGGAGGCGATCTCTTTGGCGCCATCACGGAACGCCACGTCTACTACCGGAACGACGCTCTGATCAAGAAGGCTTTCGTGCAGCTGCTTGACGCAGTCGAGTGGTGTCATGACCACAACATTTACCACCGCGACCTCAAGCCCGAGAACATCCTCTGCACGGCAGACGGTAGCCGGCTCTACATGTCCGACTTTGGACTCGCAACGAGGGACCCCTTCAGTCGCGACTTTGGGTGCGGCAGCTCATATTACATGAGTCCTGGTTCGTCTTTCCATGTCGTATCTTATTTCACGGGATACTTACATCCGCTCAGAGTGCATAGGCAAGGAATTTGATCTCGGTGCATACTCGACAAAGCACAGCGACATCTGGTCCCTCGGCATCATCCTCACCAACATGATCACGGGGCGCAACCCCTGGCACTGGGCGACGAGCGACGACGAGTGCTTCTGCGCGTACTTGCACAACCGCGACTTCCTGCTCGAGATGCTGCCCATCTCCGCTGCCACGAATAAGATCCTCCGCAACATCTTCACGCTGAACCCGCTCACGCGCATCAGTATCCCCGATCTGAGGGAGGCGGTGATGAAGGTGGAAAGCTTCTGGATGACCAAGGCCGAGATTGCGAAGGCGAGCGAGCATGTGAAGGTCGCGGACGCGCAGTATGCGGTGAAGGTGCCGACGAAGGAGGTCGAGGCGCTGAGGATTGTCCCCGACGACAGTACTCTTGCGGACGAGCTTAGCAGTAGTGGCTCCGACTTTCGAAGGCTGCCCGAGCACGGAGACGCTCCTCGGGACACAGTCTCTGCCCCTGCCCGGGCGCTCATCGGCCGCATCTCATCCAAGTCGCCCCATCGTCTTGTCGCTCCTCTAGGCAACCACACGGGCTCCGACGCAGATGGGGAAGACTCGATGAGCAGCGAGGATAGCGAAGGCCCGATCACGCCTGAGTCGTATGCTGTCCAACCTGCCGTGGATGTCCCGGATATGCCGGAGGGCGTTGGTCTGGGTGTGGGTGTGGGTGTTGCGGCGGGTGAACAAATTGTCGTGGCGAAGGCGGCGGTGGCCGTGAAGGAGGAGGAGAGGAGGGGGAAGCAGCACGCAAAGTCACCGGTGGCTTCGCCGTCGCATTTACTGAAGAACGCTGTGCGACGCTTCAGGGGTTTGCATGTTTGATGGAGACGAGTGCTGGCGCTCTTTAATTTATTGATGAGTCGGAATGTTGTACCATAATTGTATTTGTATCGAGAGTTGGGCTATGTTGTATGAATATAAAGATGTGAAGAATTCAATGAATATGGGTGTTATCTGGACTTCTTTGTGAGCGTCCGATTATGAGGACTTGGGTGACGTGCTCCAAAGGCTGGCTCTTGTTCTGGAACATGGTTGCTATTTGTACTTCTCACTTTCCTATTGAAATGTTCGCCTGGTCCAGAGCACTGTTTGTCACAGATGTCCCCGCAACCATGATATCGATGTGACCATGCGAGGTATGGTTTACGTTTGTGATTCGCCAACTGCCGCTGATCTTCAATGTCAGGGGAAATACCACCTGCATTGCAAGTGCGAAGTCGAAGCGCCGAGAACGCTCGGTGGGATGCGGACGCCTTGTGACTGATATGAAGGGAGCCATTCGCTGGATCATCCCATTCATATGCGAGGTTCTATTTCTAGATGTCACTGATTCTGCAGTGTTTTCAGGAGCTGAAGAGGTTTGCTCACTCTAATGCAAGCGGCACTCCCAGGCAAACCCCAATACGCCACGGCGCAGAGGTTCTTATTCGTCGGGTCACCGTTGTCCCCACAGCGCGGCTCCTTCTCGCCAAAGTTCGATGAAATGTCAACCGCATCCAATGAAACCGTGTAATCGCGAACGGGGGTGTTCTCGGCGATCGCCTATCCACTCAATTTCGAACCTCCTTCGGGGTTCGTCCGGTACGTATCTGGCAAGAAATAGCCTTGCATTTCTGGTCCTTAAAAGCGATATCAATGTACAAGTCTTTGCCAATAGATTACCACGAGGCGTAAATGCGCAATAACGAGGAATTGCGGCCTTAGAGACATCTGAAAGAGGTGGCAGTGAGAAGAAAGCCGAGAGAAGCGTCCGACGAGAAAAGGCTGGGGCCAGGGTCCTGGGCCTCACGCCATTTCGCACCATTCCAGTAAATTGAGACTTCGTTTTTCCACGCCCGATCAGATAAATCCAGGTCGCGCCCCTCCAGCAAACTCATCTCTTTTCCACCCACCATCCTCCGCCTCCTCTCTGCTGCCAAGATGGTTCTCTCCAGCGTTCTGGGTTTCCCCCGCATCGGTGCGTCTTTACCAGGTCTCGAATCGAGTGTTGATGGGCTTATACCGTCGCAGGTGCTAACCGCGAGGTCAAGAAGGCCGTCGAGGCGTACTGGGGGGGAAAAATTTCTGCCGACGAACTAACTAAGGTCGCAGCGGAAGTTAAGAAGTACAACTGGACAAACATTAAAGCGAAAGGTGTAGATCTCATCCCCAGGTACGTCTCCGTCACCGCCTTCGCTATCGACGTTTATCTGATCCCAGATCTGCAGCGGCGAGTTCTCCCTCTACGACCATGTCCTTGACCACTCTGCGTCGTTCAATGCGATCCCCAAGCGTTACCTCGGCCATGGCCTCTCCGCGCTCGACATGTACTTCGCCATGGGCCGTGGCCGTCAGGCCGACGGTGTCGATGTCCCCGCCTGCGAAATGAAGAAGTGGTTCGACTCCAACTACCACTTTGTCGTCCCCGAGCTGTCGGACGAGACCGACTTCAAGCTCAACTTCAACAAAGCTGTTGAAGAGTACAACGAGGCCAAGGCTCTCGGTATCGAGACCCGCCCCGTCGTTCTGGGCCCTATCTCTTACCTCGTGCTGGGCAAGCCCGCCAGGGAGGCCAAGCCAGGCTTCCAGCCCATCTCCCTTCTTCCGAAGCTGCTCCCGGTCTACAAGCAGCTCCTGACTGAGCTCAAGGCCGCTGGTGCTACGTCCGTGCAGATCGACGAGCCCATCCTCGTCTTGGACCAGGCTGCCTACCTCGAGAAGCAGTATTCCAGTGCCTACACTGAGCTTTCCCAGGTTGCACCCAAGATCATCCTCACGACTTACTTCGGTCGTCTCGACTCCAACTTGCAGTTCGCGGCCAAGCTCCCCGTTGCTGGTCTCCACATTGACCTGGACCGTGCTCCTGGCCAGCTCGATGACACCCTCGCCGCCGTCAAGCCCACCCCTCTCATCCTTTCGTTGGGTGTCGTCTCCGGCCGTAACATCTGGAAGACCGACTTCCAGGCAGCTATCAAGTTGGGTCAAAAGGCCATCGACACGCTCGGCGGTGACCGTGTCATCATCGCGACTTCGTCCTCTCTCCTTCACACGCCCGTCACCTTGGCTTCCGAGAACAAGCTTTCTGCTGAGCAGAAGGACTGGTTCTCCTTCGCTCTCGAGAAAGCTTCCGAGGTCGCTGTCATCGCCTCGGTCCTGTCCGGCTCTCAGGACGCGCAAGTTGCTTCCCTCCTTGAGGAGAACAAGAAGTCCATCGGTGCTCGTCGCTCATTTGAGACCAACTCCAACGACGCTGTGAGGAGGCGTGTCTCGGCTGTGACCCCTGACATGCTTAACAGGAAGAGCCCCTTCGCTGTCCGCATGGAGGTGCAGAAGAAGCACTTGGACCTCCCCAAGTTCCCCACCACCACCATCGGCTCCTTCCCTCAGACCAAGGAGATCCGTACTGCCCGTGCTAAGCTCAACAAGGGCGAGATCAGTCAGGCCGAGTACGACAAGTTCATCGAGAAGGAGATTGAGAGCGTCGTGCGCTTCCAGGAGAAGGTCGGCCTGGACCTCCTCGTCCACGGCGAGCCCGAGCGTAACGACATGGTGCAATACTTTGGCGAGCAGCTCGAGGGCTTCGTCTTCACCCAGAACGGTTGGGTGCAGTCTTACGGCTCTCGTTACGTTCGTCCCCCTATCATCGTCTCCGACGTTTCTCGCCCCACGCCCATGACCGTTCGCTGGTCCGCGTATGCGCAGAGCGTCACCAAGAAGCCGATGAAGGGCATGTTGACTGGCCCCGTCACCATCCTCAACTGGTCCTTCCCCCGTGCTGATGTCTCCCGTGAGCTGCAGGCCAAGCAGCTCGCTCTTGCGCTGCGTGATGAGGTTGTTGACCTCGAGAAGGCAGGCATCAGCGCCATTCAGGTCGACGAGCCCGCCATCCGTGAGGGTCTTCCTCTTCGTCGCTCTGACTGGGACGCCTACTTGACCTGGGCCGTCGACTCCTTCCGTCTGGCCACCGCTGGTGTCTCTGACGCTCTCCAGACGCACTCCCACTTCTGCTACTCGGACTTCGGTGACATCTTCCCGTCCATCCAGCGCCTCGACGCGGACGTCATCTCCATTGAGGCGTCCAAGAGCGACATGAAGCTCCTGCAGACTTTCAAGGAGTACGGCTACTCGAACGAGATCGGGCCTGGTGTCTACGACATCCACTCCCCTCGTGTCCCCGGCGAGCAGGAGATCAAGGACCGCATCGCGGCTATGTTGGAGATCCTCCCCGACCACCTCCTCTTCATCAACCCTGACTGTGGTTTGAAGACCCGCGGCTGGAAGGAGACTGAGAGTACGCATACATGCTCACGTTCAACTGCGTTCATACACTGACTATACTTTCTTTTGCAGCTTCTTTGGCCAACCTCGTGGCGGCTGCTCGCTGGGCCCGCCAACAATACGCCTAAACGCATAATCCTTGCGCTTCAACAGCGCCCATCAAAAGGGTCTGGCTATGAGCCTTCGCGGGCTGGTAGCCTTTGACCTTGGGTACATAGTTGTGGCAAATCATCAAGGTGACGCCAGGTGGCGTCGCGCTGAGGGCGCACGAATGCTGCTATGCGGCTCGCACAGCGCCTCCGAGTTGTTCGCGGGGCAGGAGCTTTTGCGTGTTGTAGCTTGGTAGTATCGGATTTCAACAATCCATTGTTTGAGGTGGTGGTCGCTGTAGTACTTCTTGCAGGTTAGGATTTTGGCAATAAAGATCTGGCATACGTTCAAATTTCCGGTGTCAAGCAAGTATGCGAAGCTATGATAAGAGTCCCAAGAGTCCCAAAAAACATTATAGAATTACACGCGTCAAGCACCCTCTATGCTGGCATCGCCGTTTGTCTTATCAGGGGAGACAAGTGGTATATTGTCGGCAGTGCAGGCTGCTGCCCCACTCTCGTGTCGACGGAACGACGGATGACTAGCACTGGCGATAGTGCTGGTAGTGGCACCCTTCAGCTCTGGCGTATGCTCCGGGCTAGCAGTACTTGGGCTCCCGGGCCCGTGTTCGTCCTCGGCAGCCAGAGCGGCACGCAGTCGCTCCTGTACTTGCTCGGTCCGCCTTGTCTTCTGGCCACCATGCCAAATGAAGACGCCCGAAAAGATTCCGCACAAGAAGCTCGCTGGTATGAGGATACCGGTGCTCCACGCGGGGCGTTGGAACCTAGAGTAAACACAGGTGTAAGTAAGCGTGATCATGGGCATCACTGCAGCTGTGGCGTCCTCACCGGTTCAATCCCCACATGGTTCCGCACAGTATACACTAAGTTTCCTCAGTCTATTGCGGATGGTGGTGTAGACGATAAGGACTTACTTGGAAGAAGGAGTTTCCGTCAATCAAGAGACAGATGAGTAGAGCGGTGCTATCAAGTTGATGGGTTAGTACGCATATAAGCAGTTGAAAAGCGCCTACTTGATCGGAAATGCCTACACCGTCAGACGATAAGTCAGCGTGGCCGACGAAGACGAGAGCCGTAGGTATGCTCACCCGATGCGTATCCGTTCCATGTGGTCTATACCACGTCTGAGATTTCATAAATTTGATTTGCTCTATCGGGCTACATGTCAGCGTCAATCGTCGCAGAACATGTCAAACTCCCACGATAGTGTAGATCCGCCTGCTCCTCTTCGGTAAGCACATGCACATAATTTACGTCATAAATAGGGTCGGGGAGGTCGTCCTCGTCGACCAGTTCTGGCAAGCCCTTTTGAATCCGGAGCTTCCGGGTTTTGCGCTTGTAATGCCAGATACGCCAGATGCCTGCCACCATGGTCTCATTGTGGGTATATGGAGGATGAAGGAGGAAGAACCATACGGTAGGTGTCCATGGCGCGGAACGGGATGAGGCCGACGCCGGTGACAGTAAACAGGCCTTGAAAGAATCGCTGAGCCGCTGGAAAGGCAGAACGAGGGATGGACGCACCGTTCTCCACTTGGGAGGATACCTCTACCCAGAAGCCTTGTGTGTTCGCATTGTGGAAGTTGATGATCTTGATGAGGAAGATCACGATTGCGGCGCCCCAGAATGCTGTCGGTCACTGAGCTGACGCGTACTCGGTATACGCAATCGGTGCTTACCGACAAGGAATCCGTACACGGCAGTGATAAACTGGTGATTGCCGTTAGTCGCCCGTAGATTTTTCATCCTATGAGCATCAAGGGAGAGAGCTCACCCCCATGGCTGTGGATTATTATATGAGTCAATGTCATTATTATCAGCGAAGCTGTACTGACGAGTTTTCACAAACGCCCATACACCCTTCATGGTCCGCTTGAACAGCTGACGCTTCGAGAGAACGTCTTCCACATGATAGTCCAGGTCGTTTCTATGCGAGTCTTGCGGAGGTTTCTCTACATCATCTGTAGTGCGAGCAGGCGAAGCTGGTAGGGACACCACAGGTTTGCGAGGAAACAGTGGCAGTGGAGGGCTGCATAGAAGAGATAACTCAGTGTATGCGAGGGAAGGGTGCGATATTACTTACATCAGTATCGCGTTCGCGGTATTAGCGAGACTAGATACAGCGCCAATCTGAGGGTCTTAAGTTATCATCAGTCGGGCTCTTACTGCAAGGTTTATCCGGGCGAAAAGCGTACCAATAACGTCCAGGTGTTCGATGATATCGTCTTCATGATGCTGGCTATCCAAGCTCGCAAAGGAAGTCCTGGTAGATTTCAAACTAAGGGCGGTATTAACCCGACCTGCATGTTCTCCTTCCGGCACGAGTACGTCCACTTGAGAGCCTTGCTGAGCCACGAGTCTATTTCCAGAGGATGAACCAATCGACGTCCGGGATCCATCGGCCCTCCGGCTCATAAGGCGCCCAGACTTCCAAGTCCCATTCAGAATATGATGAGAAACTTTGCTTCGAGATTGCACTGGCTGTTCAGGGGGCAGTGCACCTGGATCGCTGGTAGTCCGAGGTAGACTGGAGTTGTTCGGCAGTTGTCCAGCGGCAGCACCAGAGTCGACCTCGGGGCTCGCATCCCTATGGAAGAATATCTCCGCGAGAGTATTGCCTCGCGGTCGTCTCCGGGAAGCAAGAGTGGTGCCGTACGCAGGTTCATCGCGCAGGGAGGAGTATGTTCCTCGGCGTACCCTTACGGATGGCATAACGGAGAAAGACTTGACCCTCAGAGAGGCTAGTAAAGAGGACTAGACAAGAGCAAGCAGAAACATAGATATGCGTGGACCGTGGCCCTAGCACTTGATCGTGAACTCCTGCAAGACTTAATTTAATCAGCGTGCTTGAAGTATTGATGAGAATTTGCACAAACGGCTGCAAGGTATCACTCGGAGGTTCTTAGTTGTGGGTATAATCGACGTCGACGTCTATGACATTTAGACGCGGAATAGCGGCCACTAGGAATCTCAAGTCGACTTTGGACAATCAGAAGCTCGTATGTCGTGGCTGTGTCGACCCGCCAGACCATTTCTCGCGCCACAACGCTTGGAAGCGCTCAGCCACACAACTTGAATATGGATTACATTCCCCGCCATCCACAGCCTTTCACCCTCGCCGAGGCTACTCACCTCGAGGTACCGGTTCTGACTGAAGGTAGTGTCCAATCCAGCCGCTGCTTGACGCGATCATCTGAGACTGTCCTCACAGAGATCGCGCGTCTGCAGAACTCTCTTAACCATCTTGAACGTACCCAAGATGAACTCAAAGAAAATATGACCGGATCTAATGAGGAAGACTCTGTCTTGGAAGAAGCCTACATGGATAACTCAAAGGTCATGTACGTATATCTCCCTGTTCCTCATGCGAACGATAGCTTCGTTCAGCTGAGCGGCTAATCGATATTGCAGAGCCTCGCAGAAAGAGCGCGTAACGATCCTCAAGATGGCTCTCTCGAACAAGGGAATCCCATACTCGAGCCATTATGACGTCCCGTCAAATCCACAAACTCAAGCGAGAAGTCCCAGTGGAGGTACTTCCTCCGACGCAGCGACACATTCTCAGGCGGACGATGGCGGGATCGACCTGTAGCATCTACTGTACTACACCACAATAAGAAGCATGCAATAATAGTGTATTTCTATTTCCATCACCTAGCCCGGTGATATCGTCATAATAGTATGGATACAATGCTATGAGGTTAAGATGCCAATTGATATACTCTGATATACTCTACAAGATTAAAGAGGGGAATTTGGAATCTGAAGCAGAGCCAACTATACGCCCAACCTGTCGGTCAAACACAAAGATTCAGTACGAGCACAGCGTGCAAGAGACAGACTTACTGTCGCTTACTACGCTCATATACAACGTACGATATTGACACGGCTGGGACAACCTATAGGCACCATTAGACCCACGAACGCGAACGTGAGATTGTCCACTGGTACCGACCTTTGCAAGCGTCGGCAACAGTCCTCGGTAGAAGCCTCTCCACCCATCCCTCTGGTAAGTCTTGGTCGCCACGTCCATGATACCCGTGTACCGCTCTGGATGACCCGACGAGCCCGACGCTTGTAATCGCGTCCGCACTAAGTTGAGCGGGTAGACACTTGTCGCCCCGACACTACCGGAGACACTGCCAAAAGATAACGTCGCAAGCACGCCGGGTTCGTCTTTGCCCGTAGACCGCAGGTAGGCCAGTTTCAGAGCCTCGAATGTGCTCATATCTATAGCCGAGTAGCTGATAAGAGCCATGAGTTGTGCGGTATAGACAGGTTTGACTAGGGCTCACGGGAAGACACCCACGAGGCCGATCTACGTCAAGTCAGGATGAGTAATAGGATCGGGACGCGGTCGGAATACATACTGTTAGTCCCCGGTAATATGCCCGGAAGCCTCCAAGTAGCCATAAGCGTCGTGCAGCTGCGAGGAGTGTGCGCTTCTGCTCTCCCGTTGAACTCATCATTTGTGTCTGTGGAAAGTAGTTTCAGCAGGTGAGTCGAAACAAACCCAGGGAACACACCTTCAGTGTTTCAATAGGATATATTGCTGCAAGGTACAGTGAGAATAGTGTATACCTTCATGTCACATATCTACTCACATAGTTGACTCGTTATACCACCGATGCCACCAGACAAAAATCGGCTCACGCCGGTAATATCTCGCGAATCCTCCACATGATCCACGTACTTCGCAAAGAACCGTTTCTAGGAAGCTGCTGCGTTAAGCTAAGGACATCGACTTGAATGCAAAACTAACGGAGGTTTCATATGAAAGGAACTTGATCGCAGACTCGGGAAAGATCTTCGCCACCGACAAGCCATTGCCGACCCAAAACCCTCGCACGCCTGACTCGGCGTATATTCGCCCAACGGCATTCGCAATTGCCTTTGCGCCTCGTGTCGGGGCTTTGGGGCTCAGAGAGGTGCCTCCGAGGTCTGGCGGCCGAGTAATGAGGAAGATTTTAAGACGATCGAAGGGAGCTGTGCATGTTCTTGATACTATTGGGCGGAGATTAATGCGAGTAGGCGCGCACTGTGCAGTATACTCACCAGCGCCGGCTACGCCTCCCGCTAGCAGGAACCTGACAGCAGTGGATCCTCCTAACCAGCTCTGATGTTCCTCCTCATACTCTTCAGGTGCCAGATCGTCCTCGTCCCCGTCAGCCAGAGGATCATCATGGTCTACCAGAGGCGGCACGTCGCTCGATACCTTGTGCGAGTATGATGATGGAGGTCTGTCTTCCGCGCTCAGACTGACGTCGCCTTGCCAAGAAAGGGGTCAGATAAGTTTATGGATGCAATCCGGAATGTAACAGACCTTCCATATTCACCCGAGCCGCGCCTCGTCCATCATCGCCCAGGAAGCGTTTCATTTCATAGAACCGATAGATCTCCTCTGGCGATGCTTTCCGAGGCATCAGCAGTAGGAAGTTGCGGAACTCTTGGAAGCTGATAGCATGTGAATGCGGGGTTTGTGTGAGAGACGTCATGAATTCAGACATGGTCGTGGCGGACAGACTGATTCCTACCTGTCAAGTTAGAAAAAATAAATACAAGATATAACGAGCCTTACCAGCTTTCCGAAGAGCTACTTCAAGCTCTTCAGCATCCAGATGTCCATTGCGGTCAAGATCGAGCTCGTTATGAAAAATATTCCATAGCTCTAATGGCAATGAAATTACATTCCAAGCTCGGGATACGCTCACTGTGCTTGTACATACCCGCTTCTTTCTGTTCCGCATACCGTTTGAACTCCCTCCACCCGATATGGCGTGTCAGGCCCAAGCCACTGCTATTGCAGCTCCCGACCAGCTCGTCCTCGTACATCTCCTGCAGCTTCTTTGCGCGTTCGCGTGTCAAGGACGTATCGTCCATCACGGGTATCGCCCTTGAAATAGCCTCGTCGTCAATGTTGCCCTGTCTCTGCTTGGGCAGGCGTCTCCACAGTTCGCGCAACCATCGTTCACGTTCCTCCGCGCCTTCCTGCTGGCGGAACTCGAGGAGACTGTGAGGCAGAGGATGATAGGCAGGAGGGTCGGACCTTAGCCGAGGAATATATGGCCGCTCCTGTGCACCAGATAGACTGGCTTCGTATATCTCTCGTTTGCTGGGACCAGGTCTGCTGTCTAGTTGGACCATTGGTATAGATAGCGCCCGCGGACGCGTCCAAGTCCGATAATTGCAGACAGAAGAGCTCTTGTTCAGCGATTAATGGTATGGAGAGCCTGCTCTCAGTGTCTCATAGCAGACAAGCTTAGGCCAAGTATTATTATGAGGAGAAGAAAGGACTGAGCGGTGTGGTAGGGAAGTAACAGACACTGGGACGTCACAGTTACCCAATCGAGGACTTCAGGTTTGTCGGCTTCAAGCCGAAAGCTAATTAGATCAGGGTCATGAAGGCATTATGATTACAGTGGCTTGAAGTAGCAACGAGTTTACTATAGCTACAAGTCGTTATCGATACAAACGTAGGGTCGTCAGTGCGGGCATAAGTAACGATATGAAGTGAACGACTGAGCGTTCGGTCTTGAAGCGGAAAAGACCGCATTGCGAATCTATCCCTTGATGCAGTTCTTGCTCCAGCATCGAACTTGGTCCCAAATAAATAGCACAACTTGCAGAGGTGGCGAACGTTCTCTCTCCAAGAGAACTACTGTGGACGCCATGGAGAGCCTCTTGTGCTGGCTTACAGGCGGGAGCCCGGGTAGTTCGACCCGTTTCGCCTTCTGCGCATTAGCCTGCGAGCGGTTCGCGCCTTTGCGACGGACACAAAGTGAGTCAACCCACGAAGGCCTCGAAGGCTGCATGGTCCTGCCACGTACGACAGTCTTTGTCAGGGATCTACCGGATTTCGTCTTCTTCATGATGGGCGGCCCAGATAAGACAATGGGTAGTACTGGAACATCCCAGCCCGCTATTGAATGCGCTCGGGGAAGAGCGGCACAAGAGAGATCCAGAGTAGAAGGAGGGAGTGAATCCAGCATCACGGTATCGCAGTGGCCAAAGAGTGTAGGGGTTTCAGGGTAGACCTAGGTAAAGTGAGCCAAACTGACAATATGAGCCGAAAGAGAATGGACCCACTCTGCGATAGGGTTCCATTAGAGGTACTGGCACTACAGCATCGTCGTCCGGCAGACGACGCTTCTTGTAATGAGTGGGTAGAGGAGGAGTTGGAGGTCGGTACGTCTAGAACGCATTTGGACACTTAGCAGTCGCTCGTACACTGCATGAAGATCAACCTACACGGTGCAAATGCTTGTGACTGCAACTTGGCTGTGGTGTTTCCGGTCTGCGAGGAAGCGCCTTGTGACTTCGGTCTTCATGATAATAAATATTTCTATCTCTCTCCGCGAGGTGTCGGCGAAAATCGAGAGTTGACGCCGATGGTGCAGAAAGTCCCGTAAAATCAGGCTCCCACCGAGGGTCGGGCGTAGGGGACCTAGGTCGCGTCCATACGTCGCCGACGCTGGCGTTCATGCCACCGCCATACGCGACCATAGGGCCACCCCTCTGCCACTGATCCCTGGTCAAGGCCCGCTCAATGGCTTCTCGCCAGTCAGCAGGGAGCTACGTAAACAGTACAAATCAGTCAAGGATACTCATGACAGTAAATTTAGACAGAGCAGGTACGAACAGGAGGTACGTCGCTGTCGCTGGCCGACGCGGCAGCTAGGGCCCCAAATCGGTGGGCAGGTGAAGGGGGAGGTGGCGACGGTGGAGGAGAGGGTAGAAACTTCGGCACCGGCTTGCGCCAACTCATACTCTTTCTGTTATGAGATGCATCGGAGCCTGGCGTAGCAGCTCGCAGGCTTGCTGCAGATGATTGCGAAGACGGCGCAGCCATAGTAGGAATCAGGAGAGTACAAGAAAGAATAACAATAAACAGATAGGTTATTACCACAAGCAGCGCAAGGGAGAGACGGAGCAGGTTGCACGTAGAGGCAAGGGCAAAGGCAGGGAATACCCAAAGCCCAAGGAACAGCGGCAGCGGGAAGCAGGCTGAGGAGACACAAGGCCGCGAGCCAGACGCAGGTTTAAATACCTCATGTGGCGCACCACCATCGGTGGGCATTCCGGGGCTGCGGCCACACACGCACCCATGCTTGTATCTCATTGTTCACGGGCCAGTGGCGAGGATACGCGCCTAAGGGCGACTAACCCCAAAACTCGCGATCGATTTGCATGCGTGCAATTATAGTCTCGAGAATCAGTCGTGCTTCCGCCCAGGGATTCGCTTGTGTGTCTGGTAGCGCGAGATAGCCTCGTGTACGGAGGAAGATTTAAGACCGAGACCTAGACAAAGATCACTTTTGGACGCGCCATAGCCGACCTGAGGGTCAGGGTTGCCATAGAAGACGACATGTTTTCCATCAGTGTTCACAGCAGAAATACTTGATTGAGGCGGGGAGGAGAAAATACGACTGTGCTTCACGACCAATCCTAGGGCACGAGAAAGCCTCGCGGTTTCCATGTTTTGATCTGTCCCCGGTTTCCCAGTACAGCAGTGGAGTTGACAAGATCCGGCTATATCTTCAAATCAGACGCCCAAGCATTAGGAAAACGACCGGGCTGAACGTATCTTTTGCACAGCAGAGGAGTTCAGAACGACAGGATGCAGTGCATGCTCCCAAAACCAGACGAGCGTCGATCCTTAGCTGTGCATGTGGCTGTGCTCGCGCCACAGGTGCACGTGACTTCAAGCCCACAAGCCACGATGAAGCTTTTGAGATTCCCGAAGCGAGAGGACGCAGACCACGAGTATATCAACACTATGCTCTATTCCTTTGATTCTACTCTTACCGAGGAAATTCTAACAAATCCCAATCCCGGGAATCCCAAACCCTGGAGTCCTGCTCTCCAAGCAATATACGAAAAGTATGGTACTATCCAATCAATAAATAACGTGACGCCAGAAGGGTAATAATGATGCGCGAGAAGTGTTGATCAACACGAAAGCAAATGAGCACTGGGCAGAGAAGGCAGGACGTGATGTCTGGTGGAGTACAATGCGCAATCGCGATTGCAATGTTGGTGTGGTGGTGCGAGGGTACAAGATACCATTTCGTACGTGCAGCCCGCCTCCAGCCCGACTGGCCAAAAGCTGAGGGCATCTGCGCGTCGGTCGTCAGGTATAGACAGGACCGGTCCCTATGGCGCGGTCCGCGCCGTTGTCGATGTAATTGTGCACACAAGGGGTTGTGGCGTGGGTTCATTAAAGAGTGTTCGTTAGGCTTCATTACTGCAATAAATAATGCTTGAGACGGGATTGTCGACATGTGCCATATCGATGTCGGGAGGTATACAGATGCCGAACGCCCTGCACGTAGTTGGATACGCAGCGTCTGTCGGCGGGATATATGCGTCCACTAAAACCGGGGCGCCGCCCGCCGAGGTGCTCGCATATGAAGCAATCCCAAGAAGAGAGCCTGCGAGCCTGGTAGGCGCGAGGCCGTGGCATTACGCCCAGCCACCCTGATCCTCCCTCGCCCTCTTCTCATCCACGAGGATCTTCAACTCCCTCTCAATTTCTTTCCTCTGACCTTCTCGGCTACGACTGCCGAGACGCTTCCTCCACTCCTTGACCCAGGCCCATCTGCGTCCTCTCTCTGTCATCTCCTCGTCCTCTGCCGGAGTGATCATGTTTTTGAGTTTCTCCTTGCCAAGGACCGGGGCTCCAGCGAGTATTGTCAAGAAGACAAGTCGCGCAATCATTTCCGGGCGAGCCATCATCTGGCCCACGCCCACCCCAACGTTGTCGCCAACGGCCACTGATTGCAGTATGTCACCCAGCTGGCAGGTTACTGCGGTCCATGGCAGACCGCCAATGAACGAACCGAGCATACATTGCAGCAATGGGACGCCAGCGACACCGCATGCAACATTGATACCCGACCAAGGAATTATACCAACCAGCCGAAGAACTGATAAACGGACCCAGGCAGACGAAGAAGCATTGGGCGATGAAGGCCGAGACGATCCTTCGAGAGCCGAACGAGTAAGATCCAGGGCACGTGGGAAAACCCGAGTTAGGAAGGGCGCTAAGGGCATTGACAGGAGGGTTGCGGCAAGTGAGCCGAACGTCGTAAGAGCAGTGAGGAGAAGGGTCGCGAAGACAGGAGAGAATAGTGCTCCGGCAAGAACATTCTGACGCCCACGTAGATGAACTTAGCGAAATGAACTTTGGGGTAAGTGTGAAACGGAGACTCACCCACAGAACGCTGCCCGGAATGCTCCAAGCGTGATTCCAGACGGCGGTGATACTAAGTACACCGATGACATGTGCCATTGGCCAGGAGCCGCTTTGCGAGTATTCATGCAGCTCTCTACCCATCTGCGTGAGGTCGGCTAATGTCCGCGGCCATGAGCCTGACACAGGAAGGGTCCAGAAGCAGTACAAGACCAAAGCTGTGGACAGCGGGAATAAGGTAATGACAAGCAAGATGGGGGCATGTACCTAGGAGAACATCAGAGTTGAGCGGGGAAGTCGTGTGCGGTTAACCACAATTACGTACTGAAGGGGAACCAGACCACCATGGCCTTGACAACTCTTCCCTGAGCGGGCTGCCCTTCTCGGAAAAGACATCGCCGAAGGAGGCACGCGACGGAGACGAGGACAATGGAAGGATGGGCTCGTCGCTGCTAGAGCCGGGGGATGGCGGCTCTACCTCGAACATAGGGTGCTGTGCGTGCTTGTGTGCTGGTAGCAGGTCAAGTACGCGAGAGGCCAGCACCGAAATAAGCGAAGGCGATGCGACTAAAGGCACGTCAACAGGCTCGAAGGGATCCGGCTTTGGCTCCGTCGGAGGAGTTGGGTCGGGAGGGGCCATAGCAAGCATGGACGACGACCGCCGGCGGGAGCCCAAGGTTGCGATGGTCAGCGCCGGACGGACGTTGGTGGAGGACGCACGGTGGCGGTTGGGAGGAGGGAGGGGAGCAAGAGAGTCGTTAGAGGATGAAGAGGAGGGCATGTCTGGGATCATGATGGATGATTTAGCCAGGATGCGGCGAGCTGTTCTCAGTTTTTAGACGATCCCGGTGCGACCAACCCAGATCACGTAAGCACCTTTACCTCGCCCGCCAGCCGCGCGTCAGTCTTCCCTCACTCGCCACCTCTCCCCTTGTTATTTCTGGCCTCTCCATCTGCACCACCGCCGTCATCCTCAACGTCGAGCACACAGTATGTTATTTCAGAAAATAAAATAAAAACACAGCGCCGACTGCACGGAGATTGTCGGCTGCTGCCCGACTCTTCTCGGCGTCCGAAACACTTTCCTGGCCGGCCGGCTTGTCTCACCATCATCCCGTCATCCGTCGGCTTCGTCGTCTTCCTCCCGCAGACCACCGTTACCAGCGCACCTCCTATACGGGCTTCTTCGGATCATTTGCAGCTCTTATTGAGTCTTACAAACATGCCTACTTATGATTTCTAAGCAGATGTACTCCCCATCTCAGGGCAACTGACTGCGACTGACTGCAACATAACGCAAACGCTCCTCAGATCCGTGCTGGGCCTGGTTGATGGCATCGACCGACATCGACCTCTCTATAATAGTCGCATGACGAACCTATCTGCCAGACAAGTGTGGAACCTGCGCTCGTCGCGTCCACGATGGCGCAGGAGCTCCAAAGGCCGGCCTCGAGAGGCGCCGACGAGCCAACAGCAGATCCAGGCAGGCAGCGACGTCAGCGTTTTTCAACCATCGGCACGAACGCGCAACTGCATTTGTATTTCCAGCAGTATCTGATAATCCGTGCAAGGGAGCCAAATATAACTTTCTTCCAAAAAGCCCCATGGCTGAGTTGTTACAGCGTCCGACACACGGGGACAATCCGGCATGCTTGTCCTCAGCGACGAGGGTGAGAAAAGACCGCGAGAGCATAAGGCAATACCATTGCATGAACATAGCGATACACGGCGCATCCTCGCATAAGATGGATCTCCCCTCCGGCCCCAGCCACAGTCGACAGCTAAGGATGACCATAACAACGTCCCGGCCACACCGACACATACTAATGTGGTGACGTTTAGTGGCCACCAGCTCTCCTGCTCTCGGCGATGATGGTCGAGAGCTCCTCGAGCTTGCGCTTTGAGCGGAGGAGCGTGCCCAACTGAATCGGAAGTAGAGTAAGACACGACCGGGCGCAAACAGAAATAGTGAAACGTACCCGCTTCTTTGTCAACTTCCGGGCCTTCTTGTCCTAAACGGCAAAGTGACCGTTAGCACCTGCGCTCAGCAATACCGTCGCAGAGACGAGGAGGCTCCTCCAAAACGCGCCAATGGGTCATGATAAACAACCACGGTCCCGGAATCCCTCTGCAACAACCATCTCTCCTTCACAGCGCATTCATGCACTGTCCATCCTACTCTCTCCGCCCAGCATATCACGATCCATCGTTCGCGATAACCCCAGAGGCCCGACCACCAAAGCACGAATAACGATGCTCACCTTCGAGTTCCTCAACAACTCCATAACCCTCCGCTCATACGGCGAGAACCCAGCAACCTCCCGAATTACGCTCCGCACAAACGTCGTCTTCTTGCTCTGCACACCCTTGCGGTGGCTCGGGCGGACCGTCTTTTCGATGGCCGTCGTGGGGTGCCCGTGGTTCGAGCCGTAGCGCATGTCTATAGATAATAAATTGGGATATAGTCAGCGCTAGTTCAGTGGAATGACATAGGTTCTGTACGCACTAGTCCGGGCCATTTTGCTTGATGTCTTGAGGGAGGAGATGTCGGATTTGGGGCCCGTACGACGATATTCACGTTCTGCGAGCTCAAAGCGTCACGCGCATAACGCAGACGTGATGGCTTACACCTGTACAGTTCCTCCTTATTTGGGTATTTATTCTCACCCATATAACTACGTAGCCGCAACGAAGCCACAGATCGCTAAGAGAAGATAAGATGTATGGATGTAGTTGTTAAAAGAACAGAATCAAATGTAGGTATCTGAGCTAGTCACAAGCGAATAAACATGGCTTTACCAGAGCACCCCTCGCTCACCCTCAGCACTCTGCCTAACCACCCTCACCTTCCCACCACCCACCGCCGCTCCAGTCCCAACTCCCTTCCCATTAATCCTGAGCGGCATTATTGTGGCGAGAGGCAAAGGCAGCGGTTCAGGAGTTCGCGGAGGCGCAGTCGACGCGGGAGAGGCCGGGAATCCATTATACCCGTTGGCGTACGACTGCTGCTCGCGCTCGTCCGGATGCTCTGCGTCGCTGCCCGCGCCGGGCGGTAGCTCGATATCACAGTCGAGCGCGCTGAGGGAGGGGGTGGAGGAGGCACCATGATGGACGTCGTTCCGCCGTCGTCCTCTGTTGGCTCCGTGGTCGTGCTGCGCACCGGCGACACGCGCTTTCTGATCTTGGTTTTCTTCTTCCTCCTCCTCTTCTTCGTCTTCGTCGTCGTCACCTCCTCCTTCCTATGACATAGCACAAGGGAGGCAAAGCAGACAGATTACTGGTCAGACTTGAAGCAGAGGCTCCGCAGAGATACACTCGAGTCCTGTACGCACCGGATCAAAGTCTTCCATTGGCCTGTCACCTCCTTCCTCCTCATCGTCCTCGAACTCGGAACCTCCCTCCTCATCCACCCATCGGCCTCGCCAATCCACCGTATCAAGTTCGCCCGCGACCTCTGGCCGCATCCGCAGCCACATCATCCGAGGCCCACTCTTTGCCCGCTCACTTACACGGAACCCATATATTCGGGGAATGTACACCTTCCCAGCGGCTCTCTTCTGCCCACCATACGGATTAGGGTTTACAAAAGTCTCCTCATCCGCCTGGCCACCGTCGGATCCAGGACGAGGTGAGCGAGCTGCAGACGTGGATGAGGAAGCCGCAGTTGAAGATTTGTAGAATGGTGCAGGTGCGAGCTCCCGGTAGCTCTGGAAGAAGAGATGGGCAAAAGTGGTTCCAAAGAACGCTCCTACACAACCGACTGATCAGCGACAAAGTATGCCAACACATTGCACTTACCGTCAACTCCTTGGAACCGGCTGCTTGGCGGGACATAGATATCATGACAGTTCGGACAGTACAGCTTCACAGTATCCAAGCCGGGGACGTCCGACCTCCCGCACGGGACAACGTAGCAGTTTTGGCAGTATACTCTTGGACACGACCCGAACGTAGCATTCTCGTATTTATCAGCCTGTAAACACTGTCAGCACCTGTGATATATTCATTGTCGTGTAAATGGATCACCATCGCCTGCAGACCCTGCCGCGTGATAATGTAGCGTTGGTGCACCAGCCCATACAATAGTTCTGCCGAGGCCTCGACTATGGATACATCGGGCACCCGTGCAGAATCCTCATCTGATCATACGCCCGATGTCAGAGATTACCAGCCAGAACAGACTGCAATGCAAAGGGACCACGGACCTGGTTCGACATCGAGTACCATCTCCATTGCCTCCTTCCAGAACGGAACCATAGCATTTAACCCTGTGAGATTGAAGTCGTCTTCGATAAAGTCTTCGGATACTTCGCAGAAGTATTCATGTCCAGGTAAGGAACAAAACCAACTGATCCATGTTAAGGTGGATGTAGGCGTAGATGAAGCTGAGGAACACGGAAGCAATCAGACATCCGTATGCACAATCCGATACGCACGATATGCGTCGCAATGCGCATGAGGTTCCGGGACGCATAAGTTATGGCAACGGAGTGTACGCACTGTATCCTTCGCCATCCTCGGCCTCGCCCATGACCTCGTCGCCCTCCCCGCTAACAGCCTCCTCCTCCTCTAGCTCCTCCTGGCTGGGATCCACAGACGACGACTGCTGGAGACGCGACATGCAAGAGAGTGTCAAGGACGACCGTCCGAGGCCAAGGCTCTCCCAAGTTTCTAAACGCGGCAACACGTTGTGGGTGTAAGCCCGATTTCAACTCCGCTAGGAAGAGCCGGGTTAGGGTCAGGCGTCGCAGCACTTGTCGGAGTTCATTCCGGCCACAGCGGGAAATTGCAAGACAATTCTACTATTTATGGAGGTACAAGCGCGGTCGTGCGACGGATAAGCCCCAGACTAGTGATACAGACTCACGCAAATCTGCAAGTCATCTGTTCGCTAACGTGGCCCGCCCAGAACGAAGAGCCCATTATCATAAGCAAGAGAAGCTGACCTGTACTCCAACTCAGCCCAGCGTATAGCCACGCCTTCCATTCTATGAGAGCATCAACTTCTGTGGCAAAAGTACTGACAGTAGTCAGGCAGCCGCAATACCCATCTCCCAGCCCTTGAAGGAGTGCACAGGCATTGGGGGACGCCGGCGGAGACATGCCTTGCATGACATGAAGTGCGCCCAGGAGGACTGTCCCGAATGAATTGGCAACGTACGTTCCCAGCGGGAACAGGTCGAGGCGAGGATTCAGGTATACGGAAAGCAAGTAGCGAGTGAGAGTGCCCGGGTACGAGAACAACAGAGCGGCTGTAGCTTGATGCCGGTAATCCGTCGGGAGACGAAAATAGACTGGAAAAGTTGCGGCATAGACACAAACAGACAAGGCTGTCAGCGTATACCTGATAGCGGCACTTGGTGGTCGTAAAACGGGGACAAGTGGTCGAAGAAGGGAGGCCAAGTGGGCGCCAAACCAGACGGACGTAAGTGCTATGATGAACGTGTAGAGTGTCGTGGTGACACCGTCCATGACCTGTGCTTCCGTTAGCATATACTATCTCCTGCCCGAACCAAGTAGCGCTCACATCTCCCCGCCAGTCTCTGTGTGCCTGCGTGGAGTTGACCCAGGAATCGAAGACGTCCACCTGCCAACCAGAAAAGGTGGTCAAGGACCCGCAGAAACCTATCACGCGATGTCAGCGTAAAACCTAACTCCAAATTTGGCTCTAACCAGTCGTGATGGCTGTATACAGGGGTCCATAGCTGGGCGGCTATAAGTGGTTCTGCGAGACAAAGGTGGAGTCGGACAGTGCTCACAATCGTCCCATAGGCTCCTTAAATTCCAGGCCAAATCCCATAATGAAGCAGCCGACGGCTTGAGCGTACGCCAACGAGAAGATCTTCTGTCCGTTATATGTTGCTAGAGCATCTAAGCCCAGCCTCGCCAGCACCCCGAAGACGGATGCCGGCATGAGGAGAGCGAGGACATGGGGCGACAGAGGAGGGTAGACCTTCGACTTTGGCAAGGCCTCTTCCTCCGCTGGTGGCCTGTCCACTTGTGCCAGACGCTCGGCGGAGTCGATGGACTCGTGACGCGCGATTGTAGAGCCTACATCGCTCCGAGAGTGGCGTCGGGAAGGTCGGCTGCCCTCCATAGACGCCTTCTGCGTAGAGGGAGGGGTGCCATTCTGAGTGCTCGTAGTGTTTGGAGAACCATGCAGAGGGAGCAGCGTCGATGCACCCTTCTCGTCAGTCATTGTGGGCTGACAGTAAGCATGTGCATGAAGGCAGATCGTGGTAGATCGGCTCGTGGAATGGGTGGCGTGGTGTATTATATTCTTTCGATCAACTGTATCCTAAATTTAGCGCAGCGCTAGCAAGGACTCATTCATGATGGCAAACTCGTCTTTACATTTAAACCCGGTGTTTTCCTCCAGCAAGGGTGAACAATATCTGAAACTCTCTGCTTCCTCGAATACTGCCAGTCGCGGTGCGTACTGGGAATACGAAGCACGGCTATCCTCGGAATGTTTAGTTGGCTGCCCACAATCTTGGCTGTCAGCTTGGCCTCCGGTCTCGTCTTACTGTTGCAGACATTTGTGTTCTCTAAGAAGAGATGGGATCCTCGCGGACAGGTAAGTATCTTACCAATTGGTCTCTTATTTCCCTATGTGTCTCAACCCGCAACCTTAGCACTGCTATGTGACTGGCGGGTCCGCGGGGCTTGGACTCTCCCTCGCCATTCTCTTGACACGTAAAGGAGCAGACGTCTCCATTGTTGCGCGTGATGAAGAACGATTACAGAAGGCACTGGAACTAATGGAGGTGAGCGACGTTGCTCACGCGTTCATCTCGGGTCGTCCTGGCTATTATAGCTTCTCATTTGCACCTGGCTGTAGGCTGAGCGTCGGACGCCGAATCAGCTGCTCAAGTCGTACTCCTACTCTTTGCACGACGCGACATGCGCCAGAGATGCTCTGGAAGCAGCTTGCCACCCGCACGGTGGTAAATGCCCGGACGTGGTGTTCTTGTGTGCAGGAAGCTCGACGCCTGGGTTCTTCATAGAAGAAGATGACGCTTCTCTGCGTCGAGGCATGGACAACACCTATTGGGCAGCTGCTTGGTCGGCATTGGTGCGTAAACCTACACCAGTAGAACGGCACTCAACTTTGTAATCAATGTCGTGTTCTAGGCTGCAGCCAAGCGCATGGTGCGACATCGTGCCAAAGGAAAAATAGTCTTTGTATCATCCGTTCTCGGATATATGTCGATAATAGGCTATTCGTCCTACTCCCCGGGCAAGTTTGCAATCCGAGGTGCGCGAGTTGGGGTCTGTCCGACAGACCTTGTTGAACTCACTTCCGGCCATAGGACTCGCTGAGACACTAAGATCGGAACTACAGCTATATCCTATCGATGTCCACATATTCTTCCCAGGGACGATTTATAGCCCAGGTTACGAGAACGAGAATAAGACGAAACCGAAAGTCACGCTGAAGATAGAGGAAGCCGATGAGGGACTTAAGCCAGAGCAAGCGGCCCAAGTGCTCTTGGATGGTATGCCCGCTAGCGCTCGACCCCCCCTTATTGTTAACGTGGCGATCCCGAATATCTAGGAGTACAGAGGAACTATTTCCACGTCAGCGCCGACTTCAACATCAACATCTTCCGAACCACATCCAGGGGCCCGACACCCCTCAATAATGCCCTCTTCGACTGGATCTATGCCGTCATTGGATGGGTGAGCGTGATCTATTCGTGTCCTGACTCTTTCCAGCTCACACGCGGAACAAGATTGCCTTGCCCCTATGGCGCTGGTCTGTTGATAGGACAATTAAAAACCATCGCAAAGATCATCTTGATTACCTGGAGCAAAAGGGATTTTTCAGTGAAGATGCTGTTGGCTCCAACCATAAGGTTATTGCACGTTAGAACCGATTGCCTTGGGCCACTGCTGCGCTTGTTCATTGAACGTTATACTATCGGATATTGCAGTAATAGAACCAGTCACGACTGGAACGTGTTTAATATCTCCTTTAATTGATAGCTATCGTACATGCGGTCAACAGAACTCTCGGAACCGGGACACACACTGCCATGGGAAGTAAAGGAAGAGATACTAACGCGTCTCAGGCGTGTCAGGAAGGAGCGAAGCTCGCGATCAACAGAGAATTTCTCCTGATAAAAGGAAGCATTATACCCTCCATCTTCAGGCAGAAGAGCGCTCTCGGTTGTATGCCATGGCTGACGAGTGTGGCGAAATCCAGCTCGTCTCGCTTGGTCCGAACCTGAATGTAAGATGAAGACGAACCTTCCTTTTCCCGCCCATGTGAATGTGTGCCAAGTTTAGGGCCGGCCGCCACAATTGTGGCGGGTGCTCTTCCTCTGACATCTATCCGCCCCCCTGATTCTGATGAAGATGCGAGTCAGAGCAAGCCCACAGCCTCGTCTACTCCTCGTACCAGAACCAGTACTTACGCGCGCTGTGCTGTTCTTGTTTGGAAGGCATCACAGGAGTCGAGTATAGCTCGTCCTTCACTGTAAGACTTAATCCGGATCAAGATCCTTACGATGGTACCTTATGTCTGGGTATGACGGGCGAATTCCCTTACAGCGTGGCCAATCGGTCCCTGTAATGTTAGCCTGACACTTAATAGACGGAAACTTTCCGTCCGACGCCTCCTCTTATACCCCTCCAGCGGCCTGTCCTTCGTTAGTCTTGATCATGTCCCCGCCGCAATCCGCCATCCCAGGATTCTATTACGCAGTCTTTGGTTTTTACGAGCCTTTCTTGACCCTGCTGAGCCTCGCAGGCACGCTCGTGGATCCGAAAAGGGTACGTTGTGTCAATACACAATACAAACTGTGGTTATCGCGGGATCCACTGACGGACGGAATACGTCGCATTAGACTCACGATGCGCAAGCGCCATGGCCGAACGGGACGCCACCTTCCGAGCCCCTTCCTCTAGCAAGCCAGGTCACGCTCGTCCAACTCGCGCACGTCTGCGCTCTGCTCGGCCTCATAAACGTCTTCGTGCTCTCGACTGCCCGTAAACATCTATACTCCCAACCAGCACTGCAAGAGAAGATCGTCTGTGCGCTTCTCACACCATTGATGATCGGAGATGTCGTGCATCTTTACGTGACATTATGGGCCTTGGGCCCGGAGCGATGGAATGTGCAGCAGTGGAGTCCGGTGTTGTGGTCGACGTTATTGACGGGATTGACGCTGATGGTGCCAAGGATCGCCTGGCATTTGGGTATCGGACGGTATGTTGATAAGAGAGACGGGAACTTCAGGGCTCCCATGGAGAAGAGGTTCTAGGCGGGTCACCTGGCCAGGCAGAGCGTGGCGAGGCTTAGAGTAATCTATACATCCCTTATATTGCTGCGATGTAATGTGCAACTTGGACACTGACGGACTAGCATGTAGCTCACAGGCAAAGGATGCTCAAGGAATTGCTTGGATTGCTGAGGTCACTGCTCGCGTGGTACAGATACTGAACACCAGGCTGTCCTGCCGCGAAATTGCCCGAGACCAGATAGCTCCGCAATCTATCGGCCATACGGCCGATTCATTTAGTAGTTGAAATAACCTACGCGCAGTGGCGCACTGAGATAAAGGTAGGCGACAGATACTGCCAGCTAGGAACCATGATAACACGTCGCGGGCCCTGCGTAGAAAGATATAGTCAGCAGCAGCCAGGGCGAGATCTTTGAGACGGAGGTGTCATATTAGATCAAGATAAATCCACAGGGCTCCTGCTGCCGACTGTCACGTAGACTTCCTTAAAGCAGGGATCCCTCAGGCCACTTTGTGTAATCATGAGAGACGTCATGGAAGCGATGAAACTCACAAGAGTGGCGAAGAATACTCTGCGGTCAAAGCTATGCTACGATTGGATCCACGTATATTGTCGTGGTCTTGATGATGGCGAAGTCGGCGGTGGTGATGGAGGTGGCGGGGGCTGTCGCCGTCTCAGTCTCGACCTGCGCGCTTCCCACCAGTCGAACACCCAGGTCTGGAAGAGCCCAAAGACCGCAGATGTTACCCAATACAGAACGACGCTCTAGAAATCATCCGTTAGCCCCTGCATTGTGCGCCGATTAAGACGAACGAACCCCAGGTACCAGAGCACCTATCAGTATTCGACCGACGGACATAATTCGTAAAGCCGACTGGATGATTTTGCTAGGTTCGATAACGACTTCTCCCTTCGCGCGCCTCTCGGCATTTTTCTTTTCTGTCTCAGTAGCTGCAAGCCGCTTATCCTCCGAGATGAACCAGCGCGACGTCTCAACGTTGGCAAGAGTGATCAAACCCAAGGCAATAGGTAATGTCGCCGTTGGATCAGGGTTCACCAGCGAAGTAAGGCTGAGAAACGATTCCGAGTCAAATGGAGTAGGCGGCTGTGATAGTCGGCCAAGCATCATGGAAAATCCGACAAATAGTGGGATCTGGGAAACAGGGGGTATGATCATGGTCGCTATGGGCGAGCATCTATACCGGGAGTAGAGTTCATTTCGGCGTTGCTTCATCTATAACCGTTGTGTATCACAGGATCTTGGACGAACAGAGAAACTGAGGACTGACAATTTCGCTGTACCGTTTCCTATGGTGCTCTCTAAGTTCTGTTTCGGAGCCACGTATGCGAAGCGCCTTCATTTCTTGCATGATAGCCTGCGCAACACCGGGCGCGGCTTCACGCAGCCGAGGCAGAACTTCCTCATCACCTCTCCGCTGCCGCTTTTTAGCCTAGTGAAGTTTTAGCTTGTACGTACTGAAGAGAGAAATGATACAGCATACCCATATTGAAAACGGGACGGTAAAGACCAATCTCGTGGCAATAGTCGTGAGGATGATGGTGGACGAGTATGTTGGCCATGAGGGAGGGAGTGGGAGGGCAAGCGCCAAGTCAACGAAGCCGTCCGACAATGTCTGAACCGCGGAAGTTACGGAAGTTACGAGAGTGCGTCGTGCAAGCCGCTCACGACGGTGACGGAGCGTATCGCGCAAGGCCTGTGGTGTCCGACGACGACATGCTGAAGCCAACATAGTCGAACGCGCCGGTGATCGCGCTCTGCGAGGGCAGCTTCCTAATCGAGCGTGCTGCAACACCGCGTCCTGTCCCAATTCGGACCGTATCTCGGACTGCTCACTATCTTTGGCTGGCCGCGTACAAATATGACTCTTATCACCTATGGTGCTCTATCGCTCGCTATTTCGAATTCGAATTCTGCGGTGCCTGCGGCACTCAGAACTTTCGTGCAGATATAAGCAGCTGAACCTTGATTCGAGTCAGTCCTCAGCCTTGTTTCCGCGCGAGGATGGCTAGTCCGGGCGCATACGAACCGCTCAAGCAGACGGACTCGTACGGCGATGTACGGCCTGTTCCTCAACCCAAGCGACGCGTCTCTCGCACCACGGGTTTCGCTCTGCTTGCAGTCTTAGGGACCATCGCGCTCTCTGCCTTGTACGTTTCTCCTTTGCACACCGACAATGCTGCGGCACAGTCAGGAGGCTCTATCTCGGGATTACTTGGAGGCAAGACACTTGGACAGTGCGCGTCCAGCCTTCCCCTTGTGGCCCAGCCTCCAGCTCCTGCCAATGTATGGGCTCCTCTGACCGTCGAGGAAATTGCGTCCATCCAGAAGTGGCTCGACGAACCTGCCCTCGGTCTCAATCTTACCCGTGGCGACCAGGCTACTCTTTCTGACAATCATATATTCTTGATCGATGCGTACCAGCCACCCAAGGCTGAGGCCCTCGCCTACATCGAGAACCCCTCGTCCACCCCGCGTCCGACCAAGTACGCCAGGGTTACTATTCACCATGGCACAGTACCGGTGATCAAAGACTATCTCGTCGGCCCCTTGCCTATCAGCAGCAAGTCCAATATGA
The DNA here is from genome assembly GCA_004369045.1 of Heliocybe sulcata. Taxonomy (NCBI): domain Eukaryota; kingdom Fungi; phylum Basidiomycota; class Agaricomycetes; order Gloeophyllales; family Gloeophyllaceae; genus Heliocybe; species Heliocybe sulcata. The sequence continues at coordinate 1,372,609 of ML213504.1, read as the reverse complement.
CGGAGCTCACCGAAGTTTACCACCGGGATGATATCCCCTACCATGCTCGTGGTGCCATGGTCGCTGCCGAGCTTACGCCTCTGGTGCAGAAAATTATGGTTCCCCTGGCCGACGTGACTGAAGTATGTCTTCACAAATTCTGATCTTTTCTGATACTAATTGAGCGGTCAGGAATTATTTGGTGCCTCTGCACGGGGTCTGCCAAACGACACCCTACTCGCCGGAGCGGGTGGACCTTGGAGTTTTGATGGAACCTTCCGTCGCGCGTGGCTGTCTTGGCGTCGCAATGTCGCTGGCCCCTGGTTGCATCCTGTCAACTTCTTCCAGTACATTGATATGAGCGGCACTGACCCAGCTCAATGGAAGTTGCTCAAGGCAAGCGCATTCAGTATCGCCCCTTCAAAAACTCTGCTGATCGTTTGTAGATTGTATACAATCACCAAGCCTTTGACGGCGTCGAGGATTTCCTCGAAGCCTTCCACAACGGGACCCTGAAGAGACTGCCTGAAAGGCCTGATCAGAGGAAAGATCCATCCTGGAGCACCCGAAAGCGTCCTGACCCTGACTATCGCCGCGACCTTGACCACCTTCCCGGACCGCGCTCAGTCTCTTTTGCAGGACTGAGGTTCAGGGTCGACAGGGAGCTCCAGTATGTGAGCTGGTTAGGCTGGGGTTTGTACCTTGGTTTCAATCGCGATATGGGCCTGAGTCTCTGGGACATCCGGTTCAGAGGCGAGCGCCTGATCTACGAGGTATGTGACCTCCGGTGTCGTGCATATTGTTCCCCTATTTACATATTATGCGCAGCTCGCTCCTCAGGAAGCAATCGCCCAGTATGGTAAGCATCTTGTCATAAGAAGCGTTCCTCGTCTCACTCTGGTTTGAAGCGGGCAACGATCCCATGCAATCCACGACTGCTTGGCTCGACCGCTTCTTCGGCATGGGCGGGTCCGTTCGCGATATGATGCCGGGTTACGATTGTCCCCATGAGGCGGTGTACCTCCCAGCTACCACGCATTCGGGCATTGGCATTATCAAGCGCGACCGTGCCATCTGTATCTTCGAACAGGACTCCGGGCGGCCCATTACGAGACACACCGGTTACTCGAAGGACGAATTTGGAGCTGTCAAGGGCTACGTCTTGACCATCAGGTCCATCAGTACGGTTGGAAAGTAAGTCATCTTGCTGCTTACCATCGTCAATGGTGTAGCTCAACTATTACTACGATAGCTATGATTACTGTGCGTGCGGTTTGCCTAGCCCATTTCGATTGGATGAATGCTGACCTTCAATGGATTCCGGTCTTATCGCCTGATAGTGGTGAGTTACGCAGAACTCTTTAGATATGCGAGTACTGAGCCAGCGCCGGCAGTTCGACTACATGTTCCAAGTCGACGGGACAATTGAGGTCCGGCTCTCAGCGTCCGGCTATCTGCAAGGTGGCTACTGGGAGCCCAAGCAAGAAGGATACGGTGCTCCCATCCGCGAGACATCAAGTCAGTACCCCCACCCTAGACTAAATATAGCGTACATAAACTGACCAAATGGACGCCGACACCAGTGGGAAGTCTGCACGACCATGTCATTAACTACAAGGTACATGCAGGCTCTGCATACCGAAAAAAAACCTCCTCTGACTCTTTTTTCATACATAGGTCGACCTTGACATGGTCGGAACGAAGAACTCGCTCTTGCAAACGACTACTGCCACGGAAGAAGTCGAACACCCCTGGATCGAGGAAGACTGGGGCAGTAAAGTTATCCAGCAGAAGATCTCTCGGACCTACATCGAGAACGAGGATGATGCGCTGCTCAAGTATCCTCACAACTTCCAGGGTGGCTACGCTATCGTCAACAAGGAGGAAACCAACACATGGGGTACCGTGCGAGGATATGCTATCCACCCGGGATACTCTCCGGTCTACAACGTAGGCTTCGGCGTCCCCTCCCTCGTCGACCCCCTCTAACATCTTTTGAGAATAGACGGTCGTGGGTTCCAAGCGTCTACTGAACAACGCCAACTGGGCTCGCTACAACTTGGCTGTGTCGCGTCGCAAGGAGACCGAGCCCACCTCGAGCAGCATGTGGAATCAGCACCTACCCGGAGCACCGGTGGTCGACTTCCACAAGTTCTTCGATAGCGAGAACATCACGCAGGAGGACTTGGTCGCATGGGTCAATATCGGAATGCATCACCTGGTTAGTCCGGTATCAGTGCATCGTCCCTTCCTGCGGTCTAATTACTGCCAACAGCCCCAAGCTGAAGACGTGCCTAACACCCGTACTAACCTTGCGGCGTCCAGGTACGTGACGAGACACATTTCGGCGCGTAAAGCGAGCCTGACATCCTAGCAGTTTCTTCCTTACCCCGTTGAACTACTTCGACACTGACGTCTCCATCGAGTCTATCAACGCCGTCATACTGACGGCACCAGCGAAGACGGGCGACCCCTTCACTTATGACGACTATGGCGTCAAACCAGCTAACTGCGTTCCCGAAATTGTCCCAGACTTCGAGTACGGTGGACTGTCTGCCTACACTATGGATGGCGAGCTGGCACCGCCGATGGAGTTCGAGGAGCTCAGGAAGCAGTCTGAGTTGTTCCACCGCATCAAGCTCGAGGTATAACGCAAGAAGGAAGAGTTGATACTGTATAAGGCGTATGTTAGAGTAGATGAATGTAAATCCACCAGTGACTCCAGTCGCACTCTTCCAAGCGCGCATGTTCTGCAGCATGATGAGTCAAATCGAAATACAACTCGAAGCCGAGTTCATAGGTTATTTTACCGCCATGTCATAGATGCGAGAGCAGATACGCCCAGCAAAGAGTAACAAGGCATAACATGAATCTGGACCCGCACGCCCAGGACCATCCCTTCCCAAGTCAATCACAGCACCACCGGCTGAGAAACGAAATACCGTCCCGCCTCTATAGTACTAGAACACCATCGCATGAGGGAATTGGCCCTTCGACAGACCCCATGAAGCCTTCAGGTACTTCGAGAGGTTGTTGACCTTCTTGACACTCTCGATGATCGCCTGGTCGATCGCCTTCTGGTCGGCAGCTTTCGACTCGGGGAAAGCTTCCTTAGCCTTCGGCTTGCCCTCCTCAAAGAACTCCTCCTCTGCCGAGTTGGCGCCCTTGGCCTTTGACTTGGCGAAGTAAGCGTCGTTGAACTTCTCGTCGACCTACGGATATGGCAATCAGACCATGCCTGGTCATGATCTGTATTGAGTACCACGCACCGAGAAGTCACCAAGATCGACCTTTGTCGAGGTCGCGATAACGTAGGCCTGGTTCACCCGGCGGAGGGGAACACCGTTAACCTTGTAGGGACCCGTCACCAATAACAGCCCGCTCTCCAGCTGCTTCAAGAAAACCACCCGCTTTCCACGGAAACGACCCGCCAGCAGGATGACGACGGTACCAGGAGTGATGGACTGGCGTAAGTGCGTAGGTTTTGGCGACTTGCGAGACTTCTTGGGTTGCCGGACGTCCTCGGCGGGGTAGAATCGGGGAGCTTTGGAGGTTGGGATAAGACGGGTGCCGCCGTTCTTGTCGCCCTTAACTTGAACCTCCTTGGTGGCCATCTAGAGTAGAAGAATCGCGTATGAGTACTCCAGTCCCGTCCCCGCTGCCCAAGCATGCATCCAAGTGTCCACAAGTCCATCCATCTCATTCCACCGCAATCCGCCCGCTTGGCTGGAATATAATCCTCGTGCAACCTCCAAGCAGCATGCTAGGGCACACAGAAAGTAATGTTGACACTCACGGCTAGTGATCTTGCTGTTGATGTTGAGGGGCCTTTGTCTTCTGGGTGGTTTGGCGACGCCAATGTGGCCGAGTCATCTCGCGTGTTTGCGCCAAATCTGGGCACGTTCACGTGGCTTGACGCTCTCTATGCGGCGGTGGCGGGACGCGATCAGCTCTCCGTCTCCCAAGAAATAGGCACGCTGACTGCTATCCGCTATCATGGCAGAACACAGAGGTACTTTTGACTACTCTCAACTTGATGTGCGCTGACTCTGTGAGCAGATGATCGTCCTATCGTCTGGTTCGACATTGACAACACATTGTACTCGGCGAGCTCTAAGATCTCACAAGCCATGGGGGAGAGAATCCACGGTAGGGCCTGTCGACAATACGCTAGAGACACTACTGAGACCTTGACCTGCAGCTTACTTTGTCTCAATGGGATTCTCTCATGAGGAGGCGTCGGAGCTTCATCTTAAGTACTACACGCAGTACGGTCTTGCTCTACGAGGTCTGACAAGACATCACGATGTCGGTGAAGTAATCCGGTCTATTTTCTCTATTGTCGACGAATGTCTAATTACTGGAACTTCTTCTGAATAGATCCCTTAGACTTTGATAAGAAATGCGACGGATCCCTGCCGCTCGAAGAGATGATCAAACCTAACCCGAAGCTACGCAAACTTTTCGAAGACATTGATCGCAGCAGGGTCAGAGTCTGGGCATTAACCAACGCCTACAAGACTGTAAGCCTACAAACCTCATATCAACGAAGCTTGTACTAATGTCAATCAAGCATGCGGAGAGAGTACTTCGTATCCTCAAACTAGATGATCTGGTAGAGGGCCTCATATACTGTGACTACGCCGAGCCCAACTTTTCATGCAAGCCGGAGCCAGAGTACTACATCAAGGTACGTCATTACGGAGCATACCGTCACGCTCTTCTCATGCTCTTTCTGTAGGCATTGGAAAAAGCGGGCGTTACTGACCCGGCGAGGTGCTACTTCGTCGATGATAATAGAGGAAATGTGGTGGCGGCCATCCGCTTAGGTTGGGGTCACTGTGTGCAGTTCAGTGAGCATGGCCTCGAGGTCGTGGAAGGCGGCAGGGTGAAGCAGATCGACAACGAGAACCTTTCCGACGAGAAGAAGAGCGGTAGTGACGTACCGGTTATTGCAGATTTGCAGCAACTCCGTGACGTTTGGCCGGAGATCTTCAAGCCCGAGGTATAGATGCATTGAGTAGTAAGAGCACAACTTGTATTATAGTGAGTTTGGTCAATTAGAATATACAGTTGGTTACAAGTCCGTCTTCGGCAGAGATTGCAGCATGGTTATACAAATATCTGTACATAGCCGAAGCCAGTCACCAAGTCTTTCAAAACAGCATGACAGAGACGACATGTCCCGATTCCGTGACCTCCAAGATTATGCCATCGTAGCCCATTAATCCTGTGAAACGAGTCAGCCTTGACAGATGGGAGATAGCAGAACCTACGGGTTGTAGAATTTGGTAAGATTAGATTCTCCTCGTCATCGGTGCGGTCGAGGACCATTGAGGGAGGCATTTCGCGGGGACTCAGGAAGTGGTTGATTGATTCAAACTATATGAGAGTGATCAGGAGATCTGAGTTCTCAGGCCAGAGCCAAATCACTCACTCGATCGTAGAACTTCATTCGTGGTGGAGTATCTATAGCTATGTGAGGATAGGAAACGCATGGGTGGGAAACATTGCTAACCGTCTTCGTCATCTTCTGGCTGACCCTCTATCTGCCACAGACAGCGCTTGTAACGCTGGAAGAGAGGCGTTCCCGGCTGTAGATAAGATGTCAAGTCCTGTTCAATGGCAGTAATGCATGTCGCTTACTATATTCGTGTGTAGAATGATCTTCTTACAGACATGAGTGTGTCCGGAGATAAGAACGTCAATGCCATGCTGGAAGTAGTTGTAGAAGTCTGGAAACAGTTATCTCAGGAGCGGCATTGGTTAAATCTGTACACGCACAGTCTGCCTCTTCTTCCTCCTCTGTTTCTCGAGTAGTAGAGTGAATTGACATTCGATCATCTTCCTTATAGTGCGTTCTCAAAGGAGGTCCGAGATCACAAGTCAGATCCTGCGCCGTGGTCACACCGAGCTGTATCTGTATAGGTCCGGCAGAAGGCAGATGCTGGTATAATGTCACACCTCTGTGGACCTGCGGTCGTTGTCAACAAAGGACGACGTTTCATAAGAACCCTCAGACCTTAACGATGGCTCTCGCAATGTCGTCGTGCATGATCGGACACTCCAGGACCTCTTCTAGAGCATCCCTCTCATCTCCTTCCGGGCCTTTCTGCGAAACGATGATGCGCTTGACTTCTTGCATCCTGTCCTCCGTGTGTCCCGGGCCAGAAGCCTTGATGCCCTCTCCTATTCGATCCTCTTCAAACGAAAACCAAACCCCGGGATAATGTAGATCGTCGCCAGGGTACGTAGGACCAAATGTTCGACTTACTCCCAGACGGCGTAGGACTTCCTCCTGGGAGGACATTATTGTATCCTTATAATGTACAATGAGGGGTGGATGTGGATCCCGGAGGCGCCGGACGCAGATGGTGTGGAGGCGCTGGTGATGTCCAGAGAACAGGAGATCAAGATGGGGACGAATATGAAGCACGACGGGTGTGATCACGGATGAGTCCACGTCGTACTTAATGTCTACCTGCGGGAATATGTGCGGTAGGCTTCGTAGCAAGTCAAGAACGTTCCACAATGAAGACCCTTGAAACATTACTATGGTCATTCACGGCTATTGAATAGAACGGGGGTGCTTACCGAGCTCGAAGAGACCCAAGCCATGGCCAGGTCTAATGTCCACGTCGAGCGTAGCTATCATGGAGGTCAGTGTCGAGTCGTGTCGAGTCGTGCTGTGAAGCGAGCCGGCGGCTTCTGCGAAGGCTGCAGCCACAAGCGCGACGATCGACATATGGGGAAGTCGCGTCTCGTCGCGTCCCACCCTATCGCGTTAACCAGCACGGCTCCCGCCTTCAAGCTAGACCTCGAGCCTTGCTCTCAGCCCGTAACGACGCCGCATCCTTCTATTTCGCGGAACAAGCGAACAGAGCGCCGCTCTAGGACTCAACATGTCAGATTTTCGCCAGCGTACTATCATAAAGGTATATGCTTTCCGATGCACTGCGGGCGGCGTTACCCTAAACGGCTCTAGGTCTTCCGCAAATACAGCCATGCTCTTGGACCAGATACACTAGAATTTCTGGACGAAATCTTGGATGCGCATGATATTCCTGACGGGCAGGTCGAGGACTCGATAGACTTGATAGCAAAGGAGTACAACAAACAGGATGGTATGTTCGCTTTTTTAGTTACATTTCGCTGACTAAATTTACGCAGACGCGGCTATGAAGGTGTCATTGAATGTGCTACAACGCGTGTATGAATTCTTGCAAGGCGGTACAAGCAGCGGGAGTCAGATCAAGGAAGATGTCCTTGATCCAGACGGCCACCTATGGTTCATCAACGCCTTTGATATGCCGTTATGGCATTGGTCTTTTGAACGAGGAACCTTTGAGAAGTGAGCTGTTAGCTGACTAGGCTGGTGTCTCGGCTAATGCAGTCTCGAATCAGGGCCACGGAACCGCTGACCACAGCTGGGTCCGCCGACTCGAGAATAATGGCAGTCCGTAACAGGATGAACATCATTAAGCAGACCGTCCTTCGTAACGAGCACTTCTCTCCTTCGACATTGCCGTCAAGAGATCGCGAACGTCTTCTCACAGTTCGTCTCCTTGCTTCTCCTTTTTCTTTCATATAACATTCATTCAATCAAACAGCTAAAATCGACTAAGCATCTCCTGGGCCGCGCCGGTGGTAGATTCTTGTTATTCGGCATGCTCACACATTCCAAGGAAGGCAAGTTATGTCTGGAAGATGAAGATGGGGTCGTGGAGTTGGATTTCTCTCAGTTAGTTAGTGCGGCGGAGATCACTACGAGGCGTCGACGTTGCTTATTTGATTTCAGGACCAGCCTAGCGAGGGTCTATTCACAGAGGGAGCATTCGCTCTCGTCGAAGGAGATTATACGGAAGATGGCAACTTCGAGGTGATAGCTATTGGTCATCCGCCATGTGAGAACAGGGACACTGCAAGGTGCGTCAGGCTCTCCTGCGCCTCCACATCATCTTACGGAGCGTAGGTCGATGTTTGGACATATAGACTTTCTGGGACAGGGCGCAACAACTTTGATTGAGGATGTCAGTCGCGACTCCATGTAACTTTCATGACTATCAACAATTAATCTCTTCCTGCGCAGGCTCAAAGCGCTTTACGAATACAAGAGGAGCTGTCCGACTTGAGCTTCTTCTTCCTGTCGGACGTCTGGCTGGATCATCCTGATACCATCACTGGCCTCCGGAAATTGTTTCAGAATTGCGTTGACAACAATTTTATTCCCAAGGTCATTGTTCTATGCGGAAATTTCACGAGCCACGGGATATCTCATGGTAATGGGAGGGAGATTCAGAAATGCCAAGGTGAGTCTCAGTTACTTTCTATGGATCGCACAAGGCTTAATATTCTCGCGTCAGAGAATTTCGACGCTTTGGCAGATATTATAGCATCATATCCAGCTATCACCAGAGGGACGCATTTCCTGCTAGTACCAGGTCCGCTCGACATGACGACAAATTCTGTGTTACCTCGAAGACCAATTTTATCTTCTCTGCTCTCGCGGCTGAGATCGAAGGTCCCTAACGTACACTTCGGAACAAATCCATGCAGGATCAGATTCTTCGGACAGGAGATTGTAATCTTTAGAGAAGAAATGATGGCACGAATGTTGCGGAACCTCGTAGGAGTCAAACCCGATGTTCGAAATGATGACCTGAAGAGATACGTGAGTCAGCATTTTGTCTTATTTTCTACCTGGGTGTTCATGCTGTGTGTATAGCTTGTTCAGACCATACTCGACCAAAGTCACCTCAGTCCCTTGACGAATAATATTCAACCGATATACGCCGACTACGACCATGCCCTCCGGCTCTATCCCCTACCGACCGCTGTAAGTAGGAGCGACTTTGGGATTGGGCGATTCGGTCGTGCTGATTCAGAATAGGTCGTCCTGGCGGATAGATACGATAGCTACCAGATGACTTATGAGAGATGTCACGTTTTCAACCCCGGTAGCTTCGTCGGGGGTAGCTTCAAATTCGCCATGTATACCCCCGCGACACGGGTTTCGGAGGAGTGGTGAGTATCTTACCAAGAGTGCTTGTAATGCCGCGTTGACCACCTTCACTTCAGCGTCATTGAATTCGATCAGGGAGAGTCTGATTAGCGAGTCTTGACGCCAGGCGTCAGCATCTATCTCTATTTATTTCTATTTCCCGCGACGATCGTATTTGGTGATGTATTCTATCCGGTCCGCCTCGGGCCCGTAAGACATTCACTCGCCTCCAGGTGTCCACCTATCGTGACGAAGTATTCCTGATCGTGAGATGGCAAGATCAGGGTTATCCCGCAAGACGCTGCTGGCAAGGATACGCGGATGAGCGCTGTTCACTCCGACCGTCAGTCCTAGCTCCATATCCATCGAGCAGGGTTATAGGAGATATGCCTATCATCGTCAACAATCCTATCGCAATAGCGACCTGTTCTCTTGGATTGCACCCCTCCCACACGCTCCGACTCAAGATACAGAGCGCGGCGAACGCAGGCTTCGGAGGGATAGAGCTCTTCTACTCCGATTTACAAGAGCACGCGCGGGCACACGGCAAATCACTCGTCCATGCTGCCTCGGAAGTTCAAGAGCTCTGCAACAGTGTAGGGCTGGACATAGTCACGTTTGGTCCTTTCATGAACTTTGAAGGATGTCCATCACCTCCAGAAAATCGGCTCAAAGAAGCACAGGAGTGGATTGACATCGCAAGGGCTTTGGGGACCGGGATCATCAGGGTCCCCAGCGCGATAGACGACAGAGCCGTCGAGGACGAGGAAGTAATCGTTGCAGAGCTTCGCATGTTATGTGCTTTGGGCGCCGAAGGCGGGGCGACAATATCCTTCGCGTATGAATCCTTATCGTATGGGGTACATGCCGCCCTATGGGAAGATTCGCTCCGTCTAGCGAACCTAGTTGATCGCTCCAACTTCGGGCTCTGTCTGGACACTTACCATGTCTGTGCTAGAGTATGGGGCACTCCGCAAACACGGTCTGGGCGGTTACCCGGGGGAAACGCTGCCTTAAGAGCAAGCATGGAGAGGTTCGCAAAAGAGTGCCCCATGGACAAGGTCTTCATCGTCCAGCTTGGTGACGCAGAGAAGATGGATCCGCCTATCCTGCCGGGTCATCCAGCCTATCAGGAGGGGCGCGATGTTGCGGCGACATGGGGCGCATACGGTCGATTGTTTCCACTAGAGCATGATCGAGGCGCCTATCTGCCTATGATGGATATCCTGAAGGTGTGGCTTATCCAGAAGGGCTGGCACGGATGGGTCAGTCTCGAGGTCTTTCACCGGGAGATGAAGGAGGAGTCAATGGGACCGGATATATTAGCCAGGCGAGGGATAGAGTCTTGGAAGAAACTGCGGAAGTTACTGGCGTCGTCAGCGTCGTGAACTGAGAGGGCTAAAGTCTGTCGAGTAATGCGCTCACGCACTCGGATCTGATTACTGTACTTGATAAAGATTGAGATCCTATGTTTTGGCCATGTCAGAGCGTATTATTGCGACTCGGTGGGTTTCATATGCTGCAAGCTAGGTGAAGCAGCTCTAAGGAACGTTGATTACAGCACTGCATCCAAGCTCTGCTCAACTGACAATAATATTGGCCATTCCCTACGGAGGCAAAATACACAGCCACATGCGGCCCGCCACTCCTCCGCCACCTTGCAAGTTGCCGCACTGTTATCCCGGCCGCGTGCTTGGCGAAACCGGACGTGTCTTACGCTCTCTCTCGGTTCTTGCACGTTCTGAATTCTTACCTCTAGCTTTGTTCTTCGTGTCTTGGACCACCTCTGATTCTGACCCTGGGTTACAAGTCCACCTGCTTGCGAGGTTCTGAGGTCGCAAGACATATGCTGCATGCTGCATCAGTGAAGGATCAAACCGCACGATGGCTCTTGCGCGAGCCTTCTTGCTTGACACCTCTGAGCTGCCGTTCTGGTCGTACATTCTGGTCTGGCTTGCGAGGATTATTACATTTGGTCTACTCTTGAGGACCTACGTCGTTCCGACTGTTGTCCGGCTCTGTTCGAGACGCGTGAGGGTTCGCAGCTTTAGCTTGCTCTCTGTCCGCGGCCTATACATTAATGCAGGAGGCAAGAAACTTCATGTCGAACGGATTCGATGGTCGTACCATAAGCCATCTCCGGCGAGTGCTGGCCGCATTGCCATCAGGATTGAAGGTGTCAAAGTCGACCTAGAGCGGTCTGAGCCAAATGCAGGACAGCATGAGACAGAACGCAGGGCTCTGCGTATCTCCGACCTAGCACCTTTCCCTGTCGCTCGTCGAGTCTGGTCAATTATCTTACGGATCATTGGGTACTTGGAACCCACCCTACGGCCACTTGTCAGAGCGTCCTTTGTGATGGCTATGCGTCTAGTCATTCGCATCGTCCCACCTCTGACGCATGTAGTCGAGTTCGAGTTGGACTCTGCTGTTGTAACATTCGCTGCTTTATCTGGCGTGTCCGTCGTCTTCAAGGATGCTACTTTGCACACGTCCATCAGCTTCTCCCAGCTAGAGCAAGTCATTTGGACAGAGCGACCGCAGCCAACAACTCATAGGCGAAGGCATACACGGCTTATGAGCGTTATTAACTGGAAAGACAAATTCGCTAGTAGTCTGGAGAGGACATGGGACCGTGCCTGGGGCAAGACTCAAGGAGACGCTACGATATCACTGAAAATCAAACGTGTCGCTTGCTTTACTCGCCCTTGGCCCCCAGACATGCTACATAGCCTTGCCAATATGGGTCAGTGGCACATCAGATGACTCTCCTCGTCGATTGACTGGAACAACAAACAGATGGGTTACCCAAAGGGTGTTTCTTGAATTTGCCAGGGACCATCGAGCTCTCCTGCTCAGCGCATTTTAACCCCAGAAAGGCTGCCATTGAGTCTCGCGGAATCGGAGTATCACTGAATTTACGATCGCTCTTCGTTGGTATCAATGATGCACAAGTTCTGTTGGAGAAGGTGAAAGCAAGTGGCAATAAAGAGGAGCTAGCTTCCCCGGCGGAGGAGTCGGATTCCTTCTTCCTCTCACCGCAGTCTCACGTTGTTGCCTCCCCAACAGATGTATCACCCATTACTCCGTCGTCCCGTAAACCTTGGAGGAATTCGCTGCTGGTGAGAACTGTCTGTAAAATTAAGCCTCTCGCCAGCTGATACTTGTGCACAGTCCCCAACCCTGCTCCGACGTGCTCCTAGGACCGACTCCAGACCGCGATCGAAGCACGCAACACCATTGGTAGGTAGAGTATTCGGGTCCTCGTCCGCGCTACCTGATTGTTCGATTTCTAGGACTGGATCTCGACTTTGAAGTGCATCGATGTCAATGTCTCCAGCGTCAGCCTGCACTACAGTGCTTCAGAGAGGACTGGAGGTGCTGCTGTGACATATAGAACGGTCACATCCAACCTCTCTGCCGGACTGCGTCTCAGCGACCCTACTGGCAATCCACTGCACCGGAAATGGCTAGGTCGCGAAACCTCGTCTAATTCACATATCGACCGCCCTGTTTACGCTTCCAATTTCTCTGCAACGAATCTCCACGTCGAGAGGCTGACGGAGAAGACATTTCTGGACGTCATGCGCTTGCTTTCACTGGAAAGAGTGGACCTGCAAGTGTTAGCAACGCGTTGGCCTCCTTCGCTCATACCCAATACGTCATACATGGCCCAGGATCCGAACGAAGCGCTGTTGGCCGTCTACCTCAAACTAGGGGATCTGCAAATGCAGGATCATTTGGATGCGCTAAGTCTCGTTCTATCCAATAGAGCGCGTTCTGCAGGCCATCTAGAGCGATCGTCCAACCTGGCAGCAGATGTTGGTCCCGTGCCGAAAGTGTTGGTGGACGTGGAGACTGGCGGTTTATGCGCTCGACTGATATGCACAGACCCTTCAGAAGGCATGGAGCCTGTGGTCATGCAGGCACAGAGCGATGGGTTTATCGCCTCTGTATACTCCGAGTTTACCACGCTTCAGGACAGGCTTGATTCGCAGGATGGTGAGGCTGCTGTGGACAGGATATCTGCTCAGATGACTATGACTCATTCTGCTATTCTTGAATCGACATTCATTCGCCTGCTGAGGGCTCCTGCCTCCACTGACACCCATACCGACGTGGACGATGACACACGATCGAGCTCCTCTCTTCCTATCCTGTCTCTGGAGACGCTGGACTTGCACGGTACGATGAGCTCTCTGGGGTACATCACTGGTGGAAGAGGTAGCGCCGTCCACCTAGATATACCTTCTCTAGTCACTGAAGCGCACCTGTCGGCCGATGCCCTGTCGATCGAGTTGTGGCAACCGGATGTCATCTCAGCCTTGAGAAGGGTTGCAGGTGCAGTGACCAGCGGAGCTATGGTTCCCTCTCGAGGGAATTCTAGCGTGTCGCCACAACGACCTCTACAGGGCCTCGTTTTCAACTTCACCTTAGAACGAGCAGTTATATTGTTAGCAGGTATTGACTTGAATCCATCGGAAGAGCTGGATCTTTCACGCGGCGTCGTGCTGCGAACCGCTTCTGGTGTGCAATATTGCGCTCTGCACTCTCAGCATCTGTGGAAATTCGAGAAGTTGCCGGGCTACTCCCAAGCCCGACTCCAGCTGGAGCTCGAGGACACTCTGGTGTCCCAGGCGGTGACTGCCGTCAGATCATCTCAGTCCGTGGATGAGACTTTCGCCTTTGTCCAAATAGACTGCTGGGATGTGGCTGTCCGAGACGCCGTCGCAACTCACTTTGAATTCGACGACGATCCCTTCAGCACGACGCCCGATGAGACTTTCTCGGATGCACGGGAATTCCTGCGAATTCCCCGTGTTCAGGCCGACTTGATCATGCGGGGTAGCGTACTGGCGGACACTCCAGGTCCAGGGGAGAAGGCGGCCGAGATGTCCATTCTCGTACCGGAAATTCGACTCAAGTTCCACCTGGCACACTTGTATTGTCTGCTCTTGGGTATGCAGACCGCAATGAGCTTGACGAACGCCTTCCCGCGCAAGAGTGGTCCGCGGCAGAATGCAGGATCTGCTGTCAAAGCAACCGTCACAATAGGAACCATGCAAGCTCTTTGTGACTTGTCATTGCAACAGAAGCTATGCGCACGATTTGATGGTGTTGTTCTACACTCCGCATCCTCCACAGTCAGCGCCCAACTGGAAAGGTGCTTGCTCTGGGTTCTAAATGCTGATGCTCCGAGGGCCGGACGAGATCAAGGATTTTGGGAAGAATTGGCTGGATTGCGGCGACTCAGCCTAGCTGTGCAGATTGCCCCAGCAGTGTCGCCCGTCATATCTATGGATGGCGAATCAGCTAGACTCCGGGTACCGTACGGCTTCATACTTGCGGATCTCATTCAAGGCATCAATATCTCGCTAAAAGCTGCCCGGCATCTATATCGTGTCGCATCTGCCGCCGAGTATAGAGCGATGGAGGCGCCTCCAGCTGAGCAGGCAAAGTCTGTGCCGGATCTGCATATTCGCGTGAGACACCTCGTCTTCGATGCCGTGGACGATCCCTTCGAGAGTAAGCTTGGTCTGATCACCCGCGCGGGTTTCGTCTCCGCTAAGGTACGAGACCACCGCGAGGCAGCCTTCGCTCTCAAGGCTACCACCATAGAGGCAGCTGAATCATCAAGTGCTTCTGCAATCTCAGACATCGATTCGGGTCTACGTTTTACATCAAAGCATTCGGTATCCATCGAGGAAGCCTACCATCGACTGCTCGAAGTTCACTCCGTAGACTACATTCAGAGGTACCAACGGTTCAAGGAGACGCAGTCAGAGAGAGAGCATCTCTCTACACGAATAGTGGAGGGCGACGCGGCCGATGAGGACTTCTCTGTTGTGCCAAACCTTGTTGAAGTCAAGGTCTACGAGCATGTGCCGAGGCTGTTTTCTGTCGCCCTCGATAACATGTCTCTCCGCGTGTCGAAGCCTAATTTCCCTCTGGCAGCTCTGTCGGATTTCCTCCACTCCCAAGGATCTTGCCTTCCAACGGATACAGAATTCGCTCTGTTGGTGCCTTTGCATCTCGAGTTATCCTTAGCGTCCCTACGCCTTGCCCTCCGCGATTATCCGCTGCCTTTACTCAACGTCCCAAAAACTGAAGGCACGAACTCCTTTGTGTTTGCCTTCGACACAGATCTCGTGATCGCCGAAGAAACAGGGACGTCACGTTCTGTTGAGTGGTTCGATTGTACGATATTAAGGCAACATTACGGGACTTTTGGTGCCAGCTCCTTTGCTCTACGCGTGCCAAAAACTATTATGCCAGTGAAGACCTACGCAAGCCCAGTCGTGCGCGTAACGACGGACGGCGTGACAGATTTTGCATGGGGCGTCAGTTACCAAGCAGCGACTCAAGAAATCATGCGTGTGATTGATAGCATGACCTCAGCTCCCCGTGACTCCTCGCCAGCTGTAGGATTCTGGGATAAGGTATGTACGTCATCTACTGGAACTAAGAACTCCTGCTGAGATCAAAGTGACGTCCCGCATTCGCCCAGATGAGATTGGTGTTTCACTGGCAAATCCAAGTGATCTTTGACAACGAAGTACATCTACACATGAAGGGTAAGTACACCCCCGGCTCGACTTAAGTACTGCTCTAACACTCTCGAACCAGGTTCCAGAGATCCATATGAACTATCAGGCCACGGTGCTGGCTTTGCGCTGTGTTGGCAAGGAAACCCGAGGCTAGATATTGGTCTCGCAAATGAGGATAAGGAGCTCATCCAGATGACTAGCGATACTATGTTGGTAGTGATACCGAAGTCAGTGTCTTTAGTCCGTTCTTGTGTTCTCCTACTGATAACCGCAGTCTCGAAACGGAGTACGATGCAGACTCGAGCAGCTTGAAACAGGGGGTCCCTCCAGATTCTCCATCGGTATGCCGCGGCTCGGATTCGAAGAAGTTTCGAAAGATATGCGCCAAATTCGGCTCCGGCGTTCGCTTTGGTCTCGGGTTCGTCTTGGAGCGCTCCTGTGGGCCAGAGTGCGTCTCATGCGAGGGATCGCCTTTCAAGCGCGACTGTCGCTTATTTACATTCAAGCCCCATTACGAAGTTAAGCTCGAGAGGAAACAAAAAGTCCCGGAATTGAAGGTATCTGATACGCCCAGATATCATCGGTGAAGAGACGTCTAATCCCCCATGACAGAGTACCGACGATTCCTACAACGGATTTAGATCTGACTTCATACACATGTCAATTTCTCTGACATCTGCGCTTGCAGATAACGCGACTAGGCGGAGGATCCACGCCCCTTACAGCAGTCTTCACCTGACGCCGAAGACATTCACTCATTTCTGGTCATGGTGGGGACTCTTCGATAGCTCGCTCTCTTTGCCTATAAGACAGGGTCGTGTCCATCGGTATAGCAGGCCCCAATCACCAAAATTCGGACGACATATGGCCACTCTCAAGTATCGCATCTCAGTGGAACGTGTTTTCATCTCTCACGTCTACATGGAAGAGTCCAATGAGTCATGGACTGATGGTGTTACGTCCTTCGTAGGCATGAAAGCTCTGATAAGCCATTTCCATGCAGATATGCACCAGAGAGAGCAAGAAATGCTACTCCCTGGCTTCGGCTCCAGGGCCCCAAAAGTAACTCGTCGAAAACCCTTCTACGCGGCGGAAGTCGTCATGAAGGATTTGGATCTCCGGGCAATGTTTGCGACGTTCAAGGAACCTCTCAAACAGTCAGTCCCCATGGAGAAGTCAGAGCATGGGAGCAAATTCCAACTGCATGATAAAGCAATGCCTACCACGCCTTCCGCGTGGACGGACGATAATGACTATGTTGAGACCGACTGGGTCTCCTCTGGTAACCCGACCGTGCATTTGTTCCCTACTGCTTTCTGCCCTCGTTTTACGTACTTCAAGAGCGCAGGCCAGACACCGCACCCAAGCTATGCCTCCCGGAGTAAGTTCGGCGACGAGGACACCCACACATGTTTTCTCGGCAAGGAGTCCTGTAGGGCATACTCTCGCTGAACCTTGACATTATGGTTGTGACAGTTTCTATCTTATAGCTGTCTCCCATATCCAGGTTGATCTTGCAAGGGAACGCATCAAGGAGCTCCAGAGACAAGTCGACCGAGCTACAAGTCGCCACAAAGTCCAAGAAGATGATGTACGCGGTATGGAGTTTGGCGCTGCCAGACTTCGTTGTTTCTACTTGGCATGCTCCCATGATTGATATAGATTCGCAGGGCTTGGCCTCCACTGCAAGTGTCGAAGCAGGTCAAAAGATGATCGCATTATTGGAGGCATATGTTGCCCAGCTTCTATCAGTTGACGTCGAGACACGAAGGCCGACTGTCAAAAGGGAGCAGAGTTATTACATGCCTTTGGACACCGTTTCATCCTCTGAATGGGCTGAATTCGACAACGTCTATCAAGTACACTGTCCCAAGATCTTCATGAGCAATTCTACTCGCGACGTGAGTCTTGCTGATATCATGTCTTCCTTGCATGGCTTATTCCTTGTGCAGATTCTGCTGCAATATTACTATTGTTCCCGGACGCGTCGAGGCTTTGAGTATCATCTGGCGACTCGGTACGCATCAATATTTTGTCCGTAGACCTATATCTGATCTTTACTGGCGTCAGCGCTGTGAAGTTTATGCGTGACCAAGCCAAAGCTGGCCTCCATCTCAATCGCGAAGAAATTAATGACTCTAAGCCAAAGGGACCAGGAGCAAGCGCTCAGGCTGCAGCCCAAGCATTCCTTCGACGGCTGGCCGGAGACGATGATGATCGAACGTCTGTACAGATGTCTCGACAACCCTTGCCTCAGCCTGGGGTTGTCGATCCCCTTGGTGGTTACTCCGAAGGCGTCTCGCTCCGGAAAAGTCATTTCTGTCTTCTCCTGAAGCCTCAGGTTGTTCTACGAAGTGAAGCCAATTCAAACTCAGTGTGCGTCCTCGCAGCGGTCCAAGCGAAGTTACAGACCTTTGCCATTACGGACGAGGCCAATGCCGAAGACCCAATTAATGGAAAGATCCTCACTAGGTTCATCGACATTTTCCTATAGCTACTGTATGCTGATAGTAATGCCTTGCAGATCTTATACGTCCTTGACAGGCTTACAGACCTTCTCACCCGCGTCCTCACTTTTGGTGCAAGATGGCTGCGTGCCTCTGGAAGTTTTCGTTGACTTGCGTTGTGAGAGCAACGAGTTCGACCGCCTGGTTCCGCAGACGGACGCTACCTTCCATTATGACAAGTTTAACCGACTTCGTCTGCGCAGCCAGGTGTCGAGCCACATAACGAACGCGGAAGACTCGGACAGTCATCTGCATCATCAGACGGTAGGGACTTCTGACAATGACATGGACAGTACTGAACAAGATAGCAGGATCTCATACAAGTGCATGTTCCCAAGTTCACGGTTTCCGCCGACGACCAGCATTTCCAGGCAATCTCGACTATCATCACTGACTTGATCCTCTTTACGGATGCCACCCACAAGACCCGACTAGACAAGCTGGAGACGTTGCTGTTCCGTTATGACTTCACGGACCTCGGACAGGCAGCTGATGTCGTATCGAACTTGCAGTCGAGATTAAGGCAAGTGATGGAGACAGAGAGGGCTGTCGAGCCTCGTCTTCGTCAGCTCGGGACGGACGGTAGAATTGAGATGCTCAAGATCAAAGCGCATATCCTCCTTCTGGCGGAAGAATTGAACCTCATCTTCGATGCCATTAAGTTGGCTCAAGACAAGTATGAGGGTCACTCGGACGAGAAGTCAGCCCTCTTACTGAGGGCTATTTCCTCGGAGATATCATGGGGCATGCTCGACGAGAAACGGGAACTGCTTGCAAAACTATCTCTTCGTCAGATTGACTATACTTGGCTCAGTCGTCAGGATAGTTCTACGGAGAACAACCTTGCCATAGGCGATCTGCAAGCTTTCGATGGCTCGTCTAATGCCGTATGGGCTGAAATCATATCCAAGCACAACGATCCTAGTAATCATCCTCTTGTGAAGGTAACAGAACTCTGTCGTCGTCTCTAAGGCCTGGGCTAATGACTTGAACACAGCGTGGTCTCTTCTTACTAGCTCACTGGGTTGTATTAGCACCGGTCGGCGGGATCACGGTATTCCAAGATTTCGAGTTGAAGCTCCATCCCATGCGGCTGCAGATCGATACTAGAGTGGGACGTCGAATCATGGAATATCTGTGGCCGGGTCGAAAGAACAGAAACAAGGAGCTGGAAGATGTCGCAGTGGACGAGCCCGAACCTATGACTTCTGCGGAAGCTGAAGCTGCGCCGCGGATCGCAGTGAAGAAGGGTCGCACTTCCTTGGACTCTGCAAGGCCCGCGCAGATTGCTCACCCGTCTCTGGATATGACCCGACTAGCAGCTTCATCCGTTCGTCGGCTTGGGGCGTCTAGGTCTTACACGGACCTGCGTAGTACGGCTTCCACTAGCACGCAAGTTCCTCGTATGCAAAGGACCAACTCGCACGCTCCCTTCAGTGATACTTCAGGCAACTCCCATCCTCTCGGTCGTCGGACCTCCACTAGGAATAACACCATAACACAACGGAATGCTTCCGAAGAGGGCGATGCTGCACTTATGAAGACCCGCTCCTCTCAGAAGACATTCATAAAAGTGCGGGTGGATAGGTATGCTCACTCTCTTGCTACGAGTTACTGTATTAATTACACCATCTTGCGTGCAGTCTGAATCTGCTGTTGAGTGTTATGAAGCAAGATTCATTTCTTTGCAGAGGCGCTCACATCAGAACGCGAGAGCTTCTGTATCGTAATCAAACCTGGAGCGTGCGTGCTACCGTGATGTACAACTGTATTGTCACTGACTCGAGAACAGTTTGAAGACCTGGTGGATCAGTTTATCCCGTCTGACCCAAGCTGGAAGGGTTGGGTTAAAATGGCGCTGCAGCAGCCCTTGGTCCCAGTCCTGCCGGTGGCCCGAGAACTTTTCTCCAAGACTCAATGGATCGCGTCAAAGGGGAAGTCATACCTTGACGCGCAGCTGGAAGGTACTGGTCCGAAGAAACTCGTGAAGTCCAAGCCCATCGGCGGCGAGCCCTCCAACAAAGGGCTGAGTCTAAAGCAGCGGTCTCGCACGTCTTCACCTGCTAGGCGTATCCGAAGACGTTCCATGAAAGAACCGAATATGCCTGCGGAATCGATGGTTGGCGACAGAGCGTCCACGGAGACAGCTTCGTCTGATCAGCATCCCGCTTTACCTGCGTCCATCAGTGTGCCCGATGCTCGACCCAATTCCCGTGCTAGGATGATCAGCCTGTTCAAGAGAGGCTCATCTCGACCTCGGGCAAGCGCTGAGTCAAACTCGTCAGAGTTGCCCCTCACGGTGGGTCGATTCTCCTGCTGCTTTCATTATTCACGCCTAACCTCTACATGACAGAGTCGACGGAGGCGGCAATCGTTTGATCATGCACAATAACTAGGCAGTCTTGCCTTATTCTTTCAAAGGACAAATATACCTTGCTGATGATACCAAGAACAGTGTCCCTCATTCTATTTTGACAAACTGCGTACTTCCCCCTCCATTTGCGCTCGCCGGCACATAGATTAACATATGTAAGGTATAATTTACAGTAGCATGATCTCTAATTCTCGATTTGTTTGTCCCATTCTTCCTTCTGCTGAGTTACGTTGATATCTGTGAACACGACAAGTACTCCTCCTCGCACCTCTCGGAAGAATATCGAGAACTCATCTACGGATCTGCCTGCACAGCACTCAACGCCTCCACCGGAGATTCCCGCTCTTTAAGTGATCGGCTAAGGAGGGACTGCTACTAAATCGAGATGCGTGCTGGACTTAGATGCACCCACAAATGGGCTCGCAGAAGGCTCAACCTGGGTCACCCAAGTATGACATCGACTAGTATCCATACAAAGGTAGCCGGCATCCAAGTACAGGTCAACATGGGACTGTGTGAGTGGCTAAAGCTCCCAAATAGCCCCAGACTGCGCACCTCACCGCTGCCAGGAAGTTGGCGCTCGTTCAGCCCAATTCATGCCCGTGGTACTCCGTGGATTGACACTATCGGACAACGGCACAAATGTCGATAATGGCTACGGCCTCCGTAAGTCCAGGACGGCATTTCAATAGCGATAGTCAGGGTTGCGGTAGAAGAGTAGGGGGTAGTACCCTAATGAAGAGAACAAAGGAATTTTGGTCCAAGTAGGCATGAGGCATCGCAATGATCGCATGCCATCGATAAAGGGGGCCTGTCACGCTAACTCCGTCACGGTAATTTAAACTCGATCGCGTCGCGTTCTAGCCACTCCCTTGTGTTTGTTCCGCGAGCCACATCCTTCTCCTGCACCTTTCTTCATCTACAGCGCAAAATATGGGTCCTCGTCCTGCTGCTCCAGGTGGTAGAGGCCGTGGAGGCCCTGGCAGAGGCGGTCCGCCAGCTCGTGGTGGCCCGCCCACTCGTGGTGGTGCGGCGGCAGGTGCCTCTGGAGGTGGCTCCGCCGTCTATACCACCTCGCCTCATGTCACGACAGTCGGAGTAAAGAGGACCGCCTTTGGGACATCGGGGAGACGGATGGAAGTATACACGAACCATTTTGCTGTTAAGATCCCGGAGGCAGTCATTCACCACTACGATGGTGAGTTCTTTGTCCTTTGTTTTACGACAGGTGGCTCATTATGTCATTCTCTCGCGCTGCTCAACAGTGGGTAAGTAGCCTCTTCGTCACTTCCTAGACTGCGTTTTTATTCCGTTATGCAGTCATATCACCCTCCGAAAAGACCCTCCCCGCCAGACTCAACATGGACCTCATCACGACACTTCAACTCTCGGTCGCTGCCGATATATTCACCCCAAGAGCTGTTTACGATGGTCGTAAGAATCTGTTCGCCGCAAGAGAGCTACCTTTCGGACCCAACACCCCCAGTCGAGAGGTAACGCCACTCGCTCTCGGCAAATAGCATGTATTGATCACGGTCTTCAGTTCGAGGTCCCTTACAACAATAAGTCTTACAAGATTAGGCTGACCAAAGTGGCAGAGATCAATCCGGAGTGAGTGAAGTAATAGCTGGCTTCATACTTATCTTCACAAGTCGTAGGGTTTTGGCCCGATTCCTCGAGGGAAAGCAATCACACGACAACGCCGTTTTGACTGCTATTACAGTGAGTAAAGTGTGCCCCCCTCTTGGTAAAGTTCTAATCATGCATTGATAGGCTTTGAATGTCGTGATTAGGATGGAGCCGACCTTGAAGTACCCGTTCAATGTCCGTTCTTTCTTCACCGATAAAGAGACGAAGGACATAGGCTCTGGCATCATCCTATGGAGAGGCTACTTCCAGTCGATTCGTCCAGCTATCGGGCGCATGCTGATCAACGTCGATATTTCGACGGGTACCATGTACAAGAGTGGCCCGCTTTTGAATTTGTGCTTGGAGTTCGTGGGTCGTGAAGGGCAGCCCCTTGCTCTGGCTCCTCGCAAAGGCTTCCCAGATCGAGAGAGACTTCGCCTACAGAGGTTTATCTCCGGCATCCGGATCGTCACCCAAGTGCCAGGCCAACAGAGTCCACAAAGCCGTACCCCTAGGGTCCTGAAGAAACTGTCGACGGCTGGATCCAGTGATTTGACATTCACGATGCGCGAGGGTGGCACTATGACCGTCGCCGAGTATTTCCAAAAGACATACAACCTCCGCCTGCGGCACCCTGAGGTACTATGTGCGGAGGTACGTATACCCAGTTCCTCCAGTATCGCCTGATCCGACAGGTTCCTTTGACAGGTCGGGTCTGGTGCTCTCATTCCTCTCGAGCTGTGCTTTGTACCTCCAGGGCAAATCATGAGGAAGCAAGTGCCCCCCGAGAAGACCAAGGACGTCCTTGACTTTGCCACAAAGAGACCGGAGGACCGTCTGCAGAGCATCAGGAACGGGCTGAGCGTAAGTTAGAACGTAAATGGATCTACGAGTCATTCATCGAGCTTTCCTTAAGGTCCTCGAGTATGGACAATCCGAGTATGTACGGCAGTTCGGGATGGTGGTCGATGAGGCCGCTGGAGCCCTGACTATTAATGCCCGAGTCTTGGATACCCCAGTCTTGAGGTACGGCAGAGGGAGCCGGCAGCCCACCATCGTGCGTCTTACTGCTCATCAACTCGTATTCTGTTAACAGCCTCTGTAGAAGCCCGCTAATGGTAGTTGGAATATGTGAGTGGCAGTGAGGTCCTCGGTGTGCCGCCAGTGCTGATGATGAGCAGGATGGACAAGAAGTTCTACAGTCCATCCACGATTGATAGATGGATCGTGGTCGTGTACGAGCGCCAGCAGCGGTTCACGATGAACAACGCCCAGGAGATGATTGCCGGATTCACTGCGGCTTGCCGTGACGTCGGTAGGTTCAATTTCTTTCCTGCGTGCATATAGCACGTGCTTGAACTTGATGCTACAGGCATCACCATCAAGGATCCTACACCGATCATCAAATGGGAAAACGGCCAAGGCAACATCACGGCAGTATGTTGATTATGGCGTGCTCAGCTTCTTTTGCTGATAACTTGGCGCAGCAACTTCGTGATGCCGGGAAGGAGTGCATGCAGAAGACGGGTGGGCCTCCTACATTGATCGTGGCGGTCTTGCCCGAGGGCGGGACTGATATCTATACTGCAATTAAGCAGTAAGTAGGGTCTGAAAGCTCACTGTCGTATGCGTGTTGACTATGCCCTTCGCTCTTTTAGCTTCGGGGACATCCAGGTTAGTGAATCATTGACCGCTGTCTAAGGATAGTCTTAAATCGTGCGCAGATGGGTGTCGCGACACAATGCTTGAAGAGCTCTCGCTGCTTCCGCGCGAAGCCGCAATACTATGCGAACGTCTGCCTGAAGTAAGCTCGAGAGATACTCCATGCCATTGCCGCTTTTGACGTGATCTAGGCTGAACGTCAAGCTCGGTGGTATCAACACCATCCCTGACCCTCCCTCTGCTCCGTTCTTGACGGACCCCAACAACCCCACGATCGTCATGGGTTGGTCTTACTGTCTTATTTATCCGCATGATTTTACTCACAGCCTGCATACAGGTGCCGATGTCATTCACCCCGCTCCTGGGTCGGAGGGTCGTCCCTCTTTCACGTCCCTAGTCGCCAATGTCGACTCAGACACGGCAAAGTACATCGCCGCGTCTCGTGTCCAGACGTCGCGCCAGGAGATCATCGAAGATCTGGGTGACATGGCGCATGTGAGTATCACCTGCGACGTGCGTGCCCTCATGTACTGAAGCTTTCCTCGCGCAGCATATGTTGGACATGTATATCAAGTACCGTAGGAACGTCGAAAAGAAGGCCAACGCGTCTCCGAAGCGCATCATCTTCTACCGCGGTGAGTGCCTCTGTTCGGGCAACTTCGTGTGCCTGTCTAAATTGCGCCTTGTGCATAGACGGTGTTTCCGAGGGTCAATTCAAGCAAGTGCTAGATTTGGGTATGTGCTTCTGAAAGATTGAATAGACTCTGCTAACATACTGCCCTCCAGAGTTGCCGCTTTTGCAGCGTAAGTTCAGACTACGTTATACCAGGGGAGCATGCTCACTTCCGACCCAGAGGCGTGCCAAAAGCTGAATATCAAGCCAACTATCACAGTTATAGTCGTTGGTAAGAGGCATCACGTCCGGTTCTTCCCCAAGAACCCCCAGGATGCGGATAGGAAGAGTGGAAACTGCCCAGCCGGGACTGTCATCGACAGGGACGTCGCGCATCCGACGGAGTTTGATTTCTATCTTCAGAGTCACGGCGGCTTGCTCGGTACTTCTCGTCCAGCGCACTACAATGTGCTGTACGACGAGAACAACTTTACGTACGTGACTCTTGCTATACCGGAGCGATCTCTTCTGATTATGACCATGTAGGCCTGACGGTCTGCAATCTCTGTCCTTCGCGTTGTGCCACGTTTACGCTCGGTCTACCCGATCCGTATCTATTCCTGCCCCGGTATACTGTAAGTGCAGCTACCTTGGGTTTGGCACTAGGTATTGATATGCACCTATCACCAGATGCCGATATCGTCTGCACTCGGGCGAAGAATCACTACGATCCGAACGAACGGTTCGACTTCTCCGATTCCGCCACCAATATCGAGGGTAGCGCCGCCGATCAGAGTCTCGACAAGTTCAAGAGGGGATTCAAACCTCTCCATCAAAAGATGCAGACTCTTATGTACTTCTCTTAAAGCACCAAGGCCTTTCTCGTTGGGCTGTATTCACAGTGCATCGCAGCAGTGTCGCTTTCATACACTGTCCGGGGTTGTAAATGTATTCTAGTATGTCCACGTATGCCCTCGAATAAGTGCTTGTATGTTCCTATGATAATCCATGCCGCAATCGATTTCACGTCTCTTCCTTTCATTTTGAAGTCCTCGCGCCACAATTATCACGTGGTGAGAATATTCGGTCACATGAGTAGGCAGAGCCGTGCGCGACGCGATAGCGCATTACTTCTCTTTGGCACGTCTGAGTTAAACCCCTGGTCTGCTACCACCTCTCTTCTCTCTGAGCCGTTGCTATGGCTGGGGAACGCTTTATCGGTGTCAGTCGACCGCTCCTTGACGGCGCCAACGGGAAACCTCAGCCTCGGTTCTCGTTTAGGCGGCAGTCCGATTCTGCAGGCTCGGGCTCCGACGCAAACACGTTAACTCGTCCCCAGTCGCCGCCTTTTCGTCCTCTAGTTAACGCGCTTGAAGAGTCCGGGATAATATCTCCTTGTCTCGACATGCGGAGAAGTCAGAATCAGAATACTCGACAACATCGGTCTCTCCTTGGTCATAGATCCCTGGCTCTTGCAGAATCTTCTCCAGATGATCCAGCCTCTCCGGTTGTGAGGCAAGGTGCATATGCTCGTACAAACATCCTTCGAACTTCGCAGCAACATCCTTCCTTGTTCCCTCATGGCTTCACGAAAGTCGCTATACCCGCGAGCAACGTCCATGTTCCCTCATCGCATAAGGAGATCAAGAGAGAGCATGCAGATTCGGAGAATAATATTGTGAATGCTCCTATAGAAGCTGTGGATATCTTAGGTACGATGTGCGAGACTTCTTACCCGCGGCCCTTCTCATCTCTCTGTAGCGGATGAGGCGCCGATGGTGCAGCGGTCCGCCTGGGAAGCGAGAAATGGTGCACCAAACTCCATCTTCGGTCTTTCCAGGGCCACTCCTTCACTCCAGTCGTCTACGGCTCGGCATTCTAGAGCGCCTTCTGAGGTCAGCTTCAATGGCGCTGTACCGGAAGACGACATTTCCATGGTTATGATGCGAGGGGCGACTGATCTGAGGAATACCAAGATTGAGCTTGAAGAACTGGTACTAGACGGGGCGCATATAGCTTGCCGGAGTTCTGATAATATCTTTTGGACAGCGTCGTCAAGTGAAGGAGATGAAGCACCAAGCCGAAATATCCCAAAAGGAGAAGGGTGACGCTGAACGTCGCTGGAGCCACCTGAAGCAACACTCGTTGAAAGAAATAGAGTCGAGTCGTGAGAGGTACCAACATGTTGCGTCCTTCGCTGGTTATGATGACTGATGCCACCATTGCTCGCAGCATCGCCCGAATGCGATCGCGCATGAGCGAACTTGAATCTGAGTCTAGAGAAGCGTTCGGAACTGTGAAAACTATCAAATCATCTCTGCCCGAGCTCAGCGACCTTAGGAAAACGATAGCCGAGTCTCTCCGAAGTGGGTTACTCGACTTGCTTTAGTCCTCTGACATGCTCAGGGTGCTGCAAAACAGCGATTGAGCCACTTGTCGGAGAAGACGGAGATTATCTCCGTGCGTCGAAGACCAAGGACATCATCAAGGAACTCCAGACGCAGACCACGAACAGTAAGTCCGCTCTCATGCAAGATTATGAATTTTGACGCATTCCTGTGGCCGATAGCACAGCAAGTGGTGGACCTCCTACGCGACCAATTGACTTCCTCGGGCTCAGAGTTGATTCAAGCAAATGCCCGGATCGCGGAACTCGAAGAAACCCGGCGGATAGATGGACAAGCTCTCCGCGCTTCAGCCAACCGCGTTGACGACATGAGTGAGCGTCCTGGGACTTGTGGGGCTTACCCTTCTTACAGACGCTCCGGTAGCTTCTCGCCTCTCAGACCTTTCAATTCGTCTACAGGAGCAGCGCAAAGAACTGATGGACGCACTGGTCAGTGCGGCCAGTAGCGAGAGTAGACTCGAAGTGCTACGAGCTCAGTATGTACTTTCTCGTCGGCGATGGAATGAAGCGTACTCAGATCGTAACAGAATGGAAGATGCTACGGAAAGCCTGAGGAAGAAGGATCTGCAGCTTGAAGAAGCTAGCTCTTTGAAGGAAGGGTACGCTCCTGTCTTCTTCTGGGTGCCAACCAAACATAACCTGCATCCCAGGAATGTCGAGCTGCGACGCCGAGTGGACGAATGTGCCGCAGAACTGCTCAGCCTAGAGCACCTGAGAGCCGAGTATGCCTCATTTAACGCGTTTCCGTGAGCATTCGCTGAGGTCCAATTTCTTCGGCAGCCTATGTTCTCAGACGGAAGCACTGCATGAACGCGACTCGCGCATAAATGCGTTGATTCAGACTCTAGAAACGCAGGACAGGAACATGGTTGAGTTTAAAGACAGGTAATATAGTGCCCAGCCAATGCGTTTTTTGTTGATGAGTCATCATTTTAGAGTGTCCCATCTAGATATTCAGTTAAATGATCGAACCCTCGAGTTACGGAACGTGTGCGTCGAGCTTGCAGACTCTAAAGCGCGGTGCCAAGCATCGGTGGATGTCGTCAATGAGCTCACTAATAGGTAAGTCTTAAGGACGTTTTCTTCTAGACGACTGACCATGCTGCCCAGGCTGTCGCATGCGGAGATGGACATGCAACGGAAAGCAGATGAAATCCAATCCTTGCAAACGACTTTAATGGAGACACGTTCTCGTGCCGACGGGTTGGCCTCTCAGACAGAGAACCTGTCCTCCCAAAATGCGACTCTCAGCGCTAAGCTCGAGGGGACAGCGTCCATTCTGGCGGAGAAAGAGAAGGAAGTAGATCGATACAGAGACAGGTATGTTCGCTCATGGGGAGGCCAAGTTTCACTATCTCATAACTTACGAGGTCGCATGGATGTTCGACGGAACTCCGCGTGAGTAAAGGATGCGTTTGAATCTACACGCACTACTCATGGGACCGTAGGTCCTGCAAGAACGCTTCGAGGATCAGAGCGTGACGTTGCGAATCACCAAAGAATCTAATGGAGATCTTCAGGTTACCCTATCGGTTCCTCCTTTTCTGTCGTTTTACTGACTTCCAGCTGCAGGAACGGCTGGTGAACGCGGAAGCGTCGTACGCGGTAAAATTCCCGATTCGGTCGCATTTATGGTTCTTACTGTGCAACAGCGCAATCTGGAGGCCGCCACCAGCGCCCTGACAGCTGACATTCGGGTTCTTCAAGAACAGAAAGTGCAGATGGAATCACAGCTGGCTGAGGCGAAAGACGAAGTGCACCGCGTTCAGGAGGCCAGCGCGAGGCAATTGATGGATGTCAAGACGAAGGCGACTGGGACGCAGGAAGACTTTGAGGGAAAGTTGAAGGCGGAGACTGATCGTTCCCGTCAAACGGATCACGATCTGTTGGAAGCTATCAAAACCCAGCAGACTTTAAGGGAAGAATTCCATGCTCTCGAACTGAAATACGAAAGACTTTCCAGAGAAGCCGAGCACGCGAAGCAAATCTCGCTTCACCATGAGAAGTCTGCAAGTGATCTCGAAACTCGGATGGGCTTGCTAAGTGCATCGAAGGCAGAGCTTGAAGAAAGAGCCAGGCGAATTGCGGACCGATATATCTCCGGAGACTTGGTATGTAATGTGAGATCGCTAATGCACTTGACCAATTGTTGGCGCAGAGCGAGGAGGAGAAGGCCTTCGTTGGCAACCTCACTCGGACAGCGGAGTCATCCTATGAGCAGGAGCTAATTGCTAAAGGTAATGAACTGAGAAAGGTGCGTTGCGTACGCCAGCTGGTACGACAGCAACTATAAAGCCGTGGTACAGAGGGATTTGGCCCTAAAATCTCTACAAGCTCGCAATAAGTTACTGGAGTCGACGTTGGCCCGCCATCTGAGCTCCCAGGTAAGGCTTCCTTGCCGCGCGCTTACAGTTTCACGGATGTACGCTCTGCAGGCGAGAGCACAGGCGCAGGCCGGCAACGAGAGTCGATCAATGATAGATCTGGACCAGTGGCTATCTTCGCAACTCAGCAGCTCCCCGGCACACGCGCAGCAGCATGTCACTATCGCTAAGGCCCCCGACAGAGATGCACCGGCAAGCTATTCCTTTCCTATTTGTTTTGGCTGAGGACTGACATCTGAGGTGCATTTTCTAGTCTACGAACGAGGATGACGGAGGCATCACTGGTCGAACAACTCCTGCGGCTCGCCGTGCAGACGCACGTCCACTAGCCCCGAGTCCGGCTGCCAATATCTACAGGTATCAGTCGTCGCTAACTGAGGTGGTGGGAAGACAGACGCCTGGTCCAAAGAACGGTGCAATGGGACCTCCAGCGCCGAAGACTACGGCTGTCGACAAACCTGCTACTGAAAATGCTACCACCTCTGTACTTCCCGCAGCTCATCAAACCGTAGTGCTGACCAGGACCACATTCACAAGCCTCGCTACGGATGGATCGGACGAGATTGTCGATTTCGATGATGATCGACGGGTGTCTCCCATTGTGTCGGTCGACAAGGTCTCTACACCTAAGGCTGTTCGTAAACCAAAAGTAGCGGAGACGATGACAAGACGCGAGTCGAGCGGGAGCCTCGGCAAGAGAGACAGGGAAGGCGAACCTTCTCCTACGGATGCTGTATCTGGCAAACCCAGCCGACGAGCCGTAAGTCCCCTTCCACATGCGAAATATCCGAGTGTTCACATATCAAGAGCAGAAGATTGGTACTCGGAAATCTGCGAGACATCAAGGTGACGGTGATAAGCGCAAGGTACGGACATCGCTCTCTACTGTTGGTGTATGCTACAGTCCACTAGGCACCCGAAACTCCCGCTGCACCCCGGGCAAAGACCAGGAAACGTCGTTAAGGAGCGGTTATTGATTCGGCCAGCTTAACTTATGATTGTCCCTTGCTACTAGATTCCTCTGGCGTGGCTTCTCATCTAGCTCTGTTGTCTCCTGGAACTTCTCCGCTTCTCGTGGCTCTTCCGGTTCTGGATTCTCCGTTCCAAAATGGCGACGTGCTCGGAAGATCTCTGTCTCAGTATCGAAACAGCCGAATCATGATGTGTTCTGTGATCGTGCTCTTGCTTTGTGGGTGGATGTATGCATTGCCATGTGCCTTTGTCCCGTAGAATGTGATATTGAACGTTGAGCTTGCTCTGCATGGTGCGCTGATTCCGCTCCGGACACACCAGTTATCCCATCGTGGAAGAGAAGCGCAGACGTTGGCTGTTCCATAGGAGGGTAAACGTCACCATGATTGACTGAGCAAGTTAAATTGTCCTAGAATTATAACTATACATTCCAAGATCCTACGGGTTGTTGTGGCATGTACAATAACCTACATTAATACGATTACATGTCCTTGTTTAGAGTGCGGTTACGGTTAAGCCACCATATACCGCCGTTCAGATAAGTTGCGAAAGATAGCCATGCGCAGTAAGGAAGCAGCAAGTACGTCGTCTTTGACGAGGTTGGAGCATCGAGTGTTTTCTACCGATATTACCGAGAGTTATGAGCATAATGAACGAACTGGGCGCGATGGACATATACGCACGGTCATATAGAACGAGGTGCCAGCGAGAAGGATACTATCTATGAGTGCCCAACCGACCTTAGGGAGGATGATCAGTACTGAGTAGGATGTGCGCCGGATCCGGATATACACACCTGCTTGTAGTTGAAGAAGAGAGGTGTCCACAGGCAGTTGAATGCAAGCTGCGTGTAGTACAGGCCAAGTCCTAGGGAAATCTCATTTCTATGCGCGAGTTCCTCGTCATTCCATCTGAAGCTGAGACGCCAGGGTCATGTCGTACCTCGTTGAAGCCGAGTAGCTGGAGTCATATGCTTTTACCGCAAGATGAGAAGCATATCCCATAGCTGCACGGCGATAGTTATTACGCAGTGTCTGCCTGGACACGTCTCCTACTGACCGACATAGAGAAGTGGCCACACGACCGGGAAGACCCGTGCAGGCGGACGTCCTGGTGGGGTGTATAGACACTAAGAATAATAGTTAGTCGATAACTCGAGCAGGCTACAGCAGACGTGCACGTA
Organism: Heliocybe sulcata; assembly: GCA_004369045.1. NCBI lineage: Eukaryota > Fungi > Basidiomycota > Agaricomycetes > Gloeophyllales > Gloeophyllaceae > Heliocybe > Heliocybe sulcata. Next base: position 1,341,350 of record ML213504.1, on the reverse strand, counting down.
CGTGGTACCACTGACTTTGGACGACTTCCCTCGTGCTCCTTCCGCTCAATAGCCCGAGGGTCAGCGGCAGCCCGACCGCTGTTATAGGATTTCTGGGAATTGAGTACAAAATGCTGGGTAGGTTAGCAAATAGCGACATGGCTGCAACGACACCGCAGCAAGTGGGAGGTGCGTGTGCTTATAGCCTGCAGATCGCCGATCGAATGCGACATGATGATGTCATACCTCTGTACGGTCTCAGAACCATGTCGGGTCAAAACATAGCACAGCCACAGTAGATTAGATCGGTCTGTCGCACCATGGTTAGATCCCCTTTATCAGAACATTGTAAACGATGTCTATGTCGGTTGCCCTGCTATGAGAGGGGGGGAAGCGTTTGCGGACAGCTAAACTGACGGAAGGATTCATTGCGATTTTTACTTGTACACTGACCATTTTCTGCTTATACACTTCTCCGGGCTATACACATCCTTCAAGTTAGCTTACCGCTCTCTTAATGTCCCACCAGTGCCTGGTTCGTCTCGCTGTATCTGTTACCAACCGGCTTGGCGGAATCGACAATTTGACGCATCGCCTTGAGCTCCTCCTCGGTGAGCTCGATATCTCCCGCGGCGAAGTTCTCCTCCAAGCGCTTCGCCTTGGTCGTGCCGGGGATAGGAATCATACCCTGAGCCATGACCCAGGCGAGTGCGATCTGGGTGGTGGTACAGCCCTTCCGTGCGGCGAGCTTCTTGATCTCGTCGACAATGGCCTTGTTCTTGTAGAAGTTCTCGCCTTGGAACTTGGGAGCTGTTAGCGTGTTAGCGTTGTCACGTCATCAGGGGCAGGGAGGGAAGGCTCACAGGAGCGGCGGAAGTCGTCGGGTGCGAAGTCGTCGGGAGACTTGAACTGGAAGTCGTCGACCAGCCAGCCGTGGCCGAGGGGGCTGTAGGCGACATATGCCACGCCGAGCTCCTTGCTCGTCGAGATGAGGTCATCTGTCTCGTGCAACGTCTCAAATGCGGAATACTCAGCCTGAAGAGCGTCGATCTTGGCAACTGTTCGAGTCATGTGGAAATCAGCTATCGAATGATCAAGGGATAGGAAGTGAGAATACTGACTCGAGTTGGCTTTCCTCAAAGTCTTCGCAGAGCACTCGGAAAGACCAATATACTTGGTCTTGCCTGCCTTGCGGATCTCATCAAGGGCCGGGATGGACTCCTCGAGAGGTGTGTCTAGAACCAAGGTCAGCGCCCCCTCCCCCTCATCAACAATATTGCGCACTAGGATCCATTCGGTGCAAGTAGTAGAGATCAGGAGTGAAGCCGAGTCTCTCAATGGAGGCGTCGATAGTCTCCTTGATGTGGGCGGGGGAGTTGGTCACGACTGGTTTGCCTCCGGCGCCGTAGCTGGCGAAGCCGCACTTCGAGGCAACTGTAAGCAGATGTCAGCGATACGGATCTCGTCGGGCCAGGGGCTCCAGGCGACGTACTAAAAACCTTGTCGCGGACGTTGTGCTTCCTGATGAAGTCCCCGAGAAGCTTCTCATTGACGCCGGCACCGTAGACGACCTGGTTTCTCCCTCATCAACATCCCTGCGGAGTTGCCATTCGGATCGGTGGATGGCCGACTTACCGCAGTGTCCCAGAAAGTGCATCCTAGCTCAATTGCTTTCAGCAAGACGGGCTCCGCCTCCTCGAGGGACAGGTTGGAGCCAAAGCCAAAGCTCAGACCCATGGCTCCGAACCCGGGGACTGGGACCTTGATGTCAGCGAAGGGGAGTGTCTTGACCATCTTGAATATGCGCGTTCGACTCGGTTACGGTAGATAGTGTTGGGCAGGGACGTTCGTCCGGTCGTTGCTGGCTCCAAACTATTATATGTGATGTTTGGCCGCATGCCGTGCTTGCGTGTATCCCTAGCCGCGGCATGTACCGTGGTGGGCTTGAGTCTTCTGTGTGCGGCATGTACCGCAGTGGGCATGAGTCTTCTGTGTTATCGCAAAGAGTCGTATCACGGGCTGGGCTCCTACCAGTTAACGCCTTTATTCCAGCATCGACAGCCTCCTAAGGGACATACTCTCCACATTCTGCGTGTCTTCAAGACATGTAAAGTCGTTCATTACGTTCATTATCCCCTCCGACGACCGCCTCAGTTTTGATCGATCGATCCGAAGACGAGATTGCGGGAAGAGGCAAAACGATGAACTCCGGATTGCTATTTAACCGTTTACACATTGCCACTGAATTATTCTCACGCCTCAACTTCAAAGTTCAAACGTTCAAATTTGAGTGCTAGCTCTGATCACAGTATCCCGGCCAAATTGGCCTGAATCACCTCCGGATCAGACCTCCATTAGTATTCTATCGGAACGAGGAAAAATAATTAATGAAGGCCTTACCAGGACTCGAACCTGGGTTATCGGAAATCGCCAGAAACTAAATCAAAATCCGATGTGATAAGACCACTACACTATAAGGCCATATAAATTCATTTATGTCAATATATATAAAGTCAAATAATGTAAGGAAGATCCAACGAGTCATTTATCTTATCTTGCTGCGATGCGCTTCGCATTCTTCAGTCATGTCCGTCTTCTTACCTCTGCTCGAAAGTGCCGACAGTGCTCTTGTTGATGCGCTCGGTCGTATTGGACCCGTCATAGTATCATCGCTGGCGCAGGTCCCAGTCAGCGAGACCTGCAGACGGTATATTCTCTTCGACCATGACTCCTCTTTCAACCTTGACGAAATTGTGGCTTTTCTGGATGGTGGCGCAGAAAAGGTCATCATCCCGGTTGCATGGGCAAAAGAGATTGCTGGGACTCTGCCAGCAGATCGGATCCTCTTGCTGCTGGATGTCGCCAATGTCAGCGCTGTGACTGACAGGCTACGTGAAGGTGTGTCCGGTGTGTTGATCAAAACACCAGCCCTCGATCTCGACTTGATCTCGTCTGTCATGCGCTTCTTCTCCGACTCTTCCGCGTATGTGCTTCCTACTACCCCCGAACCACCATCCCAGTCCACTATCCGCGAAATCCTAGGGGCGAAAGCTGCTCTGGTACTCCCGACCTCGCAGCTTACTCTCGGTGCATCCACGAAAGAGCAGATCAACGTCGGAGACGCCTTCGTGTCAGGACTGGCGTCTGACAGACCAGATGGTCTCTTCCCTACTGTTGTATCCTCTTATCCTCACGGTGGCAAGTCCCTGGGTCTGGTATACTCGTCCGTGGAATCCATCAAGGAGAGTATCGCTACCGGCAAAGGAGTCTATCAGTCGCGCAAGCACGGTCTCTGGAGAAAGGGAGAGACATCCGGTGCGACCCAGGATGTCGTCTACATCCACTCTGATTGCGACTCGGACGCTCTCGAGTTTTCCGTCATCCAAAATGGTTCCGGATTTTGCCACCTCAACCGTCCGTCATGTTTCGGGCAGCTGTCTGGTTTATCAGCGCTAGAGAAGACGCTGCAATCCAGGCTATCCTCGGCGCCTGAAGGCTCGTATACTAAGCGATTGTTCAGTGACGAGGCTCTTTTACGGTCTAAAATAATGGAAGAGGCCGACGAATTGTGTCGGGCAGAGACAAAGGAAGAGGTTGCGTTCGAAACCGCGGACCTCTTGTACTTTGCCCTGACCCGATGTGTTGCCGCCGGCGTCAGCCTTGCAGACGTCGAGCGTTCTCTGGACAAAAAAGCAAAGAAGGTCACTAGGAGACCAGGGCATGCGAAACCCCAATTTGCACAAAATGTAACCGGCTCCGCACCGGCGCATCCTGTTGCCGTCCCGTCTGGCAACGGCAAGCTCAACGGTGCTGATACCGACGTTATCCGTATGAGGACATACGACCTATCCGTCATTCCCAAGTCAGAGCGAAGTCAGCTTCTTCGCCGCCCTGTGTTAAAGTCCGACGAGATGCTTTCCAAAGTCAAGCCAATTGTCGAAGAAGTCCGTATCCGAGGAGATGCCGCTCTCCTTGAATTCACGGCCAAGTTTGACAAGGCGAAGCTTTCGTCGCCTGTTATGCATGCGCCATTCCCAGAGGAGACGATGCAGATCGAGGAGAGCGTGCGCCAGGCGATCGACAAGGCATACGCGAATATACGCAAGTTTCATGCAGCGCAAACGGAGAACTCTACGCTCAAGGTAGAAACAATGCCTGGCGTTGTCTGTTCCCGCTTCGCTCGTCCTGTCGCGCGCGTTGGCCTGTATGTTCCTGGAGGAACTGCAATCCTGCCGTCCACTGCGCTCATGCTGGGAATCCCAGCTCAGGTTGCAGGCTGCAAGGAGATTGTCATTGCCACGCCTCCCAAAGCCGATGGCAGCATCTCTGAGGAGGTGATGTATGTTGCCAAGCTGGTCGGTGCCTCGACAGTGTTGAAGGCAGGCGGAGCTCAAGCGGTTGCAGCTATGGCGTACGGAACACAGACGGTGCCCAAGGTCGACAAGATCTTTGGGCCCGGGAATCAGTGGGTCACTGCGGCGAAGATGCTGGTGCAGAATGACACAGATGCTCTGGTATCTATTGACATGCCTGCCGGACCTTCCGAAGTGCTGGTGAGTGTAGGATGGTGTTGACTTTCGAACACAGTCTCTGACGTACGGTGAAGGTCATCGCGGACAGTACAGGCAACCCTGACTTCGTTGCAGCTGACTTGCTGTCGCAAGCGGAGCACGGCATTGACTCCCAGGTCGTCCTTGTCGCAGTAGACTTGACGTCTTCGCAGCTCGATGCCATTGAGAAGGCCGTCGACGAACAAGCCAAGGCGCTTCCTCGAGTCGATATTGTCCGTCAATCGGTGGCGAAGAGTATCATTGTCAAGGCGTCGTCTGTGGAGGAGGCCGTTCAATTCTCCAACGACTATGCACCCGAGCACTTGATCCTGCACTTGAAGGAGGCTTCTCAGGCGGTGCCATTGGTCGAGAATGCTGGAAGCGTTTTCGTAGGACCATACTCACCTGAGAGGTTGGTGGTGTATTCGATTGCTGTTACCTGCCGCTGACCTGTATCATCACAGCTGTGGCGACTATGCCTCTGGCACCAATCACACTTTGCCCACGAACGGATACGCCCGCCAGTTCAGTGGAGTTAACACGCTGTCATTCCAGAAGCACATTACATCGCAGGAAGTCTCGGCAGAGGGTCTGAAGGTACTCGGACCTATTGTCGCGACCTTGGCGGACTGCGAGGGTCTCGATGCCCACGCGAATGCTGTGCGTATTCGCCTGCGCCAGATAGCAAATTAGGAGCCCCAGGCGAGATTTATTGTATGTATGTCTAGCGCATCTCGTGTACTGACAATGAGAATATATGCACCGTATATCATCGGCGCACACATTAGATGGTATTGCACGAGGCATGCCAAGCCCTACCATACTTACAGAAAGTCTAAATAATCATAGCAATGTACCCTGAAGAAACCTGTGTCCCGAAAGCTAGTTGGTCCTGTACAAGGCGCGCTTGGCAACCTTGACAATGAGAGGAGTATCAGGGAAAGCGAGGTCCTCAAGGTTTTTGGCGTACTATTCACGGCCTGGGTCAGGATAAGACCTACCAAAACGTAGTAGGGACTTACGGGGGTGGGAATGTCAGCACCAGTGACACGCTCGACGGGGGCGTCCAAGTAATCAAAAGCCTCACTCTCAACGATTTGCGCGCAGATCTCACTCCCAACACCGAATGCAGGGAATCCACCCTCGACAGTAACCAACCTGGGAAGTACTCAGCCGTCGTATCCACATAGAGGCACTTGCGAAACATACCGGTTGGTCTTCTTGACGGACTTCTTGATCGTCTCAATGTCGAGGGGGCGAATGCTGCGCAAGTTGATCACCTCAGCCTTGATGCCCTCCTTGGCCAGCAAATCGGCAGCCTCGAGACTGTGGGTGACCATCTTGCTGTGCGCAACGATTGTGATATCGCTACCCTCACGCTCAACCTTGGCTTTGCCAATGGGGAGGAGGAAGTCGTCCCGGAGGGCAGCCTCAGACACGGGGAAGGAAACACCGTACAACATCTCGTTCTCGAGGAAGACGACTGGGTTGGGATCCCGGATGGCGGACTAGCAAGGAATGCATAAGACTGGAGTCGGAAGATTTCAGAGCCTGATATATGCTCACCTTGAGTAAACCCTTGCAGTCCTCCGCACTCCATGGGCTGACAACCTTCAGACCAGGCACCTGGCCATACCAGGCCGCATAATCTTGCGAGTGCTGCGCACCAACACCAGCTGCAGCACCGTTGGGACCACGGAACACGACCGGACAGGGAACGTTGCCGCCAGACATGTAGTACGTCTTGCCAGCAGAGTTGACAATCTGGTCGATGGCTTGCATGGCAAAGTTAAATGTCATGAACTCGCAACTGCACGTTCGAAGATCGTTAATATATGCTCTGCCTTCATGCAGTAGTCGTCGATATGAACGCACATTGGCCGGAGGCCAGCTAAACCAGCACCGACTGCGAGTCCAGCAAAGCCCATCTCGGTAATTGGCGTGTCGACCACCCGCTTCTCGCCAAACTTGTCCAAAAGACCTTTCGTGATCTGTAGAACCGTGTTCCAACACTCCAGAGCCAACCTTCCGCGCGATAATCAACATACCTTGTAGGCTCCGTTGTACCGCGCGACCTCCTCTCCCAAGATAAAAACTGTGTCGTCCCGCAACATCTCCTCCTCCATAGCGGCATTTAATGCATCACGGACCGTCATCTATGATATTTGGGCTTGAGAATACGCCAGTTCCAAACACACATAAGCGGGTCAGTAGCTCACCGAGTTCTCGTTGGCGGTAGCATAACCGCGAGCTAAGGCTGCTCGACATGGCACCCGACGCGACGCAGCGCGCACATTAACCAAGACAGGCGCGAAACGAGAGAATGTGAGCCTGGCCGACATAATTCTCGAGGAGGGAGGGGAACGAAGGATGACCTGTCAATGAGAAAGCACTCCGAGCTGTCCCGACCAAAAGCTATGGTCAGCGCACGCTCCCACAAGCTTTTTGGGGATTGCGGCACGGCTCCGGAGCCCACGCTCACCTCCGTTAACGCTGTCCCTCTCCGTCAAGCACCCACCGGCGCAAAGCAGACATGGCTAGTCAACGGAAACCAGTTGTGGTTGTCACTGGAGCCTCAAAGTTCATATTCTCGAACGAAGTCCGGACGCTGGCAGCTGATTATCGGTTAAACACAGAGGCATCGGCCTGGCCGTTACAAGGATACTCCTTGAATCCCTGGACGCTGTGGTCGTCGCGATATCGCGAACGAAAACAGCGGAGCTCGAGGACCTATCAAAAGCGCATATATCCACCCTTTCCACCGTAGAGTGCAGCGTGTCAGTGGACAGTCAGGCTTGCTGATGCCGTCTTATCTCATGGGCTGCGACCTCATCCAGTGCGGACGCGAAGGGCTTGACGGAGGCCATGGCATCGGCTGAGAAGACTCACAAGCACATTGATGGTATAATCCTCAATGCAGGAGTACTGGACCCTCTCGGCCGGATCGATTCCGCAGACGTCGACGCGTGGAAGTCGCACTTCGATGTCAACTTCTTCTCTCTCCTTACAGCCCTGAAAGCGACTCTGCCGGCACTACGTAGAAGTGAACTTGGCGGGAAAGTCGTCTTTGTCAGTTCTGGCGCCGCCGTGGGTGGTACGGCCGCATGGGGTGCGTATAACGCGAGTAAGGCCGCTATGAACAGCCTTTGCAGGTGAGTCCTACGCAGATGTGCAAGAAGACTTTAAAGTCTCAAGTGTCTCTTAGAACGCTTGCTCAAGAAGAGCCTGATGTCGTGAGCGTTGCACTCCGTCCGGGTATGGTTGACACTGGCGTAAGTGAATCAACTCCTGCACGGCAGCGGAACTTCAAGGTCTTCCCCAGATGCAAGAAGCTCTACGCTCTGAAGGCCGGGCACACATGAAGGAGCAAGACCACACGAGATTTACTGAGGCTTATTCCAGTGGAAAACTGGTCAAGCCCGAGGATTCTGGGCATGTTATCGCGGCGCTGGCCCTGAAAGCGGACAAATCACTGAGCGGACAGTTCGTCAGCTGGGACTCGGATCTGTGCGCGGCTTACAGGAAGAAGTAAGGCTTATATCAAATTTATAGCATACAAATGTACGAAATAAGTTGAGATCAAGAAGCATTTTGTAGAATCTTAAAGGCAATCTGCAATGCCATCGCATCTGTCACTTTGCGGATCAAACACATCACAAGTCCGTTAGGCTACACCCTACCAACGTTCGTCGCTCTCTATCACACTGATCCGCACGGGCCAGATGACAAGCTCGTCAACTGAAGCGGTGGTGGTTGTACGTTTCAACTCGACTTTGAAGCTGCATGTCGATGGCCTCAGAGAACAATCGCCCGACTATGCCTGGAACCCAAGTAAGTCATATCCAGGAGTTACCAATTCTGAACGACTGAGCGGGTGCAGGATTTTGCAGGAGGCCGGATCGATTTCCATCATCACTTCTTTCCTGCCAGTCTGAACAAAGCCAGACGCAACGAGAAAGTTGGCTGGAAGACACCTTCTGAGAACCTACCATGGAGTCCAGCCGTCAGTCTCAACGCCATGAACGAACTCGGAATTCGCAAGGCGATACTGTCTCTGCCTGCTGGTACCTACTCTCGCGTCCAAGCAAGAGAGTATAACCGATACGCTGCGAGTGTGTGTTTAGCACTCCCGGATAGGTTCCGTTTCCTCGCTACTCTGCCGGACTTGAGGGATGTAGAAGGTGCACTTGTAACCGCAAACCCGTGAAGATGATGCTGATGCGCATATAAAGGTGCATTGGATGAAATCACGTATGCCTTGGACGACCTAGGCGCTGATGGTATCGCCCTGTCTTCGTCCTACGGCGAAACCGAGGATCGAGGTAAGCGTCTGACGTCCATCAACCAAAGGGTCGTTGACAACGACATTGCACATAGCCTACTGCGGTGACGACCGTGCAGAGCCCGTATGGGCAGAACTCGACCGGCGCAAGACTCTGGTCTTCCTCCATGGAAGCCAAGTTCCTACCTCGTATCCACATCCTTTCCTAGGTATCCCCGTCGTCGAGGTAGGTGCGTAACTCTGGAGTGTGCGCGGGATCTTATGATGCACTCAGGTTCCTCACGAAACCTTCAAAGCCGCCGCGCAGCTCGTCGTGTCAGGCAAGAAGCGAAAGTACCCTCATGTCAAGATTGTCCTGGCCCACCTCGGCGGCGCTGTTCCGTTCCTTGCATCTCGGGTCGCCGTTCTCTCAAGGCATATGGGCTGTCCTCTCTCTACAGACGAGATTCTGCAAGACTTCAAGAGCTTTTATTACGAGGTCGCGCTGAGTGGCTACGAGTCTAACCTGGAAGCGATGCGAAAATTTGTACCCCTGGATCGCTTGCTGTTCGGGTCCGATATACCTGGTAGGCTACTCGGCTTTCTTATTCGCCCATTGTTGCTGAATTATCCTGGAATACTCGCCTTCAATGCAGCCATCTCAGTGGAGATGGCCCAATGGTTCACCAACAACATTGACACATTCTACGGGACTAAGTCCTTAGAAGCCATCATGCGGGAAAACGCATTCCGTCTCCTCCCAGGACTGGACAAACCGTTCCAAACACCCAGCAAGAACTCTCCATTCGAACCGTCATACACCTTCGTACCCCTATACATCCATTAATCGCAGAAAGCCTCCTAATCTACTTTTTCGCAAAGCTACATCAATAAATATGGGGAAGCACATTACAGATAACATTATGCTGGTATCAACAAAGTCCCTAGTGATTACGGGGCATCTATCATGGTATATGAAAGCAAAGTATGCGGATATCCAAAGAGCATGAAAGGACTATCACTGTCGTAACCAGCGGAGGATCTCGGCGTGCCCTTCGCCACCTGCAAGCAAAGCCTGCCCATGCCTCCCATCCGGGTCGAACCACAGGCCCTTGCGGATCCCGTGAGAGGTCAAGTATTTCTTTACTCGCTGCGAAAACAGAACACAAGTTATGAGAAAAAGCTCGAGCAGACTCGTGAACACATGACACTTGCCTCGGCATTGACTATGGCATCCTTCCCACCGACCAGGAACATGGTTTTCGATGGGTCACGAGCGTTGGGTATTTCCTCATACCATAGAGAATTGGATGACCAGTCGAAATGTCGCTGTAACAGGTTGGCAACCCCGAGCTCTGTGCCCACGAAGTACCGCATCAGGAGCTCGATGCCCTACGACGAGACAGACAGGTCAGGCATCGAACGCGACCGCCGGCAGAAGACTTACTTGGGAACAGGGACGATATAGGAAGTTGTAGCACACATCTGAACCGAAGTCAGTCAAACAATCGTCCACTGGAAGAGACGAGATAGTGACACTTACCACCCTCCCATGAGCAAAATGTAACGGGATCGACGAAGCACGACCTGTGCACCATTTGCGAGTGAGACTTGAGCATCCACGCATGCGCATAGGATCCGCTTTGCATTCCAAATCAGTACGGTTGCTCTTACAACTACTCCGGCTTCACTCACTTGGAATGGCTGAGCAGCGTGACACCCTTGCCCTTACTCGCACGCGAGGGCATGCCACGTCCCTCCTTCTCGCTGTCAGAGCCGTCCTTGTCCGAACCAGAAACCCAATTCAGCTGTTGCAGCAGCTCGGCTAGTGTGTCGGCTGTCTCCTTCCGACCCAAAGGCTTCAGGAACCTCGGGTGGAATATGTATTGGCTGATGTGTGGCTGAAGAGGGACAAGCAGGGGTCGGTCGGGGAACGACTCGAGAAGCTCTGAGAGGAAGAGACTGTACTGCATGAGTCCTAAGCCGAGGCCATGCAGGAAGACAATGGGATGAGGACCAGTTGCCGGGCTCCAGTCTTTCGGTACGCGAATCATACACCTACCGGAGACTACAGTCAGTTATGCAACATGTTACTCTCACATCTCCGGCTCACTCCATGTTCTTGTACCGGATGAACTGGGCGCCCCTCTTGTACTGGCACCATTTTCGAATGCATAAGTTCGCGGTGGCAACGAATAGGTACCAAATGAACGGTCGGAAGCAGATGTTGACGGGGTCGAGAGTCAACAGGATCGGCTTGATAGCAGGATTTGATCCTCGAGGTATAGTGGAGCCACTGCGCATCTCGATCATATTCAGGGCATCATCAAGTGCGACGCGTTGAGCAGGTGACAGCAAGTCCAAAGGAGGAAGGACGGCATTGAATATCGACCAGTACAGCCAAGCATAGACCTCTTGACTATGAATTTGGGACCAGGGAACCTTGCCAAACCTGGTTAAAGGTGAGCAAACGCGGTGCGTCAAAGTAATGATCGGTGGCCTCACCAGATCCTGAGACTGTTCCGAAAATCAATTGCTCGAGGATCGTTGAAGTCCAGCTTAGTTAGAATCTCGGCTGGGCTGCCAGGTCGTTCATCCTCCAACGTCTCCTCGTCATACCCGTCTTCAGGAAGAGAAGCTAGCCCTGCCTGCAGCACCCGAGAGAAGGCTGACTGGAGCTCCATCAGGTTACCAGCCGGAAGTGGGGTCGGGCCAGAGATGTATCTGGCCAACTGCCAGTGATACACACTGAAGAACACCTGCAAAACGCGTCAGAGAAGAATCTGGACAGGAGATCACGACGGTAGCCACCTCGCAGAGAGCCGCGCCGAACAGTGCCTTCTCACCCCAGGACAAAAACCAAACACGTCCCGACCATAGGTTATAGGCGACATATCCCCAGGACAGAGGACCAACCGACCATATGGGTGCGACGGCGCCGAAGAGGACCAGGAAGAAGGATAGATCCCGCTTGTGTGCTGGCAAAGGCGTTTCGGAGGGGTCATGGACATCCCTACCGGGCGTCGCGGGCATCCTGGGGTCAGGTTTTGGCTCTGAGACACGGGAGGGGGCGTCCATGGCTGGAGGGAGAAACCAGACGGTTCGCCTGACTATTAGTCTCGCGTCAAGGTGCTTAAAGGAATCGAACGACCGCATCCCGTTTCCAGAAATCTTGCTTACGTAACGGAAGTCGATCAGTCCACGGCCATCCGCATGTGAAACTGACAGCCACAATGCCCGTCGCACCGTACACCTTGCGAGGCTAGTTGACATGCTTGAACAAGCCTGAGAGGGCTGGAAGCAGCGAGTGATACTGGATAGGATTGTTGAGCCCGTCAAGGATTGGTCGCGGTGCTCTTGCGCTGAACTAAGACCTGAAGCTTACTCAAAGTTACAGAAGCTCGTGCGAACGTACTGAGGACTAGATGCGAAGCGCTCTGCTATAGGATGGTTCAAGAAGCCGGCCGGGAATAGGCCTACTTGCTCACTAAGGCATGCAAATGCGCGAACATTTCCCGGAGAAGCCGTCAAAATGTTCTCAGGTTGTCCAGGAGTGCGGACGGCGAACATACGGATAAGCTCCTGCGGTTGAGTTGAAAGTGTTGCGTCCTTTCGCACATAGAGTCTAATGGAGAGACTGGGCCATAATGAAGCAATAACGGAGGAATACTTGATCAAGCGTTCTGTGCGGCCGCGGCTAGAGCTGATGCGGGGCAGCCGATACAAATTCGATAAGATCCTCCAATTTCTCGAATTTGAATCTCGTTGAAGCGTTGATACTACAAGTCAGACGCCAGTACGTTCTGGAGATGAATGGATCGTGCAAGTCGAGCGCGGCCATGCAGAGAAGACGGCTGTAAGTGAGAGCGCTGCCGCGGAAAGAGCACACGAAGAATGACGTCTCCCACGTGAGCTGTGATAGCACGTGGACCTGTCCTGGCTGCACAACTGTTCCTGCTGTTCCCGACTTGTGAATATTTCCTCCCCTCCTCCCTCCTCTTCAGCCATGATTCGCAACGCTCTCGCCGCGGCTACGCGCCCTGCGCTCGCAAATGCTGTAAGGTCTCTTTTGTCGCATGTCACGGCTACGATTGACAGAGTTTTCAGAGGACCGCCACCACCCTGTCTGCTGGGTTCCCGAAGGTCGCCCAAAGGGTATGGAATTACTCATATGACCACTTTCTCAAGCCTAAACATACAGTGCAATAGTTGCCGACCAAGTACGGAGGCGTTTATACCGTATGTCCTGCTTATTACATTCCTATCGGAACTCCCGCGGAGGGTATCGCAGGTCACCCTCATTCCTGGCGATGGTATTGGCCAAGAAATCACAGACTCCGTCAAGGAGATCTTCGAATACGTGAACGCGCCCATTGAATGGGAACAGTACAACGTGTCTGGTGTGTCCTCCGCCGGCGAGGACCTCTTCAAGCAGGCCTTGGAAAGTTTACGGCGTAACCGAGTTGGGCTGAAGGGTCAGTAAAACCACACTCTCTCCCTCTCTTGGCTCATCTCCGCATGTCCAGGTATCCTCTTCACCCCTATCTCCCAGTCTGGCCACATTTCATGGAACGTGGCCATGCGACAGCAGCTGGACATCTACGCATCCGTCGTTCTTTGCAAGTCCCTCCCTGGTTTCCCCACCCGCCACAACAACGTCGACTTTGCTATCATCCGTGAGAACACCGAGGGCGAGTACTCTGGCCTGGAGCACCAGAGCTACCCCGGTGTCGTCGAGAGCTTGAAGGTCTCAACAAGGGCAAAGGCCGAACGTATCAGTCGCTTCGCCTTCGATTTTGCGTTGAAAAACAACCGCAAGGTGCGCGTCACGGAAGTTTCACCGCTTTTCCTGCTAATGGTATCGGATGGGTGTGCAGAACGTCACTTGCGTGCACAAGGCGAACATCATGAAGTTAGGTGACGGTCTTTTCCTCAACACTTTCCGCAGTGTTGCGGAGGAGTACAAGAGCCAGGGTATCACTGCCAATGACATGATTGTCGACAACACGTCTATGCAGCTCGTTGCTCGCCCCGGCCAGTTCGATGTTATGGTCATGCCTAATCTTTACGGTGCAATTGTTTCCAATATCGGTGCCGCTCTTGTCGGTGGTCCCGGTATAGTCCCTGGATGCAATATCGGCAGGGTATGTCTCATCGGTCGGTTCGCTTCGTGCACTGTTGCTGATTATCATCAAACAAGGATTACGCACTTTTCGAGCCCGGATGCCGTCACGTTGCCCAGGACATCATGGGTACCAACAAGGCCAACCCCGCCGCCATGATCCTCAGTGCTACCATGATGCTCCGACACCTTGGGTACGTACTATAGGATAGGCACGTCGCATTTCCCTCACTGAATGTCTCGGCATTGTAGTCTCGACAATATCGCCAACAACATTGCTTCCTCGACCTTCAACGTCATCAACGCCGGTAAGGTCAGAACAGCTGATATGGGAGGTACGCGGAAGCTTCAGTTCCTAGTCTCCTTCCTCGCTCATTTATGATTGTAGGATCTGCCACTACGTCAGAATTCACTTCTGAGGTTATCAAGAACCTCCAATAGGCGTAATAGGCGTGGGTCTGGTCCAGGTGAGAGTTGTGAGGTGGTAGTAGAGCCAAAAGCCGGATATCGGCGGTACATCGGTAGATTTCGCACTGTCCTTTGTTTATCAGTCCTTTATGACTTAGACGCACCAAAGCACTAATGGACATACCCGCAATTTTGAGCTCCAAACTCGATAAATGCGAGGGAGGATGGTCATGGCAGTTCGATCTCGTTGAAGTCAATGTCGTCAAACTCTGGGTCATTGAAGTCGTCTTGAGGGTTGGGTCCTTTCAAATCAGTTGTAGTGGGCTCGGGCTCTTGTTTGATGGTACTCGGACTCTCCTCCGGCTCTCGCTTTACGGGAGGTCCAGTCACGCTGTCGCTGACAGACGAGCTGCCTGGTGCAATATTTCCGGCATCTTCTTCGACTTTCACGTCGTCACCCGTTCCTCGAGGTTTACGCTTCCTCAACTCCAAGATCTTCTCGCACTTGACCTCGCCTCTCTCGCCCCATCCTCCGACCTCAGGTCTGAAGTCGCAGTACAGGCCGAAGCCCTTTCGATTGAGTTCTTCTGGATCGTAGCTTTCAGCTAATAGACGCATAGCGCCGACGATATGGGGTGTGGTTTGGCGGAGGGAACGGGTGATGTAGGAGTATGCTGAGCTTGGAGGGGTGGGTTTGTTGGCTGCCATGCCCAGCCAATCGTTGGATGCCGTTTGGTATAGTGGACTGGAGGGAAGGACCATTAGTTACGTCGTGGCTGAGAGGGCGGGTGTACGAACATTCTATGCGACGAGGATGCAGTTTGAGTAAACAGAATCACCTCGTCCAGATCTTGATAGACGTACCTCCTACCCATGAGATCGACATAGGGTTGTGAGCCTCCTTTAGCTGGTTCCGACACTTCGCTCTTCTTGCTCTCCTTGTATATGCCGATGTTCACACCTTTCGTTATTGCGTTCATTTCAGTGTACACCGACGCTGTGCAAAATCAGCGGCTGAGACGAGCTCAACCGGAGAGGACCCACCGATGCTCAGGGCTTCTTCCCTCTTGAAGCCTATTCGCTCTGCGACCACGGTGGCCCACGCCATCATGACCGGAGCGCGATTTATGACAGTTGACTTGGCCAGCAGGGTCTGCCACGATGAGGCACGGTGTCAGAGAGAACCAGAAGTCGACGCATAATATTCACCTCTTCATCCAGCGTCTCCTTGAACTCCAAGCTCCCCAACGACGCGCCCTCCTGCTCATCCTCCGGTTTGCCGGGCAAGAACTCGTTGACTTCTCCATTGAGCTTCCGTCTCTTCCTCGGGGAGGGCGTCGTCTGAGGATGATAGCAGATAAGAAGCGACACAAAGATCCCGCTCCTGACTAGCTTACCTTCCGCGACACCGAAACCGTTGCAGCACTCGTGCTCGCGACGGGCTTGGAACGCTTCCCCGGCGAGCTCTTGTACCCCGCCTTACGCACCGCCGCAAGCACGAGCTTCCTATCTTCCTTGCTCTTCACGCCATCTTCCTCAAGCTGTCCATCCGTCAGGAATCCCAGAGCACTAGCCGTATTGCACTTCTTATAACTGCGCCAATCAGACCGGTCGGTGCACGCAGCGGACGTAGCCAAACGCACATTTTGCCTGCGACAGCCATTGCTGTCCTGGCAGGTACACCATTGTTGGTCAGGACCTTCAGAAAGGCAGGAAGCGAGAGTTTCTGGTCCGAAGGCGAGGCATCGTCGGACATGATGATAGCAAGAGGCACCGAGGATACGCGAAATGACGATTCTCGCCGATCTATGACGGGAGGCTGTGCACGCATGCGAAGACCCTTTCGATAACCGATCCTTCACGTACAGTATGATCTTAGCGAGAACAAGCGGATAAACCAGGAAACGGACGACTTTCATCAATGTCTTATATTATCCTGTTTTCCTCCGGGGTACAGTGTACAATGCCATCATTGTCCATACCCTCTCAATAGCAATACCGGGACTGCTTCTGATAGTCAAACATATCGGAATTATACATTCGAAAACTTCTAACAAGCTGCACGACTTCACAATTTAGTTAATGAGAGTCGTCTCAACGATGATGCCGGTGACGCGGTAAGGATCTGGGGAGGCATGGTTAGCGTGAAGTTAATACAGGTGGACCGGATTAACATACCGATGTTGGAGGCAGGGCGTCTGTCCTCGAGGTAGCCATAGCCCTGGGAAGCAACGTGCCTGGGCACACGGATCGACGCACCACGGTTGGCGACGCCGCTGCTGAAGGTGCCGATATGGCCGGTCTCATGACGACCAGTCAAACGCAGGTCGTTGTCCTCACCGTAGACGGCGATGTGCTCATCGTGCCTCTTGGCGAGCTTCTCGATGGCGTCGTCGATGAACTTCATGCCTCCGGGCTCACGCATGGCCTTGGTGCTGTAGTTGGTGTGGGCACCAGCGCCGTTCCAGTCGCCCTGGAGGGGCTTGGGGTGGAGGGAGACCTTGACGCCCCACTGCTCGGCGACACGGATAAGGAGGAAGCGCGCCATCCAGAGGTGGTCACCCATGGAGATACCCTCACAAGGGCCGACCTGGAACTCCCACTGAGAGGGCATGACCTCAGCGTTGATACCGCTGATGTTGACACCGGCGTAGAGGCAGGCACGGTAGTGAGCCTCGATCAGGTCACGAGCGAAGACCTTGCCGGTACCTGTGAAACCCAGTCAGGACTTTCCAATGTAGCATAGAGACGACTTGACACTGACCGGCACCGCAGTAGTAGGGACCCTGGGGACCCGGGAAACCACCCTTGGGCCAGCCGTAAGGCGTGCCATCGACGTCGAACAGGGTGTACTCCTGCTCAATACCGAACCAAGGCTCCTGGTCCTTGACAAGGTCCATTGCCTTCTTGGCATGGTGGCGGTAGTTAGTCCTGTTGGGGGTGCCATCGCTGTTGTAGGTCTCTGCGAGGACCAGGATGTTGTCGCCGCCACGGAAAGGATCCTTGAAGATGGCAGCGGGACGGAGATAGACATCGGAATCGTGACCAGGTGCCTGGTTGGTCGAGGAACCGTCGAAGTCCCAGATACGGAGCTGGCCGATATCGGTGACCTTCTTGCTGACGGTCTAGGAAAGACGTGAATCAGGATATGTCCGAAGTTAATGCACAAGATGGAAATATCGGGCCATCTGTGGGCGCATTGTAGTTATAGCAGACTAGATACTCACCGTCGTCTTGGAACGCAGACCACCATCACCGTCAATCCAGACGTCTAGAGAGAGTCAATGAGGTTGGGATTGCTCCCGACGCGATGGTAATCAAGAACGTACACTCGGCCTGAACCTTCTCGCCCTGAGGCAGAGCAAGGTAAGGTGCGAGCAGCTCGGGGCGGTACGTGAATGCGGACATGGTAGTCAGTCGTAAAATGGAGGTAGAATATGACGGTTAAAGTCAAGGATGCTGATAATCGGCGGCCTCCTGAAGACTCTGCGTCCACAGTGTTTGTCACTATTTACGCATCAGGCACATGTCAATGTCGGGGCTCTGCGCGCTTCCGCCGCTGCCTCGGGCTTCCTATCCATCCTGTCCTTTCCCTTCCACCTGTTCCTCTCTAACCACCGCACGCTCTAACCGGGACCAGACCTTGCATACGTGCTCATACGCGCCGCCAATGCTCCTCGAAAATGCTCAAAAATTTGGGCTACCCAGCCGCTCCGTTTCCGAGCCCTCCGACGTGTGGCGTATCGGCCGATCTCGCCCTACCATGTCTGGCCCCAATTATAGTGCCCGGACTCCTCCCCTGGCCAATAGCATACTGCGTGAATGAATAGCTTTTGATGCCCTCTGCCCAACATCTGTTTGATCAAAAGCTTGCAAGGAACACGATAGAGCGCGATAGCAGTCCAATCACGTTTCTCGTGTTCTAGAGGAGGCACTAAGCAGCAATGGGATGCGCAAAACTTCAAGCGAACCGATTGCACATATGAAGGGAACAATTCGATGACGATGCAAGCAACCACCGGTGACTATTAGAATGTCGGATATTTTGTGGCGAGGAAGTCAACCGTGCCATTGACGAGTATCGCGAAGACGCACCCTTCAAGATCTAGACAGAACCGGGCTTAGGAAACGACGCCCACTCCTAATGGTAACCAGACTCACCGATGCCTAGGTATGCGAGAATTGCAGGTGATAGCCGCCACCTCACATGAAGTGGCATCCAGCAGGATCGATGTGGCCTCCGACCAGGCTGTTTGCCTGACAGCCGTTGGGGATAATCTGAAAGTAACGGTTACAATGCACACCCTGCCCCGTGCCGTACTGGAGATTTCAGGCGTCAAATGTCTGCTGCAACGATAGTCTGTCAGCCCGTTGGTGTCGATGCAGGGGTTAGTGCCGATCTCGTTGAGCGCTGCTCGACAGCCGCTCGCTCTGAGCCCACCACTGGCACTTCCACAGATAGTCTTACTGCCGTCTGGAGTCGAGCATTGATGCTGCTCTATGAAGAGCCGATCTGAATATCTTCGACAGCAGCGAAGGAAACAATGCTCACATTTAAATTGCTTTGTGTACCGTAAGACGAACCTACTGGAGATGGGATTCCACCTTCGATAAACTGCTTAGTCCTCTAATACGGAACCGTGGCATCGAGTCTGAACCCCGCCTCTTGGTCCGCATGCAAGACTCCAACATCAAGGGTCTTCACTCCGACATTAGTCCAAGTCCAAGAGTTTGCGTGCACCATACCACAACAATAAAGATACCTTGACTACGGCCATCTCACGTGCCCAGCCACCGACGGACAACGTCGCGTACTCCTGCCCTTGGTTGCTGTTCAGAAGAGCCGCCGTCAATAAGACCGTGCCCTAGGGGTGCGCCGACACCAACCGCTTGGGCTCGGCGCGCCAGACCATCGTCATCGTCGGTACATACAAGATCGACGTCGACGCCTGCCGCAACGCGAACAATGACATGCACACTGGTGCGAAGCGCGGCGGGTACTTCCGTATTATCCTCAATATTTGCGAGAGGGGAGGACGCGTTGGCGGACAGACTCCTAATGTGAGTAGTTATCGGAGACCTACGAAGACCATACGTGCCGATGACTTCACGTCTCAGGGACAGCGCTGAGCCATGCATTGTCCAGCAAGACGAGCATAGTGCAAGAGCAGATAACTCTGTGTTATCGTAAACGATACAAATCATGCTCGAATAGACCTGCATCATGCCATTATTGCTGGATAATCGTTGTGTAGTGCTTGCACTTCTCCTAGCTTCCTGTCAGTAGTGTGGTAGAGCCGTATGTGCATATAACAAACCGCTCAATGTCTCAGACCCAACGGACATTACCGCTTGCGCACGGCCTTTCTCCGCCGCCCGCCCGCCATCGTGGTTGCCGTAGCCGCAGTAGGCTTGCCGTTCTTCATCGCTCCTTCAGACACATAGCCGGTACTCGTAGACTCCGAGCCACTGGCTTCCCCTTCAGCTGCCTCATCCGCCTGTGCTGCCCCCTCTGGCTCACTGGACTTGGCAGTCACTCTCCTGATGAGTGAATTGACCAGCGAGATGAACCAAGTACGCTTGAGTGCAGGGGGCGTAGCAGCCGAAGTGTCTAGAAGGATGCGATTGCCATCGGGCTCGAGCTGGGAAAATCGATCATTCGAAACGATGTGCATGCGGAATAACGGCTGTTGTACGTACAATGAAGACATGTGGGCCGTCAACGACCATGTCTAGAGCCCTGCCTGAGATAACGTTGCCTTCGTCGTCCATCCTGGGAGGTCCCATATTGACCCTGACCTATTGAGCCGGGATAAGCCGTGGTGCGCACCAAAGAACGATTCAGCCCTTGCCTTTCTCGGTCCTTCCAGAGGTGTCAACTTCGGGCCCCAAGCAGCGGTGCGCGCCTCCCGGATGAACCGCTGAACTCTCTCCAAATCTCGCTTGTATGTAATACGTTGAGCGACATATTGCAAACCGCTGGTCAGGACAATTAGGAAACCTAAGACCGTCTATACGCGTATCCACAGATGATTCCGCGGTGATAAGTGAGATAGTTCAGATTTTCCAGCCGCTAAGACGACTTACTATGAGGCCCGGCCGGAAGCGGGCGTAGTAATATCCAGTTCCTTTCCATCTAGGGAAACCGTTCTTGTAGAAGAAATCGTAGCTAGTGAAAGTGAGGCTATGGGAAGCAATGAGGCTCAGGTGATGCACCCACCGTTCTCGTCCTTCGGAGCTCCTAAGAATAGCCGCAACAACGCCCAGCCGAGCAAACCTCTCCTGAATACCCTTGACACCAGGGTTCTTGTCCGGACTAACAAGTTAAGTTTCAGTGTTACATGATAAGTGAGATAGGTCGGACAAGGGGCGAGGTCGCGAAATTCTGAGATCTGCTACGCACTGAAGTTGTAAACTCTTCTTTCGATACGCCTTGTTAATTTCCGCAATTGAGGCCGTAGAAGGGACTTCCAGCCACGAGTAAAAGTTCGTGTCCTTACCTGCAAGTCGTGAATGTGGGTCAGTGAAGTGATCATGAGGTTACGGAGTGGGACCAGAACATACCCTCTGCGGCTTCTATCTGCGCTGTAAGGTCAAAGATCTCGTGGTCTTCCTTCCGGTTTGAAATATAAGCATTTCCCCCCATCTCAGGTCAGAAAAATATTTGCACCTTGGTCCACCTAAAGCAGGGTTAAAGGACGGATATCCAATTAACGCCATTGAGGGCGGACAGCGTCATTAGCAAAACCGACACTTACGCAAGCGCCACAGACAAAAGAGCCAGCAGAGTCAGCGCGAGTGCTAACAGCCTCATCGCGTTCACACCAGCTATTCCAATAAAAGCAGAGACGGTCGGATGAAAGAAGGGAATGGACGCGTGCTGGTAACCAAAAGTTATTGCTGGCGCAAGAAGGCACCGCAACCACGTGACTGATCGAAGCGGCGTCTAACCCATCTTCAGGGTTACGATTTGTGCTTCCGACACCCGACGCGTCAAGTTCAGCGAATGGCGCTTCGCAAGAAATGCCCCGTGTGTGGCTCGAGGAAGTGGCACAAGGAGCCGTCGAGCGGCCTCATTACCTGCAGCGAGGGACATGTGCTTCAAGTGCGCTACACGTTTCTCACTTTGTCTCAGGAATTGATCGGGTTAACAGAACTATAGGAATGAGACTAACGAGGCTGAGGATTTCGTCCCGCACGCGATGCGCAAAAGGACCCTAAAGTCTAGTCGCAAGAAGAAGGAGAAACTGAGCAAGGCTGATCCTCTGCGTGGGCACCGCTGCATGTATTTGTCTCTTAACTGCGCTCTTACCCTATGCTCGTATAGTGTATCACGGACCCCGAGCACACTATCACTATTTTCAGTGCTTGCAGCTCATCTTTCGCAAGCAGGTAGCGGCCCTGACTCGACTTTGGGATCTGCCTGCAGAATACGAGGTCTTTGATATTTCTTCCGTGCGTACCGCACCCTGATCATGAAATTCCATTTTGTAGACTGTGTGCAGGGACCTATGGGTTCTACACCTCGGTCTTCTGCCATCCCCGCCGTCGGCAGAACCTTACCACCACGCACGAGAGCAACAGGGTGATAGGCCTCCTGAGGCACGAGTCACGTCTTTACAGACCCCCCGGCCAACCCAGACTCCGACGGAAGGCGCTAGCGATAGCGAAGATGAAGGGAGGAAACAGGCCGCTGATCATTCCTCCTCGTCTTCGGAGTCGTCTGACGCCGAGAGTGATCCTGAAATGGCTGCTCTCATGCGGGAGGCCTCGGAGACGTCGTCGTCCGAAGACGAGGACGCCCGGGAGAAACCTCCCCAACCCGACTCGGCAGCGAAGCGAACAGGCAAACATCGAACCTACAGTAAATACGATGCGCCCGTCAATACCATTGCTGTCCTGGTGCTTGCATGCTGGACACTGCGTCTTCCGGTGGTGTACAACGATTTTGTAAAGTGAGTGAATTTGTCTCGTAGTGACAGTAATACGGTCTGCGCTTCCATTGGATGGACGACTAATGCTTCCGATCGTCAGAGTTATTGAAGCCTATGAATTACCTTATCTAGATCCCGTTCGTCGGGGGATTATCCCTTCTTCGATGACGGCCCATCTGACCAAACAGACCGTGCAAGCACTTTCGCCTCACGTAAGTGGGTTTCCATCATCTTCTGTCGTGGGCTTCGAAGCATATGCTGTGGAAGGTAGTATGCCCCTGATGTTCTTGCGCTTCATACGCTGGTCTCCCGCCTCGCTAAATTGATGCAAACATCTTACGGTATCTGGACGCCCGAGCTAAATGCGGCTCCGGTTCTGTGGCGGGTTGTACGTGACCTGGGAGGAACTCGTATGTATCTGTCCCTAATCACATAGTTATTCACGACGTACTTGACTCACATAGCTCCACAATTTCAGCTGTTTTATATACCTTGACCAAGACAATCTCCCACACGCTCTCACTTACGCTCAGCCTACACTACTCCTTGGCCCCTAAACTAGAGAAGGCTAGACAATCAGATGCGGAACGTTATCACCAATTTGATAACGTGCCACCTGAGGTTTCTTTGGTGGCTGCCGCAATAGTAGTGTTGCGCCTTGTCTATGGACTGGATGGAAGTCCAAGGTAAGTAATCCCTTTATTCCCTTGGTAACCATGGATGCCCATCTCGTGAATGCTAATTTGGGTCGTGAAAGGGTTCCGAATGAAAAGGAGGATCCGGCTTGCTCTCTACCGAGATTGCAAGAATACCTTTCATACGTGAAAGAACTAAACGCGGACCAGGTCCGCGGGAAGGATGCTTTGTTCTCAGCTGCTTTGCCACTGTAAGCACGCTGATATCGCCCATCGATCTTGTGCTGAAGAGGCTCTCACAGGCACGTCACCGACATGACAGATGGAACGTTGGATGTGTACATAAGTTTCTGCGAGCGGGCGCTGCTTGGAAGTGAGCTACGGAGAGGTACGTTGACCACTGAATCATGAGCCAATTTATATGACTACTGATCAAATATACTACTGTGGCCATTTCTGTGAACAGAGAGCGACATTCCCGGCGAGTACTTTCCCATCCGAGAAGGAGACTCGGGTCACGAGAACTCCGCAGCACCCATCAGGGAATCGACATCACGTCGAAATGTTCCGCCGACGGCTCTGCATCAAGTGTCTGACACGGGCGATCTGCGGCCTGGCGAGGCCTTCAAGATCTTCAGCGCGCGGGACGTTTTCGGTGCTTTACCGGGCGAGTACCAGCTGGTGGTCGATAAAGCGGCAGGATGGGTTGGGGTAAGCGAGGAGTGCATGTGCGCAGTGGTTGAGAGGTTGGAGAGAAGACTGATCAGATGGTGGGACAGTGTCCGACGAAAAGAAAGACGGGCGAGTAGAGGGGAAGATGAGGACCGATGACGCTATTTACTACGAATTGTATGTGAGCGCAGAACGACATCATAGGGACATGGAATTTCTATGCAAGCGGGAGCGTGGGGGATGGGAGGCATGCAACGCTGAAATAGCAAGTGTGAGAGAATTTCCTAAAGCGCTGGTCGGCAGGGACAGCCGACGAAGGCGGCTGCCCCTTGTGGCTCCACAGGCTTGCTTGCTGGGTTTCTCTGGATTTGCTTCGAATCCGGGGGCGGGCCCGGCCTACTCTCCTTCTCTCGTTCATGTGCTGGGGGCACATCTAACTTATTCCTTTCTCTCGACAACCATCGTCGCTTGTCTTCGCTTTCGTCCTTGTCCTCGTCGCCACCGGCTACGGCTCTCTTGCGCCGTCCTTCTCATCGGCTCTTTGTCACGACTCTGTGTTCCAGGTCCCGCGTCCGTAACTTCACTCGTCGCCTTCCGACCCATGTGTCGTATCTCGACACCTTTTTTCCGAGCTTAAATCTTTGCTCTCTTGCTTCCGGCTACCACTATGCGTCGTCTCGTGTCCGTCTTCCAAAAACGCTCCGACAAATCTGAGTCTGCAGATGGCTCAGAGGCGTCTGCCCCCCGCACCACCAGGAAGATCAGCTCTCGGCTATTGAATACCCCATCCCACATTACTGTATCGACAGGGCGGCCAAGTTTTGCAGCAGCCAATTCTTCTTCGTCGTCCTCGACTGGCTCAACCAGCCTGCAAACCCCCGAGGACGATGCTGGCCCATACGCGTCGCAGGACGCGCCCAAGAAAGCTCTGATGTCGTGGCTGGCACGCAGGAAAACGGGTTCCTCTCAGAGACTTGATGCGCCATCCGCTCGTGATTGGGAAGCTGCAGGGCCTCCCGTGCCTGCCCTGCACCAGCCTCCGCTCCCACATCTTAGCAGCGATCAGCAAAACACAGAAGACTCGGAGGATGACACATCCTCGGAGGAGTCAGATGATGAAGCGCCCCCAGCCATCGATCGGCTGATCCCCAATGTCACTGCTGCCGCGCTAAGTTCATCTCGGAACAAGCTGCTGTCGTTAATATCGAGTAATCTGACTCCGCCATTCTTTCCTCCACCATGCCTCCATCCGCCTTCCGGTCCGCTGTTCCCTCGCTCTTGCAATCTGGCTCGCACACTGCCCTTCGAGGATAGTACAGCATCGTACATGCACAAAACCGTGCTTTTGCGTCGGCTCCGCTCAAACAAACTTTCCCGGCCAGAAGCCTTGTCCATCGCTCCTTTTGCAACAAAGATCGTTGGGCAACCGAAATCCAAGATGCGGTCGGTGTCTCCGGAAGCAGAGGCAGCTGTCGAAGCGAAGCGAGTGGAGCGCTTTAGTGAAGGGCTGCGGCGGTGGGCGTGTAGACCCTGCTTCGAGGATCGGATGGTGCTGTGGGAGCCTGCGGAAGCTGCTTCCGGCCGGTCTGATATCTCGTGGAAGCGAGTCACGGGAAATGGAAAGGGGTACGGAGTGGCGTCCCTCGAGTTTTCGGAGGGTTTGGAAGCCTTGGCCGGTTTGCTCGAAGAAGAGCTTCCGGAGGGACCTGCCTCCTCAGAGGCTGTTTCTTACTCAATAGAGGACGTACGAGCACCTCCGACTGCCTTGAGTCCTTCCGTGCATGGTATGTTCCGTCATCCTGCCTCGTGGTGACAATGTGTTCTGACTACATACCTGCTTAGTGCCCTTAGATCACAAGTCAAGCAGCAAGCCGAATCTCCCATCTCTCTTTGGATCTCGCCAGGGTTCTATGCCCTCCTTGGCTATCCACGTACCGCGGCCCGCGCCGCTATCTATACCTTCCAGCCCATCCACAGCTCCTACCTCTCCCGAGTCCCCAATGCCTTCATACCCCAGGCGTTCCCCGGCTCCTACTGATACGAAGTCACTAGCCGTACCTACTCCATCGAAGGACGAAACAGCTGACGATATCGCGGACCGGATCCCTCTCGGTTACGCATTACGCCTGAAGAAACAGCGAGAACAGAAGGCTCGCTTCCTTCAGGAGGAGAAGCAGCGGAGAGTGCTCGAGGAAAAGAAAACGATTGTCGAAGAGAGGCGAAAGCATGAGGAGGAGAAACTGCAGTGGGAAAAGGAGCGGAAGGCATGGGAGTTGGAAAAGAAGGCTATGGAGGAGGAGAAGAAACGTAAGAAGTACAAGGACGAGGTGGTGGCAGCTCGCATGCGACGAGAGGAAGAGCGCAGTGGTGCTCGCCGGGTACCTGTGGTCGAGTCCGACAGGGAGGAGTCACGCACAAGGCGAGAGACCTCGAGATCGAGACCGAACAGACAGATGTCGGATCCTCATCTGCCTGCTCCACCTGTCTCGCGGCCTGCTAGTGTAGCCGAGACACACCATCGACCTTTGTCGATGTACTCGGCCACTCGTGGTGCTTCCACGGAAGACGTCCGGTTGAAGGACCGCGGCAGGAAACCATCTCGGCGGCAGTCTTCGGGCTCGGATGCTCAGGGCTCGTCGATGCCTGTGGCTCCTCCCTCAACGTGGAGCATGTATGGCATGCCCGCTGTACCACCGGTTCCCGTTATGGCGATGCCTCCTTATGTTGCCTCTCCCTATGCGGACAGCATGCCTCTTTTACCACCCAACGCACCTTTCATGTCTCAAGGGTACGGGGATAGAAACCGTTCTCGCTCTCGTTCTGGATCAAAGTCCCGGAGAGACGGCTCACCGTCTTCTGGGTCGTCTTCACGCTCGCGGCCGCAAAGCTACCGGAGTAACAGCAGCTCCGAACATGTTCACCACGTTCAGGGCACCTCAAATTCTTCTTCACATCGTGGCCACGAGCGTCGACCCTCTGGCGGCGAGTCTCCGAGCAGGCTGAGCGTGCCTCGCTCGACTCTCGGTACTCAAGGGCGGAGTTACTCAGGGTCCGATGTCGAACGGAGGTACTCGAGTGTGCGGGGTCAGTCGTCATCATCCCCCTCGACATCCTCGAGGCCTACGATCGTCAGCAGCGCGTCCTGGGGTGGGCCGTGGGTGGCCCAGCCCACGATGGCGCCTATGCCAATGTACGGCGGCTCGCCAGGGTTTGCCGTTCACCCTATGCCCATGATGGCCCCCGGTGTACATCAAGCCCGCGCATCGCCCACCAGTCAACGACAAAGCGTTATATTCTAATGTTCATGTCCCCGCTCCTCCTTCTTGGTTATATATCTGGACTTTCGGCTCGATGGACTCTCTCGCACTGTGTCATGTCAACGTTTCATTTCCCTCGAACACTCGGACTCATACATCCACTACTTAGCGCTTCTATTCCGTACCAGCATAAGTGTAATATCTAATTGCACGTTGCCCTTCGTTTACCCGTCATTCTTTTGTTGACGACACGACTTGGCGAGTAGTTTTGCTCGTCCAAGTTACGACTTCTCTTTGTTCGGTGTTTGTGATAGTATAGTAGTTTTTCGTTGCACTAATCTCGGCGGGTACTTTTTCATTTTCGCAATGTGTGTATTAGACAAAGTCGATTCCCACTCCCCAACCATAGCACAGTAGGAACACATCCCTTCCCTCGTTACGCAATTAAATATAACGCTGCCTTCGATGCCATCCCGTATCCAGTTCTCGCTGAAGGGATGTCGAGTAAACTATGGTCGGAAGTTTTGCCTCCTTGGTGCTTAGAAGACAGGGAACTTACTACTCATATTGAACCCCAATGTATCGTTCAGTCAAGCTTCAGGCCAGTCCTATGCGGCTTGATTCTATTGCTACCCGTCCTGTGCGGCGAACGTGATGAAGTCAGCTGGGCATAACTTCTGTGGCATGATTTATTGTAGCACCTCATGCGACCGTATGGAACATGTCGGTGCACCGTACGCGTGTACCATCCGCATCCACTGCATGCCGACGTCCCCCGGATGGGAACAGAGTGGGTGCTGCAGTTGGGTGTCACTGGCGATCGGGAGGGGATCTCGGATCTAGATTCGTCAGCCACAAAGTCCACAGCCACAAGGAGGCTTCTTTTGTACGGAGTTGTCCATCGGGATCCCCTGCTTGTCGCTGTTGGACCTCCTTCGTTGCAACTGCTACACCCTCCATCATGAGCAGCACTCTGCTCAATACCGCCTTTGCGGCTCTCCAGCTTGTCTACCAGGCTTACTCAAGTGCAAGAACGAACAAGAAACGTTGCGGGTCTCTGGTGCAGAGGTGCCAATTCTTGGTGGAACGGCTGCAGGCCCTTGTAGACGTTGATTGCCGTTATGACGAGCAACTCCAGCATCGTGTTCAAAGGCTAGAGTTGTACGTGTTCCTATCTTTCTCATAACAAGCTGAGATGTTGACTCGGTACGTGTCTCCAGGGCGTTTCAGCATATCTCCAACACGATCGCGTTCATAGGACAGCAAAGTCTGGTATGGTCCATACTCCATTCCAGCGATAATGCCACGGAAATAGATAAGTGTCAAGCAATGATTCAAGAGCTTATGGCCATGTTCGATGTCAGGAGCTCTCTCGGAGACAAGGTACCTTCTGATCATGATCTGCTTGCAGATCGAGCAACTCGTCCACCTAGAAGCATATCAACATCAACATGAGGTAGCCAGGAAAGGTGACCACAGCCAGTTGATGCGGCATGTGCGGGTACTGGAAGGCTACAACGAGCGCGTTCTTGGTCAGCTCTCAAGTCAAGCTAACAAAATATCAGGTATCTACGGCGTCGTACAGGCGAGTCTTACCCCTGACTACCTGGGTCGTCAGTCGAGGAGAGCTGATGCTGCCATCTCCAGTCACTTAGCTCCGAGATTCACGCAATAGTCCATAACAAGCCGGCCTCGATGGACATCACCTCATCAGGATCACCGCGCCCTGCTTCTAGTCTCTCTTGCGGCGACCAGAAAGTTTATCTCTCTACCTCTCCCGCGGGGCCGCGGAACACACTGGCGGCCACGTCTCTGGCGAGGCTTCCTGGACCTAACCCCAGCAAGCTTGACACTCACGCAAGCTGGAGTCGTTCGTCTTGCACTCCTTTCATCTGGCACCGACGCACGGGAGCTTCTGACTATGGTACTCTTGACGAGCTATCGTGTGCAAGCTCCTTTCAGTCCGTCCCAAACGGGTCCGGCTCTGCAAGACGCACTCCTAAAGGCGACCCAAACACAAGCCGAAACAGGCCGATCTCGCTCGACAACAAGAGATCAAGTATAACTCTGGCGTCCATACAAGCTGTCGCATCGTCTCTGTCAATACAAACATCTGGCACTGCTGAGACGAATCTCTCTAAGGCATCCATGGAGTCGATATGTTCATCGACCGTTTTCCTTCGCCCATAGGCCGCCACTATGGAACGTGTTGGGTCAGCGTTAGTGGACATTCTACTGTTGTATGTGTGCACCGCTTGTATACTCGGTCTCTTGTTATCAATGCCACATCATGCATCATTTCTGAGCTGGCCATGAGATCTTTCAAGTTTGTTCCATACATCCATGAAAACGATAACGTCTTACTGATACTCAATGGCGGGTTGTAATATGTGAAGAGACCAGCAATATATTCGTGATTTCGAAAAGAAGAATACAAGGATGGAGGTGTCGCGTCGGTGATAAATGGAATAAATCATGATGGTGGTGAAGTGTGACGGCTGTACAACATAGATGTGGCAAGTCGATAAATGAATGTATATCACACTAAGCCATGCCGCCCCATGGCCCTCGGATGCGACGTGCAAGTTGTATATCTTTCTGCATGATAGTCACTCGCTTGGCATGTATGGCACACAGATTGCTGTCGGGACAGACGGATAAACATGCAGGATGAAGATCGGAAGTGACTGTACGCACGCATCTTCAAATAGATGGACCAGAAACGCTTCAGTCGCTTCCTGCAGTGCCAGGATCGCAGAGCTCTGCCAACGCAGACCCGCATCGCCATACGTGTTCATATCGGTCGTCATGTCCAGGGCAATCTCTCGAACCTATACGGAGATAGTCAGCAGTAAATACACAGCGGGGCAAACTGACAATCTGACCACTCGAGAGAACGGCAGTTTACGGAGGAGAAGGTCTGTACTTCGTTGGTACTTTCGGATTTCGCGGAGTGCAACGGTACCCGGGCGGAAACGTCGTTTCTTCCCTTGCCCTCCAGGAGCGGTATCCCCTCCGGGACCGCCTCCTCCTCCTCCTCCTCCTCCACCACCACCACCGCCACCACCACGACTCGGACCTGCGCCCGGCATAGTTCTCTTAATACCGCCCGTACTCTTACGCGCAGTCTGAGTGGTTCGAATTTTCTTGGCTTTCGGTGGCGAGGTGTCCTGCGCACTGGAACTGCCCACGTCCTTTCGCTTGCTGCTTCCGCTGCCGCTTGGACCACTCCGCTGGACGGTCTGCGCCATAATGAATCCGTGAAGAATCAGATGAAGATGAGCAGGAAACGCGTGGAGGCCAGCTTGAGAGGACGGGTAGCAGCAGTTGGTATCGCAAGTGGTGGGATGAACGTGCGGGGTTTGAAATGGACGCGTCGCAACGAACGCGTCGAAGCTGTGAACGTGACCGTTACAGCAGACCCCTTTGTTTTGCTATTCAGACAAAACATTCTTAGCTCTCACACGTCTTAACCATGGGTGTAGTTCCCGATGAGAGCTCTCAGCCAACCAGCCCGGAATCAGCTACAGTGACTGGCTACTACAGATTCACCGATATTTGGTTCGAATGGCGAGTTTATCGTTTGTGCCACAGCCGACGTTTTTCAACTTTCGTCCAGGCATACAGCTCTTCCGGATGAAACATACAGAGACACCTTGAAAGCCGTTCTTCAGTATGATGCCGTAGTACATCGCGATCATCCTCTGATGGAGGACCCATCAAAGGGCATCGAGCTGTACATGGGTATGCATGCCATTCACCTTTGATTACTTCTGCTACAACAACCGGTACCCAGGAGTTCTGCACAACCAAGAGTCACGCTTGATGCTTTCTTCGGCGCAAGTGGAATATATACGATACTGGTTGCATGCAATGAAGTTGACAGAGGAGCTGATCCCGATCCCCAATTCCGAAGCTATGATGACAAGCGAGCAACTTCAAACTGTATCACCTATATTTTATACGGACGCAGCTGTTCTGAAGAAGGCCGTCAAGGTATGCCCCGACTTTAGGAAGATATCGTGTGTACTGACTCTAGAGATGGACTAAGACCATTGAAAAGAACAATAAGAAATTACGATGGGTAGACAATTTCCTCATGAAATACCGCAATACCTTTGAACGGACCCGGACTCTTTGGGCTGCCGGAACAGGGACATGGTGTGCTATTGACTTCGAGTCCTGGGAGCGCGACCACACCATCATTACCGAGCTGGGCTGGTCTACCATTCGCTGGGACAACGGCAAGGAGATTGCTGAACAGAACCACATCATCGTGAAGGAGAACAGGGCTTACAGCAATGGCACATTTGTTCCAGATTATCGAGACGTGAGCCACGCCTTTTACAACATGCTGACGCTGGTTGATCCTTTGCGGCAGCATTTCCTGCATGGAAAGAGCATTCTCCTGGACAAGAAGACATTCAAACAGCGCATGGCTGAGCTTCTGGCTGAATGGCAGAGCTCCGGTCCGCTCTATCTTATATTCCATGATGCCCGTGCGGACATCAAGTGAGTACCCGTACGACTTCCTGCTCCTATCTTGCTTAGCTCTCTTGGACAGATACCTCAAGTCACCTGCTGTTGAGGCTCCGCTGCCAACACTCGAGTTTACCCTGCCTGATGTAGTACCCGAGAGTGGCACCTACGTCATTGATACAGCAGATCTTTTCGCTGCTCTCGAAGGCGAGTCTACGCGAAAGCGCAGAGGTCTGGAGCAAATGTGCCGTCACCTCCAAATCCAGACAGATTATCTGCACAATGCCGGCAACGATGCCTACGTCAGTATCCTCTCTCTTCATGACTTGATTCCTCCACTTATACAAGGGCGAGTAGTATACATTGCTAGCTCTGAAGTCTATGGCGTCGGGAGACCCGCTGGATCTGCAGAGGGAGCAGCGTTGGCCAAACCACACTGAGGGAGCCGTCAACGGCGTCAAAGTACAGTTCCAGCCTTGGGAGGAAAATGATGAGTACGACGACGTGGAAGGCCTGATGCCTCCTCCTAAGTTCAAACTCCCCGATGCCCCGGAAGCTACACTCAACCCGGCCTACGAAGCGCAGATGCTCCAAGAAGAACTCGCTCAGTCGTGATTCGCTCATGAGTCAGATTCAATGCACCCTTGAGTGGCAATCATCAATGTATCATATTATGCAATTGTGTACAGTAGGAAATGCAGATTGTATCTCTTGGCACAGTATATAGCGCCACTAGTCATCTTTATCATCATCTGGCTCGTCTTCTCCGTCGTCCTCATCGTCTGACCTGACGTCCGTGATGCCACGCTCCACGATGGCCCTGGGTGACGACCTCAGCCTACGGTCTCAGCTAACGAAATGTAGCACGCTCACCTGTATATGATGCGGAGAACCAGATAGTACCAGAACAAGTTCAGGAGCTGCAAAAGGAGAATAGGCGCAAAAATCTGCCACTTCATCCACCAGACCATCCAGACACCCCGCGGAGGATCCCAATACTTGGCAGATTCACTAATAGCGAGTCAGAATATCGATTTCTCATCCAAGACCACGGGACGTACGGTATGAGGTCGAACTCAGAGTAGACGGACCACAACATCACTAGATTCAAATAATGTCGGAAGTAGCTAACCAGGGGGTTTAGTCAGGCGATCCAGTGCCGACGAGAGCAACTTACGTCCAGATGACAACGAAGATGGCGAAAGAAACAACCTTGGCTTCGGTCTGCAGGTAATTCAGGAGCTTGGAGAACTGCAGAACTTTCGCATCAGAATTCACAAGCACCCGTTGATGACGGAGCGACTCACAGCCAGGAAGACATCCGGAATGTCCATGCTAACATAGACGGCGTTTCCGATGAGGGTCAGGTTGACCAAGTAACTCCATCTGGGGTGGAGCTAAGTCGCGAGCGATCCGGCAGGTGCAACATGGGGACGCACCCAATCAGCCAAAGCGTGACTATGTGGTGGGCCACCAGCTCTTTGTAGTCCATGCGAGGCTTCTCGAGGCGGAAAGCCAGGACAATCAGCTGCTGCAACCAATAGGAGAACTGCATGAGGTAGTATCGCTTCAGCTCCGGTTTCATATCCCAGTGAGGGTAATCTTGAAGGTGATGTTGGTAACGATACGCAAAGGCTATCGTCTGCGGCGCACCTATCCAGAAGTACTCGGTCCTATACCACCAAGTCGGAAGTTGCGACATGATACGCTGCAGAAGAGTCAACAATAGGCATGATAGTGAATCGAAATTGACACTCTTACCAGACCCCATAGCCCAAAGAACCCAAAGTAAACAACCGCATATCCTTGCTCCCCGAACCGGTCTAGCTTCCCCTCCTTTTTGAT
This sequence comes from Heliocybe sulcata, assembly GCA_004369045.1. Lineage (NCBI taxonomy): Eukaryota > Fungi > Basidiomycota > Agaricomycetes > Gloeophyllales > Gloeophyllaceae > Heliocybe > Heliocybe sulcata. The sequence continues at coordinate 1,308,208 of ML213504.1, read as the reverse complement.
CCCGCACCACCTTGCCCAAGGCTTGAGAAAATGTAGCGTAATGGACTGCCGAACGAATGACCAGACTATGATATGGTATGCGATGAAAGCAAAGTCGAGGTAGCCCTTCTGGTATCGTGGGTCATCGTCACTGGAACCAGGTACTCGATGAGAGATGAATAGCAGAGGTTCGAACGGGTTCGGTAGGTCCGGGGCGACATGGGGCGCTAAAAGCGTCCAGTTTATATACAAGGCACCGACAATGAGTAGGAGTTTCAGGGACGATGCTTCATTCAAGATTAAATGGTATTCTGAAACTAATCACTATCGGGACTTACCTGGATGGACAACCCACTTCCATGTTTTGACATCGGACCAAAGGCCCTTGGAGGGAGACACCCCGGCAGTTCTGTTCGCCTCTGAATGCGCCTGCTGCCATGAAATGGACGAAGACGTCTTGCGTGGCGTGTCAGGTGGTAGGGGCCTGCGCAAGCTCATGGTTCCGCGGTTCTAAGCTATATGAGAGGTTATGACATACGTCTGTGGTCTGAATGGGCCAGCGAGGTGGTGGGAAGGGTCCGTTCTGTTTATGTCCGCGCACGAGGTTTAAGCAGTTACCCCGCACCGCAGATTGCAAAAATAACGCATACGCACTCGATGGCATCCAAGGCCTCTTTCACGGAACCTGCTCGGGCACGTCTCTTGAATCCATCTTGTTTACTCATGAGAGCAGAAACGAGCGAGCAGGATGGCGTTTGTAACGGAGGAAGTCGCGTCGACGGAACGCGCCCGATCCAAGCCTCAAAACGTCGGTCGCGTTTATGAACGGATCCACCGCCACGTATATCCGTGTCCGCCGACCCGTCGCTAAAGCATTGAGATGAATCTATCCTCCGAACTCATTACAAACGCGTCAGCTTGATGACTCCCTAGTATAGTTCCTCCTCGCTTAATATTTTGAATCCTCCTTAGACATAACTGGTGACATTCGATTGTACAACCAGGCACTCCTCTCAAGATCTCAAAATGAATCACGGGTATTTAGGATACTATGGATAATCCGTCGTAGTCCGGCCCCAATCTCCCTCAAATAGGGTGGCGGCAGCCTGTGAGGCTGGCCAGGGTATGCGGTATCCTATCTCCGGGCCATATCCTCGATGATAGCCCGACGCCATAGCCCCGGTGTGTGGGCGACCCAGAAGTGTCGCATGGGGCACTGAGATGTCTGTGCGAACGGCAAAATCGTGAAGCAACGACTAGCGGGCTTCGTCCACGCGACCATGGCGGCGATCGCGGATGGAAGCGCTGACCACAGTCTGGAGCTCTGGCATGTGAGGCAGGGGTATAGGTTGGTATTAACTTGCGAAAGATATTCCGTAAAATTACTGGATGTTCTAGTGTAGAGCGTCCTAGAGACCGCGTCTATGCAATGAATAATACGACGAGACGGATACCCGTACCTGAACGAGGTTCAGTACTAGTACGCCGTCTGCGACGTGTCCAACCCAATGAGCTTGTCTGGCAACTGAAGGCCGGGTTTAGTTGGCGCAGGCAAGGGAGTCAAGACCGAACATACCATTTGCTGGAAATAAAGATTCCATGCCGACTCGCTCTCCCACTTCATCTCTAGCCGACTGACCCTTTTATCCGGCAAGGATAGTGCTGTGTCGAAGTCAATGATGACAACTCGGCCATCGGGTAATACCAAGGCGTTCCTGGGATTTATGTCCCGATGTAATACGCCAGCGGCATGACAGCGAGCCAACGCGTGCATGGCGTTTTGCGCGACTTCGTAAGTAATATTGCGGACATTTAATTGCTCGGATTCAGGAAGGAATTCGAGGAGAAGTGCGCTCGGTGGCGCAGAGTCATCGAAGAAGGGACTGAGCCACTTGGCGTTGCGGTCGACGTGCAGGGTGAACCAGCCATGACACATGGGTGCATAGCCGTCATTACAGACACCGTAATCAAGTAGATTCGCGTATGCTTTGCGCTCGCTTTTGAATCGTGAAGGACCATCGAGACCGTTGGCCCACTCATCCTCATCGCGACTTGAACGTCGGTACTGCTTGCAATTAGAAAGGAAGCCACTTGGGAGAAATAGGGGCACTCACAACTTTCAATACGCAGGCGCGTCCGCGGTATAACACTTTGTACACGCATGAGTTGTGTGCCCCCTCAAAATCACCACCGAGGTTCTCCAACCACGTCAATTCAGAACACCGTACCTTCAGCTCCTTCAGATCAGGTATCGGTGCTGAAGGACCGGCCAGGGTATGAATACGAGGGTCTGACCGCTTGTATCCTTTCCAGAGCGACCGGTAGGGATTGGGGCCATAAACAGGGACATCATTTAGGGGGTTGTCGCGCGTCTGAGCCCACTGCCTGCGAGCGTTAGCTATAGCAGCAGGACTAGCATATTGAGTGTCCGGAGTGTGGCGAGTGGACAAGAACTGGTCATCGACCATAACAACGTGCTGACAATTGGACGCCATGGTGGAGATTGGCTGATGCGGTGAAGCTGTGGTTCAAGGGGTGTTTTATAGTGGGTGATAAGAACATCACAGCCGGCCGAGCTGGCACCCGAGACGCACGGCACAAAGACCTTAGCGGAAGCAACGTAAGTGGTATCCATTCATAGAGTCATAAGGCGCGGTGATTCGCTCGCGTACAACCATCGATGGTTTCCTCATCCGACAGAACGCCTCGAAAACTGGGTGGCGGAGAAAGAGAAGGCTGTGCTGTGGCCATTTGGCATTGGGACGGCTTCCATGCTCTCATCGTCCATTGCCAGCTCAGATCAGCAGACTCGAGCCCGTACCCAGTTTACGTGTGTTGCTCCAACACGCTCGACATACAAAAATCCTCCATTGGTCGAGAGAAAAAGCCCTTGACATCTGGGGTCGCCGTAGCCTATTGCAGCCCGGACGGACGTTGAGTAAACACGATAAGTTCCGTACCAGCGGGATCGGCACTTAACCATTCAACAATCCCAGTCGGGTATACAAACTCCGTAAATCATCCGTCTCGTAGACGCGGAGATAGCAAAAGAGTGCCTGAGACTTTGCGCGTGGACAGCTTTGGCAACGCTGAGTATGTTCTCTCTGCTGGGCCTCTTTCAGAAGCTGCCATGTCCCGACCGAAACAATTGCAAGAGGCCTCAATGTCTCTTCTCGCACCGACCAGACGCGTCCGAGACGCTGTCGCTCAATATACCAGTAGATGAGCCAAAACCGACACCTGCAGCTGGACCATCCACGTCGACTTCTGCCAACCTAACTGTCCCCGCAAAGCGCCCAGCGTTATCTCAACCTGATCTTTTACGGAGACCCGGGTCGGCCAGTAATGGGAATGCTGCCCCAGAGCCACCGAGGAAGCTGCAGAAGACAGGGCCGGTTAGCAAGCCAGTTGCTGTACCGACCGCCACTACCACCTCCGTGAGTTCGACGACCAGTTCACGTCTTCGAGGCACGTTGAACCTTGACGAAGACAGGCGTCCCCATTCTCAAGGTCAATGCCGCTCAATCTCAGGTGGCGATACCTGTACGGCAGGTGAGTGGCATATTGTGCGCATACAGTCTAAATTACTAGGCTCATTGCGCACATATCATGTCCAGGCCATGATCAAGACTCTGTATGAGCATTTCGTCGTGCTATACCAAAACATCCTCCCTTCCAATCCTACTCTAGCTGCACAACATGCGCTAAAGCAAGAAGAGGAAGTTTACAGAAAGTCTACCAAGTTGACATATCGGAACGTGCGTGACTCGAGTCTGCTCTGGACCTTCGGAACCTAATAGGATGACAGGCTGTTATCTCGTCCGTCGCCGCCCTAAAGAGGCGTCCCGTGCCCGACAAAGTGTCTCATCCATCAGTCGGCACAGAGCAAGAGTTGGCCGAGCGCGCCGAAAAGCGCAAATCGCTCGAATCACTGCAGCTCACCCGAGCACATCTAGAGCCGCTAATGTTGACCGTGGAGGACATGCAAAAATGGGGGTACGTCACGGAAATCCCAGAGGGCCCCGGCGGGGACAGACCAAGTGAAGAAGGCAACACGATGAAATGCGAGCGATGTAAGGAGCAGTTCTTGGTGAAGCGTATGGAGCTTGCGGATGAGTGCACGTTCCATTGGGGAAGGCCGTATTCTAAGCAGGTTAATGGTATGTGCGCATATAGCCTAGGATCGCGGTTCCGCGTGCACATATCGTATCTGATCCTCCATAGGTGAAAGAATGCGCATTTACAGCTGCTGCGGTAAGCCCACTGGTGAAAGCGAAGGCTGCCACAAGGGCCCACACGTCTTCTACGAGACGAAACCGGAAGAGTTGCACGCCAGGCATGCATTCTCACCCACACGTCCACCGAGTACGCCAGAATCAGGCTCTGGATCGAAGGACACCGTCCTGGATGTTGTCGCATTAGATTGCGAGATGATCTACACAACTGGCGGGATGCGCGTGGCTCGGGTTTCGGTAGTGGATGGCAGTGGGGCAGAAGTATTCGACCAACTCGTTCGGATGGATGACGGAGTGCATGTGATGTCTGTATTTCCTCCCGTCTTCTAGGTTCAACTGCCAACTCTATCTCCACACAGCGACTACAACACGCGATTTTCCGGCATAACTCCAGAAGAACACGCCAAAGCCGTCTTGACCCTTTCGTCGATTCGACAGTCACTGGATGCGTTCATCAGCTCCGAAACCATTCTCGTGGGTCACGCGCTGGAGAACGATCTGAAGACGTTGCGGATGATTCACCATCGGGTTGTCGATACTGTCGCGCTGTTTCCGCATCCGGCTGGGGCTCCTTATAGGAGAGCCCTCCGAGATATGTAGGTTTGTGCTATGATCGATTGCCCTCCCGCTGACGTAGGTTGCCGTGAATTACAGTGTCAAAGAGCACCTAGGCCAGGTCATCCAAGCAGGCGGCGCCGCTGTCGGTCACTCATCTGTGGAAGATTCGATCGCTACTCTCGATCTCGTCCGTTGGTATGTGCTCAACAAGGGCATCACGAAGCCAGTGGTGAAGTCCAAGCCGAAAGCCAACTCGGACAAACCGAAGGAACCTGCTTCATGAGGGTCCTTGAGCAGACGATACGTCCGATTGCTACTATGCGACGTGTCTGCTTGATACTATACAATATTCAGATCGCGGAGCGGCTACAGCCCCATATAGTCCGCAGGCGTCATGCAGACAGGATATGGCCTCGTTATCGCATTCGCTTTCAGTTCGTAGCGGCACTTCCAGCAGTGCCTGTCTGTCCGGAGCTACGACCGTCCAGTATGCATGCAGGATTCAGGTCATCGTCGAGTAGGAGTGCGATGCTCCCCGTATACGAATTCCCCTGCAGCTGAAGAGAGGGTTCTAGTTCTAAAGGGCCTTGGACATCTGACCGACTCGCGAACCTAGTCTTGCCATGGTATCCTCGCTATTTTCTTGCTCTTCGATGCTATCAGACTGTGTAACCTAGATGAGTGCGATAGGTTAGCCTGGTTTGAGTAGTGTCGATGACTCCGGACCGCTTACCACTCGGAGAACGGATTTCTTTGACGACTCTTGTAGCTCTCCTGCTATAATCAGCTCATCCAGGATCTGAGACGAGATTTGAGATTGAATTGTGCATTATCAGATATCTGACCAAACAGACATACCGCATATGCTTTCTGGAAGTTGAAGATGCTGTCAGGTTGGGCTCGTCAGCCGGGCGCATGAAGGAGACAGGACCGGAACATACAGATCAAGTTCGCACACCTGGTGCAGGTATGAGGGATAATATAGATAGAATAAGATAACATGGACGCACGTTGCCAAAGTATCGGTCCAGCACTTCGACGTAGCGGTGGATGATCTCAAGTGTGACCAGCTCATTGTCTCCCGCGCTGATACCGCACACGAAGAATAGGGAAGCGTAACGTCTGTATACAACCTTGGAGTCTGGCCGTCCAAGTCAGAGCGAACTAGAGCGGCACTCGACTAACGACATACCCTTGTATTCCAAGAAATTACACATCCTCGTCCTACGCGCAAGCACCATCTGCGTCACGTCCTTGACAATCTTGGCCTTCTGCTTCGGCGGCATCGTGACGAACCATTTCGCCAGTCTTACTTTCCCTGGAGTGCATCGTTCTCAGAGTATTTCGAATAGCATGAGCAGGAGAGCATACCCTGACGGGAGACGAGGAGGATGTAACTGATCATGGTGCCTTCGGATTATCCCGACCCCGCCAATCGAAGACGTCCAGTGTAGATTCTGATCTGAGATCCAAGGATTTGAAGCGTCGAGGACAAGTCACAAACACACTAACGCCTCACATATTATAGCTACTGTACTGAAGATACATCGAAAATATAAAACGCCAAGGAAATACATACGGGTATGAATAGAATACATGGTAACATTCAACCAGCCAGAGCAGGATGTAATAATGATCGGGACAAAATCGTTCAAGGCTCTCAATACGGCGCGTTCACAATGCCAGACCTGCTGCGCAGGTTCTTGGTCGGTGGCGCCAGCGAGGTACGAGTAGGCCTCTTCAGGTTCTTCTTGTTCACGGCCAACACGTTGTTCTGCAGGGCGATGATCTGTCGCGCAAGCAGCACACGATGAGTCGGGGCACGAAGCGCAACAATAGCGATACGCACAATCTCTTTATCGTCGCCGAATCGGAAGTTATCCTGCACCACCAGATCCTCGTACCTAGCGTCCATGCGTGTCAGCATCTAACCCGGAGACATGACAAGTTGCGACGTACTTTTTGATTTCATACTTGTCCAATTGGCCCTTCTTGACCTTCTTAAAGTCCCAGACGACGACATAGGGCCCAGTAGACGTAACGATAGCATTCTCTTCCTGGTCGGCGCCCGTATTGAATCTTGCAAAATGAACATATCAGCATGCCACTCAATGACGCAGGCAAGTCCGCTCGTACCGCGCCGGCGTCAACGCCACCTCATGGTTCATATACGCGACATGCTCAGCACGCAGCTGCAGCCTCCTCGGAATAGGCTTCGCATTCGCGGGGAAACTCCGATCAAACCCAAGACTCCCTGTATACCTGCCCTCCCCAATGAGCGTATCAATAAGCAACAAGTACGTCTTTGTCGTCGCTACAATCCACCGCCCATCCGCCGTGCAGTCAATCCCAATAATCGGGTCCCCGAGCGGCGGCAGCGCAGTCTTTGCATTCTTCCCAATACTATCAAACAGCCGGATATCGCCCTTCTCGCTCGCCACAGCAAGTTTGCCAGATGCCGTGGTCGCCACGTCGGAGAACTTGTTCTTACTAACGTACTGCTTGTACTGGCTGTCCACCATCTTGTTGCCCGACACACGTGGGTCGATGCGGAAGAGCGCATTGTGCGACGCGCCGACGAGCGTCTGCTCGTGCGTCGTCGGCGCGAACTTGGAGTCGGGCGCGATCATGTCCACGGTGACGTTGTCGTGCACTTTCCATTCGTCCACGATCTTGCCCCGCTCGATGTCCATAGAATATAGCGAGTTCGGATCGCCAGGGTTCATCAGAATCATCTTCGTGTCTTGCTCGTGCAGCATGATCTTGGCAACACAGGCGTCAAGTGATTACAGTAGAAGCCAATGCAGGCAATCTCACCTTCTTGGGGCTGAACTCCTTGCCCTTGGGAGTGGCCAGTTTGCTGAGCGTGCCTTGATACTTGACGCCACTGTCGCCACCATGACCAAAGACACCAATCTTGTTTCCCCGGACGACGTATGACCGATCGCCCTTGTATCCGACTGTGAGCTGAGAGTTCCGTTCTCCCTGACCGAGAGCAGGCGGCAATGCGTCCTCGTCGGCACCAGGGTCCTCGTCCTCTTCCTCTGACGATTCGCTCTTCTCTGCTGAGGTTTAGAGTCGAACATAGCGCAGCCACAACAACACTCACCTTCCAACTCATCCAAGACTTCCTCTTCATCCGAGTCTTCATTTTCCACGTCCTTCATTTCCACATCCTCCTCATAAGTAGAGCTCATAACATATGCCTGCTCGTCCGCCTGTATGCAGAACTCAGCAAAGCACATAAACACCCTGAACCGACACCACAGACCTTGATCTTCCCCCAAGGCACATGGTGCAGCGTCTCCCACAACGCCCTCGTATACACCTCCTGGAACGCCTCATACGCCTGCTCACTCATAAACCTAAAACACCAACTACTCTGGTCCCCATTATCGCTGACCGCGTTCCACGTCAACGACTGCACCTTCTTCGCCCATCTCTGATTGATCTCCGGCGCGATCCTGTGCGTCAGAAGCTGCGACTGCGGGGTGGCAGCGACCAGGTAGTACTCGTACGGCGCGCGCTGTACGATCCGCGCGACACCAGTGTCGACGAGGTCGAACTCCTCGTTCTCCACGTTCCAGAGGTAGAGCTCGGCTTCCACCTCGACGACGACCGGCCAGGGCGAGGACGCCGCGGCCTGTTTTGCTCCAGCTTGGACTACTATGCTTGAATCCGCCTCCCGCGCAACAACCTTGGCTTTCTCCTCTGGGGGCCTGCAAGGCGTTTCCATCATGGGCGTCAGAAAGCGAAAGATGGGACTCACTGCCACACAAACTCCTGGAAATCCGTGTCCGATAAGTTATCCGCGCTCCGCCTGTACTTGCGCTCGTACATGGCGCGGTACATGCACGTCTCGAAGAACGCGCGCGTGGGCTCGTTCGTCCCCGTCGCGACAAACTCGTACTGCTCATCGATGTCTCCTTCCAGATCGCGCCAGATGAACGTAGGCTCGCCGTCGCGCTCGCCGCTGTGGAACTCGAGCTCCTCGCTGATCAAGAAGACCCGCTCCTCGTCCGCTAAAGTGGAATGAGTATTCGAGAAACAGATAGTAAAGGGATGGACGCACTCTCTTCCTCATCCTCGAGCAGCTCCTGGTCTCCCTCCTCGTACACACGCGTGATCACTAGCTGGAAGTTATGCTCAACCGAGGGAACGCGACGGACAGTTGCCATTGCGTCATTGTATCTGCGGCCAGATGAGCCTGCGTCCAGAGATGAGATCCTTCCACGAGTACGTACATGCATTCCCGAGAAGATCGAATGTTATCTGGCCGTACGAGGTACAGCTGTCCAGTAGAGATCTTCACGACTTCCGCCGCATTGGGGTCATCTGCGCGGAAATACTTCAATCAAGTGATCCGTCCTCGGGTTTGCAGAGAACAACGCACGCCAAACTTTTCCCATCACTGCAGACGGTAGAAGGGATTATTAGGCTCTTTCGCCAATATCGTACTGAATGCACGTACAGCTCTTGAAGATATTCATGATGAGGGCAGGGAGCAAGGGACGAGGTACTAAGGTGGAGCGCGCAAGCCAAAGAAGGCTTTGCCCGATCGTTTAGGATGTGACACCCAAGCGCGTTATGTCACACTGTAGGCGCGTCTGCACCGCTTTGCGGAACCGATACGCGTTCATCCCTTCCGCCACCATGTCCTCGCCAGGTCCGTCGACCCCAACGCGATCTCCGGGTCCACCAGGTAAGGAGAGCTTCTGCTTTTACGCGAAAGCTGGCATTAACATTGCCAAGCATATGGCGATGTTTTCTCCCTGGCGACACCGGAAACCGCTATGCGGGCCAGGAACACCAAGAGACCTATGCCTGGTTTGTTTCGAACGGACTCGGAGGTCAGTACGAGATACCCACTCTGTTTATGTATGCTCAATTTGCTTCAAAGTCGACTATCTCCTCCACCACTGCGTCCCCTACGTCCACCATCGCTTCTTTACCGATGTCCTCCCATTCTCGGGCCAGTACAGCAGAGCCAGGTACACCGCGCTCGTTCACCGAAGCACTAGCCAACCGCTCGCAGTTCAGACCTACGGGGCAATATACGAATGGAAGTTCCATGAGGATCGGCATTCGTTCGGATCCTACCCTTGTGACTTGTTTTGACCCTGCCGACAAGGAGCTGTACGACTTATGGGCGCCGAAATAATAGTCACTGGCTTCTTTTGTGGCAAGCTACTGCATGTCAATTTCTATTGCTTAGCGCTTAACGCTCGAATCTACCATCCCAGGTCGATGTGGAGGATCAGGCTGCCGGTGATTCCGAGGTTTATATACCACCATCTGAAGACATGATATGACGCGACCTTATCGTTCCGGCCCAACTTGGTCAGTAGCTCGTAAGCCTTACGTCGAGTGATAATTCTGTCACTAGATTCCCATGTTGATCACATTTGCCCAAGAGGCTGCCGACAAATTTCATCACACTGGCCGGAGAGTTGCTTCCGTCCATCCTACCCTCCGCGATGGGAGGGAATTGGTTCGATCTCAATCATCTCCGTGAGGGCTGTGTGCTGCGACGGTCGTGCATGTCAGCCAGCCACCATCTACTGCGAATATTTCGGAGAGAAGTCTGTCGCCTTGGGGAGATATGGAGGCGCTGCTGACGTTCCTAGATACTCAACTTGTCAACATGACCTCTAGTATTATGCCAATCATCAGGCTTGCGGGCAGACTATCCATTGAACGCCATGAATCGCGAAAGCAGCGCGAACTCCCAACCAGGCACATTGATGGATCCTGCCAATCGCAGATCGCAATCGGGCCATGGCCCGATGTGTCATCACCAACACGTCATCACCAACACTATAATTCTCCACAATGACCCCGGCGCAGAGATCATTAATGCTGCGAGGGCATATACCCTCTTCGTCCCTCTTAATTTCACTGCTCAGCGTGTAACATCTCGCCGTTATCACCACGCGATAAATAATCAATAAAGCCCCGCAGTGCAGAGCCTTTGGCATTCTCGAAGTCAAATACCCGTCCGCTTTCCTTTCCTCACCTCCTCCCGCCATGTTCTCCCTATCCCCCTCCCACCGCCGCGCCGCGCTTCTCGTCCTCCTCGCCGCCGTCCTCCTCGTCGCCCCCGCGTCCGCCAAAGCCCCCACCATCCCGCGCCCAGCCGACCCGTTCGCAGACCCGAAAGACGACGTCTACAACCCCCTGCGCTACATCGCCAACAACACCCTCACCGCCATCGCCTTCAGTAAGTCTTACTCTCCTTTCAGTCGGTGTCGGAAGCGTGCTCCGAAATTAATAGTATGCTGTGCTCCTTCTCGTCTTCTCATGGCGTCGCGCGTTCGACCTCGAGATCCGCATGCCCACTTAACCCCGCTGACCGCTTCTCTTCGCTTCTCCAGGTCTCGTGCTAGTCGTGGCGTTCTTCCAGTCATTTAGCATGTGGAAATGGGGTGCAGTGTGGATGCTCTCAATGGTCATCGGAGAATACAGTGAGTACCTTGTACCTAAATCATGTCCAGTGTGGACTGATATCTGGACAGCATGGGCGATGGGCTTCGGCTGCAGATTCGGGTTACACTACCACCCCGAATCCAAAGGGATATACATCGCGGAATACCTGCTCATCGTGCTCTCGGTACGTCTCCATCCACTCTCCCCACCTTCCAGCCGCCCTTGACACCTCCCCCAGCCCTGCGCCTTCATCGCAGCCGACTACGTCCTCCTCGGCCGTCTCGCGCGCTACCTAAAGTGCGAGCAGCACCTACTCGTCCCCCCGAGCCGCATCACCATCTTCTTCGTCTGTTCCGACGTCGTCACGTTCCTGATCCAGGTGGGCTTTTCTTTTCCTGATCGTCAGATCGAGTGAAAAGCTCACGAAGCGTATTCAACCAGGCTGCGGGTGGCAGTATATCCATCTCGAACGACCCGCAAACTGCGCTGACCGGGTCTCACGTGCGTTTACGTCTTCTTTTTCATGATGCATCATTGACGGTTTCTACGCGCCGATGCAGATCTTCCTCGCGGGGCTCGCAGCGCAATTCGTCTCCTTCCTCTTCTTCAGCGTCGTCTATATCGTCTTCCTAATCAGAGCATGGCGCAACAGCCGTGAAGTATTCTCCATCGACCAAGGCAAGAAATGGTACAACGACTGGCGCATCCTCGGGGTCGCGCTCTTCATCAGCTGCATCGGGATCCTCGTAAGTCCCTGCCTTCCCTCCCCCCCTGCACATCTCACACCACCCGCAGATCCGGTCCGTCTACCGCACCGTCGAGCTCTCGGAAGGCTACGTCGGCCACCTCGCGACGACAGAGTCGTACTTCTACGGCCTCGACACGCTGCCGCTGTTCATCGCCATCGCGGTGTACGTGCCGTTCTGGCCGGGCAGGTTTATCCCCGCGCTCGCGCCGCCGGTGAGCAAGGAGCTTGTGGGCGAGGAGGGGAGCGCGCGGTCGAGTGAGAGGGAGGAGAAGGCGAGTGTTTGAGGAAGGAGGAGGGAGAGGGAAGGGAGGGTATCTTTATGATGATATAGATGGACAGGTATTTTAGTAGTCGTATATTGACATTCGTTTGTTCCGATGTGATGGTTGGATTGGATAGAGGTAGAGTACATGTGTCCTACGAGCGCGATATCATGATAATCTTGTTAGGATGCGAAGCTTGGCGAGGATGGAATGGCTGCTCAAATTGACACGTAATGCAACCGAGTCCTCGTGGAGATGTGAGTGCACAGGGACAGTCTCTGGCTATGAGTAGACGAGGCTGCTCATAGACCGCTCATGAAAGCCCCCAAGCCACTTTGGCTGCTGTCTTTCTTTGCTTGCGCCTGACGCTCCCTCTCGCGGTTCTTCGCAAGCAGCTCCTGCAGGCCCGACTTTTTCTTGGGACGTTTGCCTGGACCTGCGTTGGGAAGGGATGACGACTGCTTTTGCTCCGTGGAGGGTGAACGACGAGGGCTCTGCGCAGCGTCTCGGGATGACGAGCGTACCGTGTCCGTAGTTTGAGAATGTGAGATGACCGCCATATCGGAGGACTCGCTCTCCCGCATAGGTGTGGTGGCTATCTCCTTTCTATCAGAGGAGCCATTGAAATTCCGCCCTGCCTTTGGAAAGAGCCTCGCATTCCCAAGTTCGAGGGGACGCAGTTGGACATGCCCACACGATCCACAGGTTTTTCTCAGTACCTTCTGCGAGACCACTTTCCGCTTCTTAGCAGTAGCAGTCCTAACTTCCGAGAGGCCGTCCAAGAGGAAGGACCCACACCGTTGGCAGTGGGTCTCTTGTAAAGTCGGCTCTTGAGGGAGAACACGTCTCAGTCGGGCGACATGCAAGGCTGAAAGAGCAGGAGAGGCAGAGCGAAGAAGCAGAGGTAGAGACAGCTGGTACCTCGCAGTTACGTCCATGGTGGGCGCGGTGACGTTGATCACGTGACATGTCACAATCCTATTGTGTGTTGTCTTTGTTTTTGCATTGTACTCGGACGGCCTCGTTCCCAGCCATGCACGACACGTTGCATTCCTCGCTAGGCTTAAAGCATACAGCCGCCCCAGCAAAGACAAAAGATGGCCCCCGACGACGCCTCCCGCAAGACACCCGCCCACCTCCGCCGCCCCTCCCTCTCCAACCTCCCCAACCCGATGAACTGGCTGGGCCGTTCCTCCTCGTCCGACTCAACCACCAAGACCGCGCCCTACGCCACCGCCGTCAAGCCCGTCCGCATCTCCGAGCCCAAGCTCACAAACTCCCTCGACCTATGGGCCCGCGCACCCAGGAGCGGGCCCCTCGGTGCCGGCGCCACCGTCGTCCGCACGCCCCAGGAAGCCCTGCACGGCTCCTCCGCGCGCGTCTCCTACGGCACACATAAGCGGATGAAGAGCAACGACAGCATCGACGACATTTTCGAGGACGCGGAAGAGGAGCCGATGAAGAACAAGGACTGCGCCGAGCTGCCCTCCCCGCCGGCTAGCCCGTCCCTCCCCCCTCTCCCCCTCTTCGCGAGCAAGTCCAGCCCGGACCTTCTCCTGCGCTCTCTCCCGTCCGCATCGACCACCTCGCTCCCCGCCCCGCCCACGCGTGCGCCCCCGTCGCCGCCGATGCGCCCCGCCCTCAAGAACGCCCGCACCTCGTCCGGGTCGCCGCCCCACTCCGGCTACTTCCCAGCCGTGCCCGCCGTCCCTGCACACCTCGCCGCAGCCGCCCCACAGCCGCCCTTCGAAGCCATCCTCGTGTCCTCTGTGCCATCGGCTGTCATCGACACGTCAAAGATCATCGTCACGCTCGAGACGAATACCGCCTCGTACCGCACGTCTTTCACCACGCTGACTTCCCAGCCGTCCCACTTGACGTCGTACCTAAAGTCAGTCGTGGCCAAGAAGAGCCAAGAAGACGAGGAAGACCAGGACAGACAGTCCATGCGCCTCTCCTACGCGAGCGACGCCGCAAGCTCCTTCAACTCGATCTTCCACCACCACCTCACCGCCTCCGGGCTGCTCTCCCAGTCCACGTCCAGCATCCACGTCTTCCTCGACAGACCCAGCGCACCGTAAGTCCCCCTCTTCCGCTCCCGCACCGTACGCTGACACGCCACCAGGTACCCCCACATCCTCGCGTACCTCCGCTCCCCCGGCCCCGGCCTCCCGCGCCACGTCCAGCTCTCGAGCTGCACCTCCCGCACGGACGCCTCGGCGCGCCTCGACGCGCTCCTCGACCTCCGCGACGAGGCCGCGTACCTCGGGCTCGACGACCTCCAGCGGCTCTGCACCGACGAGATCCGCGCCCGGTACACCTCCAGCCACGCTTCCCACACGCACACGCTCTCCACCGCCACCGCCGCCACCGCCGTCGAGAGCCAGAGCGCGTACCAGTTCCCGCCCCCGCCGCAGACGAAGCACCCGCGCCGGGGCTCGAACGCGTCGGTGCACAGCATGCAGACGCTGCGCGAGGAGGAGGGCGAGAGCGACGAGGGCAAGGATAAGCTGGCGCGCCTGTCCCGCAGCCGCGAGCGCACGGGTGTGGACGCCGATGCCACTACTGTTCCTGGCTTGCGCGACCGACAGGCACGGTCGGCGAGCAGGGAGGGCGCAGCGCCCCGTAGCCCTGGTCTGAGCGGGTCTCAGTCCATGCGGACGCGGCCTGCTGCGAATTGGATATGAAGTTGATGATGACTGAACCTTGCTGGATCTTGGTTGCAACTGTGTCCATGATGTTCACGACTTACGATTGGCGTCTTCTTGAATATTACTGTACTGTACTGTGCATCGCAATTAACCGGTAATCCCTCTCGCTGCCACTGTCTGCTCAAATCGCATTGCCCACTCTCATTAATGTGATATACACACTCACTGTAGCCTCCTGTAGCGTACCAACTGTATCCTATACCTCTGTCAGGCTATGCGAATATATGGGCAACCTGAACAGGCCCTTCATTACTTTAAAGCTTCAAGCTTCAAAGCGTGGACGGCATCGACACGGGACACTCTGCATCCACGAACAGCTACCGACGAAGCATAACCTATATTGCGACCGACCCTGCACTACGCAGCGGTGTTTCAAAGCAAGCACAACATATGAGACTACGATACGGAATTACGGGAACGAATTCGGAGGAAGGACAGCATATGAAAGGCGCGAGACAAGTACTCGGGGCGATGCTAGGATAAGGAGCGCTCCAACACGATTCGTCAAGGAGAGAAGAGAAAGAGAAAGGCGTCACAGTTACTACTACATTATTCGTACAGAAGTCGTACCAGCGGTGTCAGTTACGAGCGTTCATACCGCAGGTCGTCGTATGATCTTCATGGATTATCTGCTCGCCTCCTTCGAAGCGGCGTAGGGATTAACGCTGTATACCTTGATGACAGGAGGGCTCTTCGTGAGGTCGGCAGTAACAATGACCTGAGGATGACAGTGTTACAAAACGCTCCCAGAACACGGAGAGCTTCGGGACTTACCGGAACCGTCTGCAATTCCCTGATTTCCTGGATCTTGTGGCCGGCCGCAGAAGTCTTGAGGCCCTCGAATTCGGGCGCAACCTTGGCCTTCGACAACTTCCTCTGCTTGGAGGTGCCCACATCATCCTGCTCGACGTTCCGTCCAAGGACGATCTGGTCCTCATCGTCGTCGTCTTCATCAAAGAGCGCCTTCTCGTCGTGAACTGACCACGAAGAAACCTCCATCTTCTGAGCGTGCTGCTCAGCATTCTGCTTGACCTTCTTCAGGTGCTCATCGTCGCTGTTTTCAGCGAGCCATGTAATGACGTCCTTGTCGGACCAGTAGATCTGCAGAGTGTGCGTGTGTTCGTCATAGACATGATTCTGGATTGTTCGTCAGCTCAATGCTAGCTCGCAGACACTATTGGACGACTCACGTCTATGGGCATTTGATCCACGTGCACTCGCTTCTCAATACCAAACTCAGGAACGTAGACATCAAAGGCAGAATCAAGAACGTTAACGACGCGCGCCTGGCGTACCACTGGGCCGTAGCGGCGAGTGAGGTCCGCAATCAGTACGCAGAGGAAAAGGTGAGCGGACTGCTCCTGCGCCAGGGTAGCGGAGTCCTTCTTGATGTTACACTGTTGAGCGATCTTGGCCACAGCGTCGCGATCCATCGCAAATTTGGGATCAGCTGTCCACAATACGTTAGTCACGAGACCTTCGAGGGAAGTGCTTCTGCTACTCACTTCCTGCTCCTTGAGAGACAGACTCTAATTGACGATGGACAAGGATATCGGCGTAGCGGCGAATCGGAGACGTGAAGTGCGTGTACAAAGGGACATTGAGGCAGTAGTGGTGGTATTTGGCGATGTCCAGCATCCCAGCGCAGAAATACTTGGCAGTAGCGGTAACCTTGCGGAGGAGTATCTCAATGGCCCTCCGAGCGACAGGATCCGTAATAGACTCCAGGGAACGCATAAGAGTGCCCGCCGAGCTGGCGTCCAGCTTGTAGCCGAGTCTTTCCGCGCGTTCGAGGAACGCTTTCTAATCGACAATGAGTAGACGGACAACAGCAAGTGAGACAGCAACTTGCCAGTCGTCGTTCGCCTGGACTGTCGTGGCGGCGCAACAAGGCCTGCTCCGGCAATTGCACCGCGATCTGCTGGGCGACGGAGACGTTTCCGAGGAACATGAACTATCCGAGCATGGGCAGTCTATTCCCCGAACGAGATGGCCTAGGGCTCACCTCTTCCACCAGCTTGTGCGCATCGTGGCGCTGGTGCTGTTCGCAGTCGCTTGGGAAACCATTATCATCGATGTTGAACTTGAGCTCGGGAACGTCAAGGGCCAGGGCACCGCTCTGGAAGCGCCTGGTGCGCAACTGTTGCGCCAAGTCGTTCAAAACCTTGATATCATGCTCTAAGCCTTGCGCCGAGTGCTCCGGCGCAACAGGCACATCTCCGAGTGGTTTGCCCTCGATAACATTCTGGGCATCGGTGTACTTCAGCTTGGCCGCCGTTCTGTGCAATGATGGCAAGTCAACAAACTAGGACAATACGAACAGGTAGAGCTGCATACTTGACAATAGACTTGCCGATCCACTTACTGAGCACCTTCGCGTCCTTGGTCATCGTGAAGATGATCGAGAAGGCCAAACGCTCCTGCCCGGGCTTGAGACTGCACAGCTCTTCACTCAAAACGGGAGGTAACATCGGGACAGCACGCTGCACGAGGTACACGCTAGTGGCACGCTTGCGAGCATCCCGATCCAAAGCAGTGTTGGGTTTGACAAAGTATGAGACGTCCGCGATGTGCACACCAATCTCGTATGTACCATCTTCGTTTGCCTTGATAGAAAGAGCATCGTCCAAATCCTTGCTGTTCTCAGGATCGATCGTGAAGACACGCTCCTGCCGGAGATCCTTCCGAACCTCAAACTCGCGCTCAGGAATGCTATATTCCAGATAAGCCACTAAATGCATCGCAAAAATAAATCCACTTACGTCCAAGGAACGGGCGGGATGCACTTCAGTACATTGTCTGCGAACTCCTCCGTCGGGAAGTTACAGTCCTTGAGAAGGGCGCTCGTCTCGACTTCAATGTCGCCGATGGGCCCGAGCTCCTCGACCAAGGTACCGAACGGATGAAGAGAGCTGATGGGCTAGAGGACAGATGAGCCGATGCACTGTCGCGAACAGAATGACAATGGAACCTACATGACGCTTGATGCATGCCACGAACAGCTTGTTAGCGTAGGCATCAGGGTTCTGGACGAAGTCCACAGGCGCCTGCTCCGTGGGAATCGCAATGAGGGGAACACGTTTGTCGGTAGGCTTGAACCAGACGATCTTGGGCCGCTCAATGGGCCTTCTGGGCTCGTCACCACGGTCTCCCTCCCTCTCTCGGCGCTCAGCTTCTTGCCTTTCTTTGGTTGCGGCAGACGAGGGTCGCAGAAGACCCAGCGTGCCTGAGAAAAGTTGACCAGGCATACGCTCTACCACAGCCACCACATGGCCAGCGAACTGAGGCTTGACATCGTCAGTGACCCTAATGAGAAGTGAGGATCCAAATCAACAGAGACTGAAGCTGTTCTTACTCTTCGTCCTCGAAGAGGAGCAAGCCCTGCCCTTCAACCTCGACATCATCCTTCTTCTTGTCATCCTTGCGCCCACCAGCTCCCTTGTTGTCATAAGCAGCGTTCTCCTCCTTCTTCCTCTTCTTCTCCTCCTTCTCCTTCTTGGTCGTCCACACCTCGTCTACGTCCAGCAGCTCGACCGCGACGATATCACCCTCTAAGGCGCGATTACGGTCCTTGGAACCACAGATGTAGATGTCCGCGTCCAGGACTTCGGTTGATACATATGCATCAGAACGATTACGCTTGTTTACGCGTAGGATACCGACAACAAGTTTCCCGGCGGCAAGGAGAGGTGGCAGGGATGCTTGGGGGAGGTAGGGAGCGAATAAAGACTTGCGTTGGGGTTGGTTAGATTGTTGTAACTGAGACTGGAACTGTTGTTGCTGCTGCTGCAGAAGATTCATACCAGGCAGGGTCAAGCCCATCATATTGGCTGCCATGATGTTCGGCAACATGTTCGGGAAACTGAAAGAAGGCATCTTGGCATGATGGCCTCCAGCTGCAGCACGGAATTGCTGCAGACTTTGAAGCTGTGCCTGCGCATTGGCGAGATCGTTAGCAAAGTTGGTATTGTTTTGGACGCCGCCGACGCCACCATCTAGGATTCATCGCAATCAGTATATTTGCTCGTACGAACTGTGCGGAATACGCACTGATCCGCCAGCTGGAATCAGCACGGGAAGCTTGACGAGAGTGACCACCAAAGCCGGGGGGAGGAGCGAAACCGTCGTCAAAACCGTCTTGAGCTCCAAACGGACTACCATATCCAAGGGAGATGGACTGGTTGCTGTTGCTCTTGTTAACAACATTCACGCTGTGGCGCCGCCCATGGCCTCTAGGAACACCTTGACTGTGACCGTCAAGGCCCATGTTCAGACTGGCAAGGTTATTCAACGCTGGCAGGCCAAAGTTACCAAACCCGCTGAGGCTGGCACTCATGGGGACAGTGCTCTGAACACGGCGGTGGCTGCCCGACCTGCTCGGCGCCAAGCCAGGCGTTTGGAACGATAGCACCTGGTTCTGAGCCAGTTGATGTTCATACAGCGCTTGCTGTTGCTGCTGCAACGCCTCAATCTGACTCTGGAGGGCGATCTGACGAGCTGAGATTTAACCTCGCTGGTAAAGAAGAAGCATGTGGGGAACTCACCTGCTCAGCCATTATACCGTTGAACCCTGCCCCTGGATCCGCCCTGCGATTTGGCTCACCCTGCAGGGTGCTCTCATGAGAGTAGCTCTGCTGGGCCTGCTGAGGGAAGCGGAAGCCAGGATCCTCTTCGCTCAGAGACGCCATAGGGCTGTTTGAGCTGGCGCGCTTCCTTCCCCCGAAGGTGAATCCAGGGGCAAGTTGCGGACGGCCGCCGTTCATGTCGCCTTGCCCTTGCTGAGCAAGAGCCGCAAAGCGAGGAGCAGTGAAGCTCTGGGACTGGGATCGGGCCTGGTGGCCAGGCTGATAGAACATACCGTCCGCAATTTCGCCTTCCTCGAAGGCCTGGTTGCCGCGCCCGTCTTCCGCATCCTCCATCATCACTCCGAGGTTCGGGGAATACGAGCCGAAGTTGCCTGACAGGGAGGAGGCAGTCCCCAGAGACGCGGCCTTGCGGTGACGAGGCGCCTCGTTGTTGCCCAAACCGGGATACGCCGCAGCTCCAGGCTGGAAGACGGGCGCGTTGGGCGGCAAGTTGGAGGACATGGGCTGGGGCGGCGTGGTGTTGGGCTGCGACGAGGGCGAGCTAGTCTTGAGGTCCGCAATTACGCGCTGAAGGGAAGATAAGGCGGCACTCCCCTCGGAATTGGACTGAGAGATCGGAGGCGAAGAATCAGGCAATTCGGATCTCTGCGCACCCTGGCCTCTATTGTTGCCGACTTGTCTACCGTTCTGCGAAGTCGAGGATGGGCCTTTCCTATGGCCAGCGTTTCGTCCAGCGTTGGCTCCTTGATTCTTACCACGCTGGTCAGACTTCTTCCCGTCAGGCACTTTCTTCGCGGTATCTGAACCCGAATCAGCAGTACCCGTGGGAGCATTCGATGACGGCTTCTTGTTACTTGCAGCGGACGAAGGCCGGGGTCCAGTTTGTCCCGGTGTGCCACCCGACATTGACGCTGTCCTGGATTTTGAATTGTTCCTCTTCTGCTGCTGGTTCCTGTTGTTCCCCTTCTGGCCCGTGTTGGTCGACGTGGATCTGTTGTCGTCCTTCTTCTGGCCGTTCTGGGGCTGAGGAGTCGGCTGAGGAGTAGCTTCGTCGGTCATGGTGTTCGTTATGTGAGATGATGAAAGGATAGACGATTATTCAATGTTTTTGGGTTTTCGTATTTCTGTTAGGGTCGTGTTGTCTTGACTGGTAATCCGACTGGCTTAACGACACGTCCAAATGACAGCAACGGCACAAGACTTGCCTGGAAGTTAGGAAAGAGCTTTATAGCAGTGGATGCTTTGCCCGGCAGGGCTTGTGGGGATTATGGACGTGAATGCCTGCGTTAGGCGTTGGAAGGGGCTTTATCGTCGTAAGAGCGAGAGCCAGTACTGCCAGTGCTACTCCGCACTTTTACCCGCAGCGCTGGACGTTCCCACGCCCTCCTCTCGCACCGAAGCCTTTTCCGTGCTACGACGTTTTCTCTGACAGATTTCTGCCTGTACTCTGGGATTGCATCAGTCCTCTGACAGCGTGATCCTATGTCATGGAACCCAGCATTGCTCGAATCGCACATACACCAAGTATACACCACACATAAATTAAGCTCTATTGGAGAGGCCACAAGTCTTTTTTGGTTGGTGTGCTGTGATCTAGAAGCCTACCAAGGCGCCACTGATAACGGGCAGTCTACAGCTTCGAGATGATAGCACTGGTATACTCCTTGGTCGATGACTTCCCGCCAAGATCACCAGTAATGGTCTTGCCTTCAGCAATGGTCTGTAACAATAAGCATTAGTTGTTCTAAGATTAGGTTTGATCACGAAATATGCGTGCTTACCGCGAGCGTCGCCTTCTCGATCTTCGCCGCGTGGTCGTTCAAATCCATATGTCTAAACAATAAACGTATCAAGTGATGGCCTCGCAGGAACTGCACTAGGTTTGTACCTTAACATCATCAAGGAGGACAAGAGCAAGGCAGTCGGGTTAGCCAATCCCTTTCCTGGTCCTCATGCATCAATTCTGGGCGACCTCATGCATCGAAAGAACCTACCTGCGATGTCCGGCGCGGAACCGTGAACGGCTTCGAAAATAGAAGCGTCCTGTACAGATGTCAGACGTCACCATGCCTTCCGGAACTGCGCACGTACACGACCAATGTTCCCAGACGGCGTCAGACCCAATCCTCCAATAAGACCAGC
This sequence comes from Heliocybe sulcata, assembly GCA_004369045.1. Classification (NCBI taxonomy): domain Eukaryota; kingdom Fungi; phylum Basidiomycota; class Agaricomycetes; order Gloeophyllales; family Gloeophyllaceae; genus Heliocybe; species Heliocybe sulcata. The sequence goes on along the minus strand of ML213504.1, from coordinate 1,286,560 downwards.
ACACATGTCGGACAAGATGTCACCGTATAGGTTGGGCATTACCATCACCCGGTCGGAGTACGGCCTGGGATTCTGGACAACCTAATATCGCCCGCAGCTGTCAGAACGCCACTACATACGGAGGAGAAGACTCACCTGGAGACAGACCCGGTCCAACAGGTCCTCGTCGTACTTGATGTCCGGGAACTCTTTCGCTACCTCACGGCATGCTGACAAGAACATACCGTCAGACATTTTCCTAGAACCACACTGTTAGCCCTGCAATCGTTCATCAGACTAACTGCGTACATAATGTTAGCCTTGTGAACCGCGGTGACTCTCTTCCTGCCCTGAGTCTGCGCGTAGTGGAAGGCGTATCTGGCGACACGTTCCGATGCGTCCCAGGTGATGAGCTTAATTGATTGAACGACGCCGTCAACAACCTGTCGCAAACGTGTCATTACAGGCTTGTATGACAGAGATCACTCGGGGACCGCCAATTACCTCGTGCTCAATACCGGAGTACTCCCCCTCCGTGTTCTCTCGGATGAGGACAGTGTCTACATCATCGTAGGGAGTCTTGTAGCCCTTGATAGAAACACATGGACGGACATTAGCAAAAAGGTTGAATGTTCTCCGGAGGGTCAAGTTGAGAGAGACATGGCCCTTGCCGACTGCCGGGAAAACAAGTCAGTGGGGGAAGCCGGGACGGAGTATAGTTCACGCTGACTCGGGGTAGCCAAGGGACCTGCAATACTTAGTCAGTGGACGTTCGAGTCAAAGGATCCATGGGACGCACCTTTGAGAGCCACCGTATTCTTCCTCACGGAGTGAATAGCAGGATCGGGAATTACGGTCTTTCCGCCCTTCAAGACAGGCGTGACATCAACCTCCTCCCATTGAATAGGAACCTAGACACACAAGTCGAAATATATCCATCATCCATGCTGGAATCTGCTTACGCCTGCCGCGGTGTAGATATCCTTCACAGACTGGCTGATTTCCGGTCCAATACCTGGATTAACCCCGGTCAGCTGACCTCACTACAAATTCCCCCGCAATGCACGTACCATCACCAGGAATCAAGGTCACGGTGTATTTCCCCTGTACACAGTTCCATCTTTCTCCCTCCGAATATATAGCACGCAGTACTCACATTGCTACCCTTCTGTCCAGCGAAAGCAGCCGTGGGTGAAGCCGAAGCATACTGCCTAAGAGCCTGCACATTCTGCTGGATCAGGGGAGGGTTGGTCGCGCCGAATAGAAAGCACGTACCTGGGAACGTCTGAATGCGCCCTGCGCGACGGAGGAAAGGGACCGGGGAGCCAGCATTTTAAAGGAGAGGATGTCCAAAGTTAAGAAACAGTTGAACCTCGAAAAGAGGGAGAAAGCCGGGAGGCATACGTGAGAGCGTCCACGTGGAGTGATGTCACGCAGCAATCGGACGAATGAATAACGGATCAACGTTGCAACTCTGAACTTAACGTCGTAGCAACATTAATGCACACTTCTTGAAGCGCAGAGTATAATACAAGTCTAGACTACAGTACTAATGTCCGTCCTCGAGTAAAACATATCAGATTCACCCGCTCAAGAGACCGCTTAACTGCTCCCGATACTGCTCCATAACTCTCTCCGTCTCCTCGTCCTGTAACGTCTGACCATAAATGAGAAAGGGTTGCCGCGAATCATCGAGACAGCTGTCACTCACCGGTTCCTCAGTACCAACAGTACCCGCCTGTCCAAGCTTGCCGTCTGTAAGCTCGAACAGGACCTTGTCTACCTCAGCGTCGGCCTCGAGTTCCAGCTCCTCGTCCTCTTCCATTTCAAGAGTATCTTCCAACATTTCCTCCATAATCCCGGCCTAATGGGACTCGGTCAGGAACAACAATATGGTTCCAGAGCCTTTGTCGCACCTTTGTCATCTCCATGCTCATCTGTCTCATTGTCTGGCTGACTTGTGGCAGCTTGATCAGAGAGTTCGATAGTTTCATGATCTCTGTGGATTTCTGGAGTGAACCAGTAACTTTCGCCATCGCTATGCACCACATACTTCGTTACTATTGTTCCTGGAGATGGTGATACGGCTACATACCTAATTGCTCTTGCAGCTGGTGGCCTATTGACCCCAGTCTCGCCTTGCTCACAGACAATCGATCCTTCTGGCGATTGCTCCTCACAACCTCCTTCGCTAGTATTCGGGCTGACTTGGTGTCACCCTTAGTAGCCAATTGCTTCACCGTTTGTCGCGCTTTATTTGTAGCGATATCAAGCTATGTTCCTCTTCAACTGTTACGCAGCCGCCGCGCAAGGGAATATGCTCACCTGTCTCATCTCACGATCCAGCAGACGTGTCTCAGCACGTAGCTTCGATTGCCATGCCCTGACCTTCTCCTCCGGTGTAGGTCCGTACAAAAAGCGGTTGATACTCTGCATCGTCGTCGACCAGGTAGCGCCACCGCGCCCGAGACTGGGCAAGAGGAAGCCCGCGAAGCGGATACAGCCGAAATAGGCGCTCTTGACTCTTGAGCTTGATCTTGGCCGCCGTACTGTGAGACGCGTGTGGAAGGCCTCTATATAGTCCGTCTCAAGACCGTCGATATGCTGCTGGGATTCAGTAGCGTGGGGTTAACCAGCCATCGAAGTTTCGGCGGGTGACGTTTACTGCGTCTGGCCTCGGTCAGCCGTGCAGTCTACACCGAAATATGGACTCTAAGGATTCAGGAAAGCTCAGCTCCCCCTCTTTGCCTTGGTCCGGTACCACTGTTCTGCGCTCTGCTCCTGCTGTTCAGTATCTGAAGTGCTGGTCACGCCGAACCCATACGCTCCTTACAATGCTGCATCTCTTGTTTCCCGTCTGTCTGGCTTACCTAGCTCTGCTGTCTTCTACCTTCGCCACAGTTGTCCCCGTAGCTCCTAGTCCTGGCGACGTCTTCTATGCTGGATCTAGCTGTACTATTGCATGGAATGTTGATACTACCGGTACATGGAGAAACATGTCAATCGGTGCGTTCATACACCCATAAAATAACACGGGCGATGCGAATCTCTACTTTGGATCTAGATCTTATGACAGGGCCCAACAACGCCATGGTTCTGGTCATGAACGTAGCAAGTGGACTGGACGGCACATCAAGCGGCCTCACGCCGTATAATTGGACCTGTCCGGACGTGGACCCCTACTCGGCGATATATTTCTATCAGGTTCGGGCGTCTTCAGGCTCGTCCAGGTAATTGGCTGACAGTAAGAATAGTTCACTAATGATGGTAATACGTCCGATGCGCAATGGACGACGCGTTTCACAGTATGTAGGCTCAAGTTGCCCTACTAACTCATGCCTCACCCTGACGCTCGTCCAGATCGCCTCGGCCTCGGGGGCTACAACTCCGCCTGACAATGCCACGCAACCTGATGGAGATGCCATTCCCTGGGGAACCGGTGGCCTTGCTTCGAACTCGTCCGCGTCCTCGATGGGAGCCGACGCTCTCTCAACGTCGGCGACAAGCTACTCTGCAGTTTCATCTCTCGTAGCAGAACAGGCTACTTCCACCGCCGTTACGGTGCCAATTCCGTCGGCGGACTCAAGCTCGGAGACCAGCAGCACACCTACTTCGTCTCTTGTCTCGGTGCAGGCTATTCCCACCGACGGCAATACCGTGCCAACCTCATTTGCGGATTCGAGCAGGGACGATCCGAAAGCAGACAGCAGAACGTCCAGGATGCATACCCGTACTCACTCCCGTCACGCCACGAAGACGGACGAGGCGTCCGCACAAGGGGAACCCGAAAGCACTCAGACTGTGGATCCAACTCGCTCTGCAACTCACGGGACCGCGAAAGCTCGCCTCCCCTCATCGGATGACGCCCGCTCCTCCCAGGCAACCTTAGACCTGCCGCCCGAAGCTCAGGCAACTCCAGATGTCCGGCTCCCATCGTCCATGGGGCGCACCATGCTCAGCAGTGGACAGCGGCAGAGACAGCCATATGCACTACTAGCACTCTTATCATCAACCCTCATGTTCCTGTAGACACCCTGCAATTGCGCAATACATACGCCACTGTGATTCGGAACAGGACATATGGATCGATGTGAAATATAACTCTATGAAATATTAGTGCTCCCGATAGCGAACTAGATGTGATAGGAAATACATGTGCTGACAGGTACAACATAGCGATGAGCGAGACGGATAGTGGCGTCGATTAATGAAGGCATGTACAAAGCCAAGAAGCAATGCGCTCATGACGAGGAGTGGAAGAGGGGCGTAAGAAAATAATCAAAACGTAATTAAATCATGAACCTCGGATTTGGTTGACCAGTGTCTCCCAGTAGTTCCAGTCCGAAATGTCAGGCCCAGCCATGTTGTTCATGTCATTACCCATAAACCCGGAAGACTGCGCGAATAGACTCGCCAAGTCCGTCCCGTTCATGCCATTCCACGGGATCGCGTTGAAAGTGCTTGGCCCGTCAAAGGAGCCCGCGGCGACCGTGTTACACCAGTGATCCAGCAGATGCTGCGCCGTAGACTCTTCCTCGGCGCCAGGGCTGCCAGTCGCAGTTGGTGACAGCTGGAACGCGTCCACTTGCTGCAAGCGGTGGAGTGTCGGCGAGCGCGTCTGTGTAATGGGAACACCGTTGCGAAACGCATTTTTGGGAGACTGCGCAAGAGCTGGAGAGGGGATGCTGAAACCAGTGCCATTCGTGGACTTGCGCCGGGGGATCACCGGAACAGCGCTCGGCGACCGGGACGCTGATTGCCCGAGCTCCAGCAGCAATTGGGCGTCAACATGGGGCCCGGCAGCCTTCGAGTCCATCGGCCGAGACGGGCCCTGGCCGCTAGCCTCAGCCTGCAGAGACCTGTTCTTCAAGAACTCAATGATCTTGAGTTCTCTCCTTGTAGTCTCGTCAATGTCCTGGATACCTTCGTGGTCTGCCAGAAATTGATCCAGGATGGTGTGCATAGCCTCCGAATGGACACCCCTAGGCTCCAACACGAGATAAATCCCACTGACCATAGCGGTCTGGAATTCCCGGTAGGCATTGCTTAGCGAATCCCTTGCCTCCCGCGGGCTGCCCTCCTTAAACTTGCGCCGCACCTGGAAGTCCTTGACAGCTGACTCGAAGCATGCTTTCCGAGAGGGGAGATACCGATCAGAGCCGAGCTTGCGCAGGAGGTATGGCCGGTGCAAACTGATCCTCACGAACAGGACCTCCGTAATGAGAAGGTACCGATGCACCGGAACATATGTCAAAGTACTGTCCAGCGAAGTGTCTGGCTCCATCGCAAAATGCGGCGGCAGCTCGTTAATGAATTTGAGCAGCTCCTCGTCCAGCGCTAGAACATCTGAGTAGTGGCTCGGGTTACGGACTTGTTGGAAGTGATGCACCATGTGGCCGATGATGACAGCTAGACGATGCCGGAGGATTACGAAAGTCATAGGGGTTGGCTGAGACAACGGAGGTGAAGCATTCATCCCGGGAGCCAGTACAGTTTCGTCGGCGATGTTTAAAGGTGGCAAGGTCGAAGTGTAGCAGTCCTGAATGGCGTTTGGTCTGCCAAGTACGAGAGCATACGACCGGTCGGCATGGTAAAGGTATGCCCTGTAGGATGATGTTACATCATACCGGGAATCGCATCGCTTTGAATGTCACTCACCATATACGCCGTCTATATTCAACCCGGGCTGGATCCATTCCCTGGTGGTATGTCAGTAAAAGCGCAGAATTCCAGCGCTACCAGCATACCATAGCTTGACCATCCCGGTGCAACCCGAGGGCTTGCGCCGTACGCACGGCAGCGCCTAACTGACTCCAACATTCTGTGATGCGCCGGTCAAAGGTCAAGAAACGCGCACTCTGTGATAGAGGTCAGCTCTTGAGGACATTGCGAAAAGCCACCCAACGCATACCAGTAACCGCGTCAGGACCATCTCCAGCGAATCAGGCTGTATGGCAGCCGCGATCAAGAGAGAACGTCGGGCTATCAATGACCAACCATTAGAGTTCCCGAAAATCACCCTCGCAAAACTGCTCACAGGACCAATAGTAGCGTAAAGATGTCAGTCTACGAGTGCGGACGTCTCCGGCTATGGCTTCTGGAGCCAGTCGTACTGAGATGGCCAGTACGACATAGAGCAAAGGGAGGAAGCGGACATCGTTCGGATTGATATCTGCGCCGTTCGCACAGATGGATGCATAGGCAGCCCTAAAGTCTCGCTCGGATAACGGGTAGCGAGTCCAATTGCTTAGTGCAGGCGGAATGAGAATGTTTCATAGTCCATCAAAGACATCGGGGACATACATGGAAGCGAAGTAATGGTCTATGAGGATGTTGGTGAACGGCTGGTGGGGGAGCTCCTGCAACAGGTCGGTGAAGTTTTGTGGGGAGACGCCGCAATCTTGGACAAGACTCTTCAGCTTGTCTGCAGCAGACGGTTCGGAGTCGATGATAGAGGTTGTCGCGATGTTGGAGGTGGATGCGTGGGCGTAACTTGAGCCAGGTGTCTTAGGGGCAATCTCGGCCTTAACCGAATCCATGGTAGGAGAACGTGACGCCCTCCCGTCTTGTGATCGGGAGTCCATGTTTGATGAGCCAACGACGTGTTGTAACTGCGGTAAGAGTTCAGCACAATTGAACTGGTCCTAAGTGGATGATCGACGGACCTGCTCTAGGACTGATGCAGGAGCGACGCTGCCTGATGCACTATGTCCGAACCACCTCCCACTCTGAAAAATGCCCCCGCTCGCATCCTGATCTTCCACCTGCGAACGGGTGTCATCGTCGAGTCCTTCTGAGAGGGAACGCTGGCGTTCTGCGAAGCCACTTGTTTCGGCCGATGCAGGAGTCGAAGCATCCGCAGAGCAGAACTGGGGAAGAGCTGTTTCGATTATGCGCTCCAAGCGAGAGATGCGCAGGTGAAGGTCTTGGTCTGACTTGCCCGGCTGGTAGGCCTTGCAGAGCTCAGGGACCTTCCGAGCGATGCACTGCGCGGGAGCCAATCAATTTTTGTTCGTTAGGCACAAGGACAATTCAGACGTACATGCGAGCATGGCACCTGTCTGTCACACTTTGTTGATGCAATTCAGTCAGACGCAAGATTGAATGGCGCAAGCAACGCACTTTCTGCTTGCGACGATGGCACTCGCCGCATGAATAGCTGGGCACCGGTGAGAAAGAGACCCTGGACCGCCTTCGAGAGCACGCCATACCTGACGCGAGTCCGCGGTTTCTTCGAGGACCCTGCAATCGCATCATCGTCCTCTTTTTTCCTTTTAGCAGACTGGGCACCCGGAGTGCCGCCGGGGGATGCATGGTTGGTAGTTTTGACCATCGTGGCAGGGGTGAGAGTCGTCGCCGGTCGGACGTTAGAGCTCGTCGGACTTGGATCAATATTAGTTGAGCGTGCGGGCGAGCTTATGGGCTAGAGGCTTGTGGGCGCTGTTTCCTAGTCATAGAGAACCGCGTGCAGAGTCCCGCCACAAGGTCCATCTTATCTCACAATATTCACGTCGGTAATCCCCGCAGCAGCTCGGCGCCTTGCTGCAGCATTGCGTTCCTGATCTCGACTAAACAATGGATCTGTACTCTATCTCGTCGTCGTCTGCGGCGGTGATGGAAGAGCCTCCATGGAAGAAACTCAGGCTCTCCCTCGAAAGACCCTACAAGGACGACCGTGGCAATTACATCCCGGTCCTACTTGATATTACTCCGGAAGGAGAGCACATTTACGAACCGTAAGCGTCCCAATATACTCCCTGTCGTCTTGGAGATATACCCTCATGCAGGCGCGAAGACCCCTCTCAGGTTCTGGGTGATAAGCTAAGGCGGATATTCCTCGAAAGAGGGCTCGACTTCTTCGACAAGCATGGTGTTGCACGCCACGCTGATAATGAGGACGACACAGAGAATCCAGAGGACGCGGAAGTGGAGCAAGACGCAGAAGAGACGCGCCGTATCCAGCCCATGACGGCCGAAGAACTCTTCAGAATGCGCATGCAACTCATGCCACAGCTATAGTGAGTATGGTCATCTTATCGCCATGCATTTTCATTCACGAACCTAGCATTGCCCTCGGAGAAATGTCTCACGCGAGGGACCTCATGAGCTTATTGCTTTCGACCTCCGCACCCGTGCCGGGGTCAGAGGCACCTATCTTGCCTGGGTCTCATGCACCGACACCTGCTCCCGTACTCCCGAACGCCGAGCTCACTGCCTCGATAGTTACGAAACCAGTCCCGATCCCATCGGTCCAGGCGTTCAATGCGCAACTGGCCATTGGCGGCAAGGACGAAGCATTGCGGCAGGCTGCCAACGTCTTCAAGGGCGCCGCCGCCGGCATGGAACGCGCTAGAGTGCGCGGAGAGCAATACTGGAGTCAAGCCCTCAAAATCAGAAAATCAAATTGGGGACTTGTCCCGGCCCCCTTGCCATTCGGTTCCGCTACTGGCAAGGGTGCGGACAAGACCTCCAAAGACTTCCTAATCTCGTTCGGACTGGAGGACTGTCCGTAACTCCTATTCTTATTTACAGTTATTGAAGCTCACTTATGCCTCAGCCAGCCCGGCTTTCCGGAGACGAGCGATCGGTCATATGCCAACTTTCGAGACTTCATCGAATGTTTTGGAGTTGCCACACCGCCAGAAGACTCGTCTCCGTATTCGGCTATCTACCCTGGATGAGAGTGGGCGACGAACTGCGTCACAGAACCGTTTGTTGGTACCCAGGGAAGATACCGTGGATGGAGCTTTAGCAGCTGCCCAAAGAGAACTCATCGAGCAGGAGGTATTCTCACTCTTGATCCGAGAGAGCAGCTCCTTACCCAGTGCTTCGTCACGAGTGTCCGAACGCCTGATCGTGATAGAAGCAGCACAGAACACCGAACTCGCGTTCGAATTGGTAAAGCCATATTACTCGCCGTTGGTACATGAACTAACAAGTCGTTAATTATAGGTGGATAGCGATTCTATTGAGCAGCCCGACGAACCCCCAGATCTGGGAGACGCAAAATGCGACCTCATCTTCGCCGCGTTGCACCTTCTGCTCCTACGCATCCACACGCACTTCAAAACGCAGCGGCTCCGCAACGACCCAGCGTTATCACAGAACCCACCTCCGCCAGCACCAGCAATACTGCAGCCAGTACTCGAAGCGCTGCAGTACGAAGTCTTCTGTTCCCGCGTGAACGTCGAGGTAGAGAAGATGACTGGTGCTCTGAGAGCGGCGGGCGTGCCGTCTACTATGAGGCTAAACAGCGTGGGCGAGACGGGACAGGCTCTGGTAGAGCTGTTCAATGACCGGAATGGAGGACGGCTAAGTGGTGACATCGTTGTGAGGATTGGTACAAGGTAAGAATATTCGGTAGCGGTATGATTGATTGCCTCACAGCTTTCAACAGAGATACACTACGGCTCACCTTCACGTCTCCATCCAAGCTATACGCTCACCTACCGCAGGGGAAAATCAACGTTGCTTCCATCACCCAACTCAGTCAGCTTCTACGGGATGAAGCGGAACAGCGCCTCCTGAACCGCATCTGCGAGACGGGCACCGAGCTCTGCTCATCGGTCAGCGGGACGTGGTTCGTGGACCTGATTACCAGTCGGGCGGTTGGGAGGTGGGAGGGATGCGTGCTGTACGTTCCCGTTAACCTCACTATCATGAGGACAAGGCTGAAGTGATGGCGCAGGAATTTCCGGATAACTTATGGCGAAGATTTCAAAATTCTCTGCTCCGCGTTTAGGTTGGATCGCGCTAATGGCAGACCAGAGAGTCTCCTAGATACGTATGAAGCAAGGCAGCAGGAAGGTCTACCACTGCTGTCCTGGGTAGAGGAGACGATCGGGGTGGCTCTATCTCGATGACCTTTGTCTGATCGGGACCTGTTCCGTTTGTGTTATCTGCCAGGATACTCAACATTGGTTGCATCATGCATGCCAGAGGACTGGTCATTTCAGATGTTTATTCTGACCTATGGAACCGTTTACAACAAAGATAAAAGAAGACGGGATCGCAGTCGCGAGTTCGTACTTTGGTTTACAACAGCAACTGAAGGTCCGATGGTTAGCCGCGGGCAATGTAGCATATTATTATAGCTACTCACCAGAGCCAGGTGGCCACCCACGACAGGGCGGGACCTGAAGCCCTCGACCGATCCGTCCGTGGTCTCGTACCAATCACCCAGTGGCTGACTGCTCTCGCCATCAGCGGCATACTTGTATACCGATGAGATGAAGAGGTCGCGGGTCGTCGTGCTGGTAGCGATGGCGGCAGCCCAGATCGACCAATCTGCAAGCGCAAGATGCATGAGCTGATAGCCTGCAATCCCTGCGATGAAGGACTTACCAGACTTGGTGTACGTGTGTCTGGTGTCCAAGGGAACGCCATAGGGTTCTACGGATTGGTAGTTTAGTTTTGTTGCTTGAAAAAGCACGACATACACTCACGAGCAACGGTAGGATACCAGGCATCCTCTGCATGGAAACGCTCATTAGCAAGCGTCAGGGCACCATGACAATCAGCCACTTACGCATTTCATAGACGGAGCTTGGGAAGACGTTGGTGCCCAACAGCTTGTCTGCGTAGAGGTTATAGGACAGGCCCCAGCTGCTGCTATTGCCGTACTATAGATACAGTATCAAACATCAGGGGTAAGATGGAGAGATTATAATGGACGCACCGAGAGGGTTAAGTGGTTCCCTGTGGAAGCAGTAGCGTATTGCTGCCATTGGGGCACGTACGAGGCAGCGATGGACTGGGATTAGAGGGTCAGAGAGCCACCTATACGCTAAAGCTTCCTGAGACTCACGCTGTAGTTCGACGCCGTGTTGGTGTTGCCCAGCAGCGAAGCAATTTCAGACATGGCTTTGATGCCGACAATACCCTTGATGGCGAGGTTGGTCTGGTTGGCCAAAGAGCCGGCGAAGTCATCGGTACTGATCTGGTTGGCAGGAATAAGTGCTTCCGCAATCAGATATTGTGTCCATTGATCAAGGAGGTCGGACTTTTGGTGGTAGGTCCGATCAGCTTGTATCATATACCTAAAGCAAGATGGACTGACGTAGGAGTTAATCAGCGATTGGTCGTTGGCTTTCTGCGTGTAGCTTAGTGTCATTATCAACATGTTGCCGCTCTCTGTGAAGATCGTGGTCATGAATCCGCTATATCCCTGGTACTGTTTCAGCGCAGCTGACCTTCAAGCGGCATCGGCTCATCTTGTCCATCATTATGGCCTATGGCCTTAGGATAATTTGCACCTGCCCGGTGATATCAGTAAGATCGATTAGTATCATTTCGATGGACTAACCCATATCATGTACAGCCCAGTTGTTCGGATACTGGCCAGTCGCTTGGTACTCGAACAATGGCAGGAGCAAGTACTTTCCTAGTGCAGGGTTCGTGTACAGGAAGATTGGCCAGGCAGGGAATATGACGTCTACAGTGTTGACGTTCTATAGCTGGAGTCAAGAAAAGCCGTCTGAAACGAGTAGGAATTTGCTGACGCCGTCACTGGATATCTCCTTCATGAACATGAGGACATCATCCGTATTCCAGCTGCCGTCGCTGTTCTTCGAAACCGTAATCTCGGTGGCGCCGAAAGCCTGCCTAACCGACAAAGCAGTAATGGCTGCATAGTCGCTAGAGATGGCCGAGGAGTCCGAGTTCAATTTGGAATCGAAAGCTTGGGCTCTAGACAACGCGTTGCTATAGTCGCCAAGGAAGAAAGAAATCTGATAGGCCCTATGAATACAAGCACACAGCAGATGTCGAATTTTTTATCATGACTCACAGCACTGGCTACAGTGGAATACTGACTCCAGAAGTAGACACTCCTGGACTGCAGAGCACCACCAGATACGATGTACTGGATAGCAGGGTCACGGACGTGACCCACAGAGTACAAGACCGGGCTAGTTGCGGCGGTACCAACGGTCCCAAGATCATGAGCCAAGCCAAAGACGGGCCAGTTGTCTGACACAGCTCGGAAGTTCGTGTCTTCAGTGTTAGCGAGTTGACCGTTGTTGATGAACTGAGCACGGACGACGGTATCCTGCCCAGTCTGATAGGTTGCGCCATCCGTCTGTATTGTACTCTCGGGTAAGTTAATGTTCGCCTGAAGAGACTTAACAAGCTTACGTTGAGCGTAGAGTAATATGCAGAACCCTCTGTTCCAGTATGAGCATAATATAGCCTCAGGATTTTGGGTTGTGTACTTACGTTGGATATGATCCGAGACTTCGCCGAACTGAGTCTGGGATACAAGTTGGACTTGGTGGGTGAGGATATCACCGGTGGCGGTGGTCCAGTTTGCTGTCAAAGAGTCGTCGCCAGTCACCCATTCCGCACTTATATCCGTGTATACTTGAACAGTATGTGAGTTGCCGTCGTTGGATTGGGCAGACAGAGCCAGGTACGAGAACGGCAGTGATTGAAGTACTAAGTCCGTGGGCTGCGCGATAGAGGATGAATCAGATAGGCACCAGTATAATCAGACGCTGCGATCCGACCTCCACGGGACTCAAAAAATTGACGGTCAAGTCCACTGGGCCAGCGGTCATGACGAATGTGCTTTGAGTGGCAGTGAACTATTTGTCTGAGGTTAGGGTAGGTACGACACACAGCTTAGGTCTCGCTTACAGTCAAACTCTTCTGAACTGCCTTAGAAGGACTAGTCCCAGAAACGACTGGATCACCTAGGAAGGTGTATACAGTGTTGTCCACCTTGATGTATCCCGCCCATCCTAGGGTCTGGTATAGCAACTCAGTAACCATGTACTGGATACGGTTCCATGAATACGTACGGATCCTGTCCAGAAGGCCGGCCATGCATCGTTTAGAGCAGTTCCAGAGCCTTGAGGAAGCCAGGCAGAGAGGTATGGCGTGCGAACGGCCAAAGGAACTGCAGCGGGGTTGAAGGGTGTCGCAGCCCAGCTGACAGCAGCATTCGTCCCAGCAGCGAACAGCAATACCGCCGCGGCAGCTCCTGCAATCCTCATAGCGATAAGAGGGGGAGTTTGGTCCTCTGTGTAACGCGCAGCTGGGACATTTATAGTGGTCATGTATACTGCGTTCGTTACGTGACATATCTTCTCAGATGAAAAGAATTACGCACAAATCGCGCTTCCTCGATCATACGGCTCGAATCACTGCGGGCATGATACCTTAACTTGTGGAGAGCATTGGTTACGGAACCGATGCAGCTCCCGTGACACTGATCTGCACATGGTGGCCGGCGTCAGCATGGAGTTGAATAGGACAAGGAAGCCCGGGACGTGGGTTCAGATCCATTCCGAGCAAGAAGCCTATGAGTTTCTTACTATAGTGATGATGAGACGGAGGCTTATACCCGCCACACCTTCAGCGCGGTATTCCCGGGCCGGCATCATTACAGGCCTGCACCTCAGAGTCACGGGTCCACTGGCAAGGTGAGCAGCCAACTCGCAGGAGGGCTGCATTGGCTAACCGTGCTTCGGTGCCTGTAACAAGAAGCTTCGTGCATCAGACGGCTGACTCTTATATGTCATAACGATGGACTATATTGCCTGAGCCTTGTGGTAGCGTCTGTTGTTATTCACGTGAATACAACTATACACGTAGAGTTGCTCGAAAATATACAGCAGACGTTCGTTCACTGGATCGATACACAGCGACACCCTGCAGGCTGCAAATGTGAAGCGCCTGACCAAGGTTCACAATACACGAAAATCAAAATAACGCAAAGCAGTAGGATTGGCACGACGTTACCTAGGATGGTACCTCGATCTTGTCGAGGTTAACGTTCATCACCTGACCATTCCAGCTGAGACATCACGTCATGCATCGCCTTCACGGGACTGAAGTCATCATGCAGCTCTCCTTCAAGTAGGGGAAACAATCAAGACCGCATACAGAAGTGGACTTTCGGCCGCTACGATACCTCTCACCTCAGGCCTCAGGTGAATGAGGTACCACCGTGCGTCTCAGTAGCCCACTCAGTTGATCATGACTGTTGCCCTGAGGCACTCCAACATCGCAGCCATGTCCACCTGCGCGCCAAACTGATCTCCACAAAGTAGCATGACGCTTCGCGGGGCTGCCGCGGGCAGTATAGGCATGTCGACAGACACCAAGCTCGACACCAGCATGGATCGTGCGTCTCAGAGTCCGTGATGATATCTACGTCGTTGTGTAGACCGTACACGAGTAGAACAAGCCCGACCAGAGTGCGAGGGTAAGAGACCGCTCAGGACATTGCTCAGTCCTCGTCACAGCGGCCCTAGTGTTGATGGTCTTCGGTCTTCCAAATAGCAGATTCCGAATTCTCGGGCATCGTCAACTGTGGAGAATGGGCTCGTTATTGAACAAGCAGGATCGGTGGCGTCGGCGTCGGAGCCTAGCGGTTGTTCTACAGCATGTCGGAATGACAGACGGAAAGAGCAAGTACGGCATCAAACCGTAGTGACCGGACGCGTTCTGCAGCCATCATGATGGTTCTTATGCTGGCCGCTCCGGAGTTTGCCCTCTAGTTCTGTCCAGGTCCTGTCTGCGCATGAGCTCTGAGATCCGAGCACTGAGCACCAGTCTAGCACTGTTTCCCCGCGATCTATGTCAGAAAACGACATGCACGTCGCATAGGGACCGGTTGATATGGTCCCCTGGGAATACAACGAAGCAGCGAGCGGACGCTTGCAATGTACGAAGAGGAGGCTGTTGTACGTAGTGCGAGCGTCTAGTTGGATCCAGAATCCTGTTACCTGTATGCCCGGTTGCTAGCTGGTTGTGATGGAGTCCAGCCTTCGGTTGTACTGTCGCCCCGCATTTCATTAACATACTTGAAATGTCGGGCGCCACAGCTACAGCTGCCAGCACCGTCTTCCTGGTTGTTGTACGTCAGCTTGCGCCAGTTTTCCTCATTATTTCGGCTGCGAGCTGGCTCCCTGTGGCAGGACCACCGTCGCAATTCACTTGGCCATCTCCTCGACCGGCGTCCGGTCATTCGTTCACCTGTCCTAGTGGCTTGGCGGGCTCGGCCCAAGGATGGATTATAGGCCTGCAGTTGACCTGAGGTCTACCTTTTCTCCAAACCTGTCCGTGGCCCTTTTCTATCTGGGGCGATCTTATAACTCACAGTCCTCATTTGCATCCCAAAGTCGTGAAGTATCAACGTTCTTCCTGGGAGCGGTCTTCTGGTGCAGCCTGCAATGCTTTGGATCATCTCCACTCATTCGAACGCTATTACGGAAGCTTGGCGCGTTATTCACACTGTGCCACAATGGCAGCAAGCCCAGCACGCCCTTGTTCGATACCGAGGCTTTGCAGTCGCGGGAGAAGCATATCACGTCGACGCAGGCACACATGGCAGCTGCCCTGAACCACAGACAAGACCGTAGTAACCTGCTGCTCATATTCTCGTTCTGCTTCATACTTGCCAGTCTTGGAGATTTCTTGTCACTCATCACATATGGTCTCGACGCCGACACAGTATGCGGTACGTCAGACCGCTGCCTTGAAGAACTGTATTAGGACCAACTTCAATACTATAGCTTTTGCTGTTGCATGGGGCGATATGTCAGCCCATTCTGCTCGTCTCATCGCACTGTTCATCCTGCGCTCTGAACTGAAGCACCTTGGCATGAAAACCCTGGAGCTGATCTTGTACTTGGGCTGGATGTTGATCGGCATAGGTACTTCGTTGGACTTCAGCTTTGGACCTATAGCTGACGCATCTCCAGGCCTCTTGTTTGCTACAAATGCAATTAACATAGGCATAACAAGGTAGGCCCATGATGCCCATCGAGATTTATATTACTGATCTCGTACGTCGGCTAGCCCCATGGTAGCCCTTCACCTCTCGACCTGCACCCGAAGACTGTAAGACCTCCAAGATCATCTGTCGGTAGGATTTCTACTGACGCTGTGCGTTAGATACCTTCCGGTTGCACTCTCATCATCTCTCTTTCATGTTGTCTTCAACGTCTATGTGCTAGTGCGAATGTCCATGCTCATCTTGAACGGGTCATCCCGGCAGCCTCTGCGTTATCGACTAACATCTTTGCTCGACGTAAGGGTTGCGCAGGCGTTCAGCCTCTTTGTCCTAGAGGCCCTGATCGTTACGCCTATGTTAGCCTTTGACCCGGTGCCCGACTTCATCCCATTCAGCATTGGTGCTATCTTTGTCCTTCGTTGGTGTTGTTCTTCTGGTGTTTCTGTCTGGGTACTAACAGCACTGCCATAGTCACTTTCCATTATCGGAGTTCTTCAGCAAGAGCACCAACCTTGGGTTCGTCAGTGGACAGTCCCATCGCCAGAATAAACATCAGCCCTCTCAAGACCAGAGCTGCTGCGCCCAGTCTGCCTCCTGTATCCGTCTCAGATTGTCCTATCGATGCGGGAGATTTCGGCGCTATCCATGGGTTCAGTGTCAACACATCTATTCCTGCTGGACCAGCAGATGCCTTATCGCCTCCTCGTTCATCTGGGAAGGACAGGGGGCGTCAAAGCCCACTCTTGACTCCCCCCGGTCTCAGGCATGAAGCAGGTGTCTCTGTCGGCATCAGGTCCCCTAATTCGACGGACGATGCAGACTCGAGGTTGAGTGATCGCAGTTCCCCGATGGGCCGGGTGATCCTGCCGTCCCAAGTGGAATTCGCGAAGCAGTTTGAGCAGGACACTGCGCTAGGCGTACCGCCCCGGCGCCGTCCCGACATATCCATTGATATCGTCTCGCCAACTATCGACAGAGATGATGTCTCCCATGTTGGCAGTACCCGGACACTCAGTTCTGCCGTGTACGGCTCCGACATCATTATGTATACTCCCACAAGCAAGCGTAAGCAGGACCGTATGAAGCGCTGGTCCGGTGGGTCTCGATCGATGAGGAGTTCCCCGCGAGACTCTGCATCGACGTCGGCCACCGGTGGTAGTTTGGTCCCTCCATACTCCGCCACATCCTCGCGGACCCAGGAGCTGCCTCCACTGTACGCGGGTAAGAAGAAGGCCTTCGGCAGCCAGTCCTTGCGGCGCGCAGCAAGCAAGCTGGCTGCCGTTAAAGCATCCGCTGAGAAGAGTCCCCGCGGTCTTCCTGCTCATCCTCGTAGCGAAAGGGATTCCTTCGGTAACGTCCAAGGAGCTCAACCGCCACCACCACCGTTGTCGTCGGCTCGGTCCCTGCAGCGACTCACAACCACGACTACATCGTCACAAGGGGATGTACTGTACGTCCCAGGTCGTGGGCGGAGTGGGAGCCAACCGAGCGGGCCACGGTCGCAAGCTGGGGAGGGATCTGAAGACGGGCAGATGCCATCTGCATACTGAGAAAGGCAACGAGAGATCCTGTAATAGTTTAATGCTGCGCGTTGACCGCTTATAATACACATATGCTGATACAATACAACATTGATACACCGTCTGAAAGGGAGGAAACAACTTGATCCTGTCAATCTTCAGAATCTATGATTGTAGGCGTATCTAGACGCTTCGTCGTCTTCCCCCATCGGGGCCTTGCGAGCCTGAGCAAAGAATAGCTTCGCCTGGCGATCACTGATATTCTGGATGTAGTAGGTGTTACCTTTGTATACAAATTTAGGATAGATCAGTACATGGGAGGACGACGGCGCAAAGATATACCTCTGGGTGCCAGAAACTCCCCTCCTGTCGCGATGATGAAGCTTTCCTGGTTAATCACGAAGTTCACGGCACCTTCTATAACGTAGAATACCTGCACTGCATGTGAGATAATAGCCATGCCGTGCAATGTGCATACGCACATATGTGTTGTGCTTGGTGTTTTTGTTCGGCTTTGCTCTACCAGGTGGGATAGTGATGTAGCCAGCAGCCATGAAGCCACCGTCTGCAAAGACCCGTTCGAAGAAGAAATCCTCATTGGCTGCTGGCTTAGGGTCCAGCATCCCGAAGGTGGATATGACATCTGAGATAACGTCCGTTACGCCAGCCTCAATGGACAACAAAAACCTCACGTCTCTCCACTTCCTCGTTTGTGATGTAATCCACGACTACTCCGTGTGATTTAGTGTCATCGTCCCAGCCTTCTTCAAGATTTGACTTTGTGGCCTTCTCAGTGTCTGATACCTGACTTGCACTGAGTTGAGGTTTCCGTTTACGATACCTCCTTCCCGCGGCTCCCAAGAGTTGCGGTGGTTCCTTGGGTAGACGTATAATTTCCTTAATGTGGGGGACGTTGGCGTCGCCCATCGCACGGAGACTGTAGACAGCCTTCTCGAGACGCCACCATTCGAGGGGCTCGTAGCGTTTGCGAGGGCTTCTCCGTACACCGATATGGGTACCATGATCTATTGAGGAGACTAGTATCCAGATGGTTATTTGTCTTTTGGCTCCAAAGGAGACATCAATGAGGCATACTTTGCGAAGCAACCCGCTTGCGTTTCTGTGGCTGCTGGGATCTCTCGCTGTTTGGTCCAGACTTTCGATTAGTGTCAGTGGCCTTGCCTTTTCCCTTCTTATTGGGAGAAGCAGAGACCCCCGGTCTGTCGGACATTGGCACCTCATCAGGATGGACACTCGGGATCCGAGTTGTTGAGTAACGAGCTGCGCGATGGCGAGCCACAGAGTACGGCGCAGCTTGTCTCGCCAACCCATCACGTCTTGAGCTACTTGGCAGGGGCCTGTCTCGAGCGTAACTGGGGGAGGCATCTGTCGCAGCCGTCATCGCAGAAAATCAGGAATATAATGCTGTCCCATGGAGTCGCCTCCGACTCACCCTCGAGGGCCTCGGGGCCTACTGACACCTCGATTTCGTCTGCATGGTTCATGCTGGAGGTGTACAACCCTCTCGCTCTAGTAGTTGCCTTCAGTGTAGTGGGAGTCGTGTTGCGCCCTCCACCTCCCATGATATGGTCGAAGTCCTGGGATCCGATGGTGTTACCTCCAACCCTATGGCCTATGCCTCTCGGAGTAGCTCGGGCGCTGGAACGCTCGGCAGTGCGCTTTCCGGTTGACATACTGCGCCGGTATATTTAAGAGACTGAGTACAATAACAAGCACAGGGCGCAGTAACCGCAGAGATCAAGACCACTCTCAGTCGATCGTATTTAGGAAAGCGCAAGTGTGGGAAGAACGTCATTTCCCCTCTCTTGATTATATGCAATGGCCTCCTCTGAGCTGCTCAAACAGATTCAGGCAGGCAAGAAACTCAAGAAGGCAGAGACTAATGATCGCAGTGCGCCTGCCGTCGATGTACCGAAGAAGAGCGGGGGTGGAGGGGGTATGGGAGGAGGTATAGGAGGTATCGCCGCAGCGATAGGTGGCGGGGGAGGGCCTTCGTTGTCTTCTGGCGGTGGTGGTGCGCCGCAACTGGGAGGGCTCTTTGCTGGTGGAGTACCCAAACTGAAGTCAGCCGGACAGTCTGCTCTAGGTTAGTACGGGAGTCGGTCACTGCGCGATATTGTCTGATGATGTGTGATCTTCGTAACAGCGAAGGCACCAACTCTAGGCAAACCACCGACCATACCAAAGCGCGATGCTCCTTCTGCGGCGCCTCCGGCTCCCCCACCACCTCAGCCGCCCAGTAGAGCGCCTCCTCCGCCAAAGCCAGCACCGTCGCCAACACCTGCCCGAGCACCTCCCTCTCTACCCTCTCGCTCGGTTCCGCCGCCGCCAGCACGAGCTCCTGCTATACCCCCAAGATTGGCACCCGAGCTCCCGAGTCGCCCTTCAACTCCTCCATCTCGGGTTGCTCCTGCCATACCTCCACGCTCTGCCTCCCCGGCTCGATCCGCGTCGACGCGGTCGACGTCTCGCGCCGCACCTGCTATACCCCCTCGAAACACCTCTAACGCCTCGCACCCGCCAAGTCTCCCATCCCGTAAAGTACCACCACCGCCGACTACTCCTGGGCGGGCACCTCCCCCACCTCCGCCTCGTCCTTCTTCCGTAGGACCGCCGAGCCGTGCAGTGCCCCCACCTCCGCCTGCGCGCAAGGTTGCTCCGCCTCCACCTGTGCGTCCTCGGGCTGTCTCCGAGTCTGAGCATACCCCAGCTCCAGCACCTCCAGCACCCCCGCCTCCTCGGCCCACAAGTTTGGCGCCTCCTCCGCCCCCTGGGCCTTCTCCTGCAAGGTCGAGAACGGTATCAGCCGGGGCTGGCCTTGGTTCTTCAACCCCCTCGTCTCTGGGAAGAGCGCTATCATCTATTGGAAACGTGAATGGGGTGTCCAAGGCACCTCTGGTAAACGGAAGCGACAAGAAAAGTAAGTGGCGTGCCAGCGTTGATCTGTGTTTGAATAATGATTGACTCTTGTATGATTCGCAGTCCCTGATCCGCCTGCTCAAGTTGGGCCCCATACTTTTCCTGTCAGTGACTTCCCTCCCCCACGTCCTTTCAAACCTACCCCGAAGAAGTACCCCAGTGGGCGTCAGAAAGGAAATGACTTCGACCTGAGCGCACTTTGAGGTCACGGCGTCGTTGAGTCCTCCTCGAATTTGATACCTCCCTCACTCCTGTATGCACATAGTAATTGATTTCTTTCCTTGTCGACGGTATCTGGAGGTAACGTCAATTGCCCTGGAATGTACTCGGGACATATTCGCAAAATTCGCGTGTCGAGCTATGACCTTCATAGAGACTGCAGTCTGCAGATCATGCCAGTTGATACCCGCGCCGACCTCGTAACACAAGGACGAGCCGAATATACCACATGCCTTCCAAGGTCCCATCATGCAGTCGTATGTGGCGCGTGTCCACAAGGCACTCTAATCACTGTACAACATGGCTTCCAGCGATACAACGCTGATGCGATCGACTTGTCTACGTATTCTTTCTCGTAGCGAGTGTTGTCCTAAGCTACAGACCATGGATAGTTACCCGATAGCGGCTTCAGCGTACAAACTGCCACCTATGCCAGTCGAGCTCCCATGTCCGGTCAAGGTGAGAGAGAATAAAATCAGTTGACCAGAAGAGACCACATATCGTTGATATATAGTCGGCATGTACTACAAATGCAGAGTCGCACTGAATGTATCACGCAGAATTAATCCACCACTTAAGCCCATGGATCAGACTGGCGTCAAACACCATGTTACAGCCGCCTAAAAGCAGGGAAAGGCAGACGTGGCGCGTTCGCAGCGTGTTAGATAAAACACTAGACTGCACAGGTCGAGCAAACAATGTATTGCCTGAGCGTACCCGGGACTTTGCTAAGCCCAATTGACCCAGCCTCGGGGAGGTGAGTAAGGCAATCGAAGGGTTACCGCCACCGGGAAAGTGCGATCAATCAGGGGACGGAATTGACACGTCGCCCTCTGCTCTCGTATATAAACCGCTCCGGGCCCTGTCCGACTTCACATTCTCACTCGGTGTGCGGGCATCATGCGCTTCCAGTCTCTCGTTACGACCGCCTCCGTGCTGGCCTTTGCGGGCCTCGCTGCTGCCGAGGGCGCCTCCGATGTTATTGACCTCAACCCGAGCAACTTTGAGACCTTGGTCAACCCCGAGGGGTTGATGCTCGTCGAGTTCTTCGCGCCATGGTAAGGTTATTCTATGGATGGTTGCCGGAGATTGTCTGACGCAGGGATGCAGGTGCGGGCACTGCAAGGCTCTGGCGCCCGAGTACGAGGTGGCGGCGACAGCGTTGAAGGAGAAGGACATCAAGATTGCGAAGGTCAACTGCGTTGACGAGGCTGACCTGTGTCAAGCGCACGGTGTTCAGGGATACCCGTGAGCGAACTCTGTCTTCTCACGAAGGGAGCGGTCGTACTGAGTGTTCCCGGAAATAGTACCCTGAAGGTCTTCCGGAATGGCGAACCCTCCGACTATACTGGTCCCCGAAAGGCAGACGGCATCATTAGCTACATGACCAAGTACGTCAAACGAAGTGCTACATCCGAGTCCGGCCACTGATGCCCGCTTTTACCATAGGCAATCCCTGCCCGCCGTCACTGAGGTGACCGCCACCAACCACGAGGACTTCAAGAAGGCCGACCGCGTCGTTGTCGTCTTGTACGCCTCGTCTACCTCCGCCGCCCCCGTCCCTGAGTTCAGCGCCACCGCCAACAAGCACCGCGACGACTTCCTCTTCGGTCTGTCTACCGACGACTCCGTCATCGAGACCGTCGGCCTCTCGCCCCCCGCTATCGTCGTGTACCGCCAATTCGACGAGCCCCAGACCGAGTACCCGTACCCCGTCGCCTCGGCGACCGTCAAGGATCTCGAGGAGTGGATCAAGGAGCTCGCGGTGCCCATCATCGACGAGGTCGGTGCTGAGAACTACCAGACATACGCGCAGTCCGGCAAGCCCCTCGCGTACCTCTTCCTCGACCCCACCGTGCAGACCAAGCAGGAGCACATCGACGCCATCCGTCCGATCGCTGCGCTCCACAAGGGCAAGATCAACTTCGTGTGGATCGACGCAATCAAGTTCGGCGACCATGCGCGCGCGTTGAACCTCCCCGAGCAAAAGTGGCCCGCGTTTGTCATTCAGGATCTCACCAAGCAGCTCAAGTACCCCCTGGACCAGGCCGAGGAGTTCTCTGCGGAGGCTGTGGGCGATTGGGTCGAGAAATACGTTAGCGGCGACCTGCAGCCGCAGCTCAAGAGCCAGCCGGTGCCCGAGGCGCAGGACGAGCCCGTGTACACGCTCGTTGGGAAGGAGTTTGATGAGGTGGTGTTTGATGATAGCAAGGATGTGTTTGTGGAGTTCTATGCATCGTGGTGCGGCCACTGCAAGCGCCTGAAGCCCATTTGGGATACTCTCGGCGAGAAGTTCGCGGAGATCAAGGACCGTATTGTCATGTAAGTCTTCCTCCCCTTCTCCTTCCAGTGCTGGTCTCTGACACCTCGGTGGTAGCGCTAAAATGGAAGCCACGGAGAACGACCTTCCCCCATCGGTGCCGTTCCGCATCTCTGGGTTCCCGACGTTGAAATTCAAGCCTGCGGGGTCGAAGGAGTTCCTCGACTATGACGGGGACCGGTCGCTGGAGAGCCTTGTTGCGTTTGTGGAGGAGCACGCGAAGAACCCTCTCGATGCTGGTGTTCCAGTACAAAATGCGTCCCAGGAGGAGGTGCCTGGTCATCATGATGAGCTTTGAGTGGTTCACTATTGTGTGTAGCTGTAATTTAGGGGTGAATGGTAATGCTTTTGGAATGTCTGTGCGATGAGTGACGTATATATCTAGCTATTTATTGCTTATGTAGGATGGTCGAACAGTTGAGGTTCGAGCGGGCAGGGGAGTTTTTATCTTGAAACGAGCTTGCGACGAATCCGGACTGGAACTGAAGTACTGACGCGAACACAAAGACCACTTCTGATTGCTTGATTCCGATGCTATCAGCACACCCGCCCGTACAATGCACAGAGGATACAAATGAGAGGATAATAATGAATAAACGGCAAAGACAATCAGAGCTTGACCTCTTTCAAGCCATCCTTCCAGAACGTGAAAAAGGCTGTAGGCAATCGGTTAGAATGGATGCTTCACCCAATGTAGCATAGACCCTTACGAGTGACACCGTCCTCACGGTAGTTGAGGAGAGCAACCATGCCATCGGGGTTCATGGACTCGCCGGTGTACTGCAGTCATGGTGATCAATACGAGCCTGACGAAAGAGCTCAACACCACTCACGAATTCATAGTCCTTGAAGCCGCCGACGACCTTCTTCGCAAACGCCTGGGCGCCCTTCTCGAAGGCATCGACGCGGTCGGGGTTAGTCTCTGCGAGCTTTGCCTTGACGGTCTTCATGTAACCCTTGAGGTAGGTGAGGTAAGACTTCTTGTCGAAAGAGGTCTGCTGGAGGCGGAAGGAGTGGACGACGTTGTTGACGGTCTCTGCGCCGTCCTCGAGGCCCTCGTCCTGCTCCTCGGCGGAGGGGTTCGCGCCTGGTCGGAGAGGTCAGGATGAGATCGGACGAGGGAGGAGAGGGACAGGAACGTACCGATATCGATATCTGCGCCTTTTTTGATGACGATGGTCTGGCAGTCGACCTCGTAGGCGATGTCGTCGACGAGCTTCCTGTGGGATGTGAGCTGCAGGTCGCGTCGGGGACGGGGAGGCTCACATGGGGAAGGCATCGGAGAAGAGCTCGTCGTCTGTGATGAGGTCCGAGTACAGCAACATCTTGGCGGTGTAGTGGGAGGAGGAGTACAAGCCACAAAAACTGCTCTTCTCTAAAGATCTCCCTCCAATCGATTATCATGCACGTGATACCCACGTGCGTCGCCAAAAAATTGTGATCGGGGCAAGCCACAGACTTGCCATGGACTACCAGCCGGTCGTAGTACAGCGGCCACACCGCACCGCCACAACAAAACACAGCGCAGAGTCCAGATACTGGCGCCAGTTCAAGAATCCAGTCTTTATCAAAGAATATGCGCCTGTTACTTCCGTGCATTTTTCGCCGTCGAAACCGCACCGCTATGCAGTAACTGCAGCAACACGAGTCCAGATCTATGCACCGAGGACGCAGAAAGTGACGAAGACAATCTCGCGTTTCAAAGATGTCGCCCGGAGCGGGTGCATCCGTAATGATGGGAAGCTGGTGGTAGCAGGAGACGACACCGGTCTCATACAAGTGCGCGTCCAGTCCGCATCCGCTTCTCATATTTCTTTAACAACTTAACAGTACCGCTAGGTCTTCGACATTAACTCCCGCGCCATCCTCCGCACCCTCGACGCCCACAAGCAGCCCGTCCACGTCGCCAACTTCTCCGCCCTCGACCACACCCGCGTCCTCTCCTGCTCCGACGACGCCACCGTCAAGCTCTGGGACGTGCCCTCCCAGTCCCCTGTCGCCACCTTCCACGACCACACCGACTACGTCCGCGCCGGTCAGGTCTCCGCCGCCAACCCCCACCTCGTCCTGACAGGCTCGTACGACACGACCGTCAGGCTGTGGGACTCGCGGTCGGGTGCGTGCGAGATGGTCATGGGCGGCCCCGACGCGGGCGCCGGGAGCAGGAACACCGCCCCCGTCGAGCAGGTTCTCCTCTTCCCCTCCGGCACGGCGGCGCTCTCCGCCGCGGGTCCCATCCTGCGCGTTTGGGACCTCGTCGCCGGCGGGCGCTGCACGCGCGCGCTCTCCAATCACCAAAAGACCGTCACCGCCCTCGCCTTCGACGCCAACGCCGGCCGCTTGCTCTCGGGCGGCCTCGACCACATGGTCAAGGTGTACGACGTGGGCACGTACAAGGTCGTCCACACCATGCGCTACCCCGCGCCCGTGCTTTGTGTGGCCATCTCGGTACGTCCCATGGACTGACTAAGTGGTGTCGACTAATCTGACCACCCCTAGCCCGACGAAACCCACATCGCTGCGGGCATGTCCGACGGCACCCTCTCTGTCCGGCGGCGGCAGCCCAAAGCCTCCGAAGCCTCCTCCGACGCGCTCTTCGCCGCCGCCGCCACCTTTGAGTCTTTCCTCGGAGGCTCCCTGCCAGGGATCGGAGAAGGCAAGGTGAAGAGCAAGGTAAAGTCGAAACCGGTAGGCGACGTGGACGAGATGCGCGTCGAGAGCCGGCGGAGGAAGAGGCTGCGGGAGTACGATAGACTGCTGAAGGGGTTCAAGTATTCCGCAGCGTTGGACTCCGTACTCCGAAAGGTCGGTCGGCTCCCAATGCGTTCTTTTAGACTCGTGCCATTGACTGTATCTCGGTTCCCAGAACGTCCCCCCAACGACCGCCTTCGCCCTTATCCAAGAACTCATCCACCGCGACGGCCTCCGCACAGCCCTCTCCGGCCGTGACGACGTCCTCCTCGAGCCCGTCCTCCGCCTCCTCCTCAAAACCGTCAACGACCCCCGCTTCGGACAAATGGCATGCGACGTCGCCAGCCTGGTGATTGGTGCGCTCGCCCTTTTCCTCAATTCTGACTGACCGTCACTGACGTGCCGCGCAGAGATGTACGGCGCCGTCCTCGGCCAGTCCCCGCTCATTGACTCACTCTTCCTCCGCCTCCGCAAGAAGGTGGCGCAAGAGCTCCTGTTCCAGAAGGAGCTGCTCAAAACGAAGGGCGCGCTGGACATGGTCCTCGCCTCTGCGGCTCTCATGGCTGGCTGATCTATCTTCTCTCGTATACTTGTTCGCTAGCGGTGTTTTTGATATAAGTTATTATATTACTTCTTTGCACAATGATATAGCAATATCCGACGGATGTGAGAGACGGCTAGCACGAGTCCAGGAACGCAATGAGCGCTCTGAGGATCTCCTTTTGCGACGGCGCGCGGTTCGGGTTGTCGACTTCTTCTGGCGGGACGTCCTCCTCGTCGACGTTGTCGTGGTAGATTTGAAGTGTGCCCACGATGTCTTTGAGCGATCTGTTTTTTCGCTCGAGCATTTTTGTGAGGTGTGCGCGGACCTGAAGCACAATACGAGTCACTCCGTGGTCTCATCGGACATGAGAGTGAAGACGTACACCATCATCTTCCATCGCCACCCAAGCCAGGATATAATCCGTCGTCTGCATGGTATACAACCCGCCATCCAGACGCCGGAGGTACCACGCATCCTCCTCGTCCTCAGCAATCTCCTCATCCTCCGCCATCATGTCCTAAACGGAAAACATGGGCCACATCAGGAGGAACCAGTCACCCAGCCCAGCCCACGCACCTTCTTCTCCTGCTCAATCTCCCTCTCCACTGCGCCAAGCCGTGCCTGCGCGTTCTCGCGTATCTCGAGCAGCTTGTCGACCTTCTCGTAGGTGTTCTCGACGAATTTTGCGAGGAGCCGGACGCGCGCTGTCGAGTCGGAGGGGAGGTTCGAGAAGAGGGAGGAGACGATGCTCAACACGTGCGCCGTGTCTTCGGATGCAGTTGTCGCTGCGTTTTTGTTCTTCTTGGAGCCCTGCGAATCAGGAATCATCAGCAAAGAATGTATCGCGCTGAGCGGTGAGACAATGACCTTGCCCATCAAGGCGGCAAACAGGCTCTTCAGGCCCAGAGCATCGACGAAGGTTTCGCATGTCGAGGTGCCTGCTACACCGGACATGGCATAGTCCAGAACCTTGATAGCTCGAGACCGAGACTCCATCTTCTCCCTGTAAGAAGTAAGGTTGATCGTCATACGCCAGCCAACCGTACTACGTACTTCATGAGCAACACCATTAGATCCACGCCCTCGCTCTTCAAGAAGAGCTCCTTGATTTCCGGCTCGCTCAGCGCTGAACATAAAGTATCGAAGACATTCTCCATGAACTCCGTCTCGTCGCTGTCCACGGGATCGCGTCTTCGGTATTGCTACGCGGAAGGAACGTCAGTGAGACCTATAGGACATCTTGTTCATCCTTCCCACCGAGAGAATATTGAGAAGAATCTCTACTCCGTCCTTGTCTCCGAATGTCAGCCTGTTCTTCCGATTATTTTGTAGCAGAATGGAGAGTATCTCCGCGGCGTAACCCCGGTTCTCGTCATGCGTTTTCGATTTGACTCGGTTCAAAAGCCAGGTCATAATAGTAGTCTTCTCGACGAGTGTTGTAGCCAGATCCGGATTATACCCAAAGATATTCTCAAATACGCCTGTCCCGAATTAGTGTCCAGAGGTTGGACGCTATAATGGGGCACCCACCTAGTATATGGAAAACGCCTTGCTTATCAGACTCTTCTGACTCATTTAGTCGTCCAAGGTTGTCGACTAACAACTCAAATATCGATTGCTCGAGCTACATGTTAACAGTGGTGAGTAAGCGGGAACTGAGCTATGCCGAATAGGCCTCACCAGACCCTCAATCAACGTCTTCAGAGCAGCATCCTTTTCTTGCTGGCCTTCCTCGTCTCCTTCCACAATGTCTCCAACATCTTCGTCCGTTAGCTCGTTCACAAGTTCCACTACGTCTAATGCGATGTCGGCGTTTTCGTGCGATAGTAGACCAATCAGCTTCGTTAGCATTCCAGACCGGACCAGTTCTGGGTAAGCTAGTGCTGGGACCTGCGCCAGAGGTAAGAGAGCCTTGATGGCGCTATCAAGGTCTGCTTCGGAGTCAATGAACCTGAACTAAAATGAGACCCGACACGAAACGGGTTTCTCAAACACTTACTTTGAAGGATCATCCGGGTATTTTGACCGCTGATCCTGGTTCTTATTCGCAGTGCGTTCAAACCGCAACAATAACTTCCGTATCCCTTGCGCGTTCAGTTCTTCTACCTAACCGTTCCCTGAATTCAGTATGACGTCAGATAGAGCACACATATCATAGCCATACTCACATCTTCTTGCGCACCCTCTCCACCCGCCATGTCAAAGATGTTCAGGATCTCCTTCTGCTCGCTCGTCAGCCCACCACCGAAGAACCGGCCCTCGTCGTCCTCTTCCGCAAAATAGTCCGCATCACCGCCCGGCGCGAAGTCTTGAATGGTATCGGCGTCTTCATCTTCATCTTCTATCGTTACTGCGCGTCTGTTGCCCTTGTCCTGGCTGGCGCCGTTCGTGACACCATCAGAGGCAGCCTCGGAGTCTAAGCGGACCCTCTTGAGCATCTCCGGTGTTGGCGCCTCGGGCATCTTACGCTTGCCACCCCCAGGCAGCCTGGGCACCTTATTATAACTTCATGAGCATTTCATGGGAGGGCAGTACTGTCCTCATGTCCCCCGTACCTTGAACATCTTGTCGATATCCATGTCGGTTCTGTGGGAGTCAGAGTATGCGAAACTCCAAGCGCGGAAGCCAATACGATAGGAAGGTTGTCAAAGGCTGCAAAGTTAGTGGTGAAGCCTAGTTCCCAATCAAAGCAGTGGCTCCGCGAGTTACGCGACTGTTGTGGCTGAAGAAGCTGAAGCGCTGAAGCCAAGAGACGCGTCGCGAGAACTTTACCACTTCCACGCAACAGCTGCCAGTGGCGGATGCCCAGTGCTGCTGTACTGTATGTAGGTACCAAGGAGATGATTTTCCAGCGTAACAGCGGCGAGGCCATCACCATAATGTATTCCTTGCAGGGGTAATAAGAATACAGTACAGATACGAGTGCTATGGACAAGCTATGGTGCTTAACAAGGCGTGTCGTACGTACCATCATTCGAACTTACGTCTGCGGCATGAAAAGCGAAGAATGAATAGCATTAAACTCACATCTTCAAGCCAGCGCAGATGACAACGTACGCCAAGGCCAAGGGCAAAGGATCAGCTGGCAGAAGGAGAGCACTATTATCTGCATAACCAGCTTGGTAGAAACTGACCCGCTTACGGTTAAAAGGTCCACTTCCATATTACAGTGGCATATAACATTACAAAGACGATGTGAGCCCCGCCATAATTACAAACGGAAGAAACGTACTTCGCATATGGGACCATGCGAGAGCGTCTAGTACGGCTTCTTCCTGTTGTTCTTTAGCTCCTTCTCGAGCTGTCTCGCCTTTCTATGACCGATCTCTACAGGTCTAATAGCCGTTTGATCGGCTTTCTTCAGCTTCACTGGTCTGTTGCCGACGTATTTACCTAGTCAAGACTGTTAGGGCCGTCGTCTCTTGACAATCTACCCACTTACCATCCATTTCCTTCCAAGCCCTGAGGAAATCTTCCGGGTCGGAAAATGCCACAAAACCGTATTTGGCCTGTGATGTTACAGGATGAGTCACTCAAGATTACTGAAGAATTTTGAGGGACTCGCCTTGCCATTCAGCCTATCGCGAATGACTCTGGCTTTCTGGAACGATGGATACTGGTTAAACGCGTTCGCCAACACGTCATCAGATACATCGTTACTTAGATCACCAACAAATAGTCGGAACCAGGCTGGAAGAAAACAAAATGAGTTGCAGTCTTTCACCAGAACAGCAGATCACCGCACATGGATTCCATTCCAGCAGAGTTTGGTCCTCCCATACCTTCCCTCCGCCCTTGCGCAGCACAGTCGTCCGCTTGCCACCCTTCGCTAACTTGCCGCCTGCACCACCGCGCTTGTCAATGGCAGCACCCGGCACGTATACACTCTGCTGAGCAAGAATTCCGACGTCGTATTCGTAAGCGTTGGCAGGGACCGGAGCACTATGCGCCGAAGTCGATGGTCCAGCGCCTGGATACATGGGGCCTTGATAGGGCTGGTAGTACGGATTAACATCTTGCTGCTGTTGGTACTGTTGGTGATAATTTCCAGCTGAATAGGGATCCATGGCGAAGAGGTTCTGTCGCGAGCTGGACGACGCAAGGTGCGATGTGAGATGTGAAGCGCAACAAGGAGCGAATGGCGTCAAAGGTCATGCCCAACCAATAGGAGCCACCCGAGCAGTCCAAGCAGGGACAAACATCCCTGTGGCTGGAAACGTTAACGAGCGCGTACAGTATAACCGTCACTGCCGTCCTCAACGTCCTCAAGGTGAGTTTAGGCTTCCTCTGGCGTAGTTATGGCACTGCTTGGGGCATCCGTGTTCAGTCTGGATACCTCTAAGAGGAGGAAACATAATTCAATGGATGGATGGGTTGCTTCCCCTTAGGATGTCGCGTTGATCTCTTGGGCCTACTGAACTGACGCCCTCGGTGTCCCAGATGCCCTTCGTCAAAAAGATCAAGTCCGGCGCATACTTCTCGCGGTTCCAGGTGAAATACCGCCGTCGGAGGGAGGGCAAGACCGATTGTACGTGCTGCCAGCAGTCACGTTGTATGAAGGGTATTAACAACTGACATCTCGTCCACAGACTATGCCCGAAAGCGGCTGATCAGTCAGGCCAAGAACAAGTAGTGAGTACCCCGCACTTGCTTGCTGGTTCTGAAGTCTCAAGGTCGTCCCAGCAACGCTCCCAAGTACCGTCTTGTTGTCCGCTTCACCAACAAGCAGATCATTGTCCAGATCGTCTACGCGCGTCTCCAGGGAGACTTTGTTTTGACTGCCGCTTCCTCGAAGGAGCTGCCTAGATACGGTATCAACCATGGCTTGACCAACTGGACTGCTGGTATGCCCTCCCTTGTATCACGGGGTTGTCCTTTTACTGACGTGAAGCTCTACAAGCCTACGCCACGGGTCTGCTCTGCGCGCGCCGCGCTCTTACGAAGCTCGGCTTGGCTGACAAGTACGAGGGCGTCTCGGACCCTGATGGGACAATCCAAATGACTGAGACGATTGAGGGCGAGGACTCACCCCGGCCGTTCAAATGTTATCTTGATGTCGGTCTCAAGCGGACATCGACTGGTTCGCGTGTCTTCGGTGCGCTCAAGGGCGCCAGTGACGGTGGCCTCTACATCCCCCACTCTGAGAAGCGCTTCCCCGGTTTCGACCCAGAGTCCAAGGAGTTGGACGCTGAAGTCCTCAAGAAGTACATCTTTGGTGGCCACGTTGCGGAGTACATGGAGAGCTTGGAGGAGGAAGATGACGAGCGGTGCGTCTGATGTCAACCTCAGTCGTTTTCAATTCACCGATATTATTCGAACAGTTTCAAGAAGCAATTCTCAACGTACTTGGCTGATGGGGTCGGATCCGAGGACATGGAGGAGATCTACCAGAACGCCTACGCCGCGATCCGGGAAGATCCTACGTTCAAGCCCTCGGATAAAACGACAGACTGGAAGGCCGAGTCTCTCAAGTACAAGTCCCGCAAGCTCACACTCGAGCAGCGCAGGGAGCGTATCCAGGCCAAGATCGAGGCCTTCCAGGCCAACGGCGGTGCCGCCGCCGAGGCAGAAGAGGGCGAGGACGAGGACGAGGAGTAGAGGGTCGCTATTATCACCGTTCATGTACCACCTTCGCCCATGTCCCAAAAGGCTGTCGCAGGCTATCTATGCCTATGCTATCCACCCATAATCCGTATGCTGGATTATCTGCATTTTGGGGTCCTATTGGATGGAAAGGCGTTATGATTATTCAGATCTGAGA
Source organism: Heliocybe sulcata (assembly GCA_004369045.1). Classification (NCBI taxonomy): domain Eukaryota; kingdom Fungi; phylum Basidiomycota; class Agaricomycetes; order Gloeophyllales; family Gloeophyllaceae; genus Heliocybe; species Heliocybe sulcata. The sequence goes on along the minus strand of ML213504.1, from coordinate 1,254,844 downwards.
TCTGAGGGATGTTGAAATTTCCCTGAGCGTGTTGTTGACTGTAGGCTTTTGTGACAGAGACGCGTGACGTACGCGTTGTAACTTGTAACTCTGTTTAAACGCGTGACCGTTTGAACAGCTGCTCGCTTTATAGTCCAACTGTCTGCCGCGAGTGATCCTTACATCCAAGGCAGGATATTATCCCAACTGGCTTCCTCAGTCGTTCCTCGGTGCGGATGCCGCCAAATTTTTGTAAGAACGGCAACGACATCCGCCATGCGGCCTCGTACTGTTCGCGCTGCTGACACGGATGCGGAAACCGACATCGTCGATGACTCCGAGCCCGAGAGGGCGGAGACTAGGCGCAAGGAGAAGGAGAATAGGAGGGTCAAGAGGCAAATGAAAGGACAAGACACTTTCACAAAGAACTCAAATAAATCAATAATCACAGCGGCAGTGCAACTGCTGGGTAGACCCCTTCATATTGCTGCAGCTTCCGAGGTCCCGAGCATCTCCTCAATTTCTCTTCGCGGGCCAATGCAGCTCAATGATGTGATTGGTATGTTTGAGTGTGTCGACCCTATTTACCTCGAGACTCACACAGAGCAGACGACGCCATTTCTTCTAGTGCTCTGTCAGTTCATATTGCAGGAAGTAGAGCTGTCAGCTCGGTATCCTCTTTCGTGGAGTCCGAGGTATCATTGCCTGGTCCTGCTGCCCTGTCGCCTGGAACGCCGCGTCCGCCTACCCAGGAAGCCCAACTGATATCGCAGCAACCTCGGTCACCGGGCGCGGTCTCCGTGCCTTCTGATGATGAAGAGGATATTGAAGCCGCTGACCGCCTCAGTCTTGGGCGATTCGCTCACATCAACTCTTCCAAGGCGGTACGACCGATGAAACTCGCTCCTATGATCTCCCGCAGCATGCCAGAGGGCAGCTCCGGCTCGGGAACTAAACAGAACCGGACCAAGCCTGCACATCGCTTCGTGTCAGACTTTAGCGATGCGGAAGTCGCGAAGGTCACCAAGTGCGTATCCTGCGATCTGGAATGGACTACGAGGAAGACCTCTCTGCAGAAGATGCTCCACATTCAGACTTGCGCGAAGAAGAGCGGTCTTACTGATGAGACTGTCAAAGTCCTTGTCCGTCGGCAAATAGGCAAGGCGTCTGACGAAGGTCCGGGCGAATCCGGCGCATCCGCAGCTGCAGATGAGAGAGCTGAAACATATCTCGAGGACGTATTGGGTCGGGAAGCGCCGAAGAGAAAAGGCCGGCGCCCTGAAGTTCAGCGCACTGTGAAGAGTGCAACCGATAGCAGGAACGCTATCATGGACAAGGCAAGGCTCTTATTAGGCCCATCCGCAATAGGCATCTCGGATGGCCAAGGAGCATCAAGCTTACCAGCGACGCAATCGTTCGGGCCGTCTAAATTCAGAGACACTGTGCGCGATGGTCTCGCAGAACGCTCCGCCTCTCCCTCGAGCTACAATACCACTAATGAAGAAGCACCGTATGCCGTCAAGGTGAGTGAAGGGGACATTCCCGGCCTTTCTAGTACGACTCATGACTGATAGATGCGACCTCCTGCTGCTGTCGTCACCACTTCCTTTGGCAGCGTAAACGAACATGTTCCATTGACTCCCTCGAGGGCGAATCACCGTCGCCAGTTCGACCATGTATCTCCTGACTTAGTCGAAGCGATAGACTTGTCCAATATGTCAGACGATGGGGCTTCCTTCTATGGAATGAACAACGACAATATTATGTGGCAAGATGATGGTGCATTGCTACACTTCGATCCTTCCAGTACATTAAATGCAGATGAACCCAGTAAGAAGAGGAGAAAGGCAAAGACAACATCACCTAAGGAGACCGTCAAGAAGGTCACGGAGTGCGAAACATCTTCGTCCGGATCGGTACAGTCGGGAACACCAAAATCCACACGCAAACGCAAGTCAAAGGCCACGACAGGCCAAGAAGACGATGTAAAAGAGGACAAATTCAAGGAAGCGATGAGGAACGCAATCATGCAAGACAAGACTCTGCATCTGCGTATTTTGCGCTACGAGGTGAGCAAAACCCCTAGACGGAAAGTGAATGGCCAAAACATGTCTGTCCCGTAGCCGATCCATTATGATGTTTTCGTGCAATTGGCCGTCGACCAAGGCTTCCCTTTGAGAGGGCTCAACCCAAAGCTGATGAGCTGCTTGGATGACCTGGTATGGAGCGCCCAGCCTTGCATCTATAGACCGAACTGACTCGTGCCTCGCAGGCGATCATTTACCACGGAGCAGGGCCCGATAGAAACCAAAAGAAACGACGGCGCCGGAAGAAGAGTAAGGGAATATGATAATGAGAACTAATGCTACACAGAATGAACATAACAGTACAGCCATAATGACGAGACGGCTACAATACAAAGGGATAACTGATTTTGCTGCGCCCTGGACCTGCTGCTCAGAACGAGAAGACAGCTGCGTTCTTCCTCGTTCCGAACGTGTACACGAGTGCCTGACTCATGAACAGTCCGACAGTGACACCAATGGTCACAGATATCATTGCTCCTCCGATATCGATGCCACTGCCCTCTGCTGTAATACCTCCAGCTTGCGACAGACCAGACTGCGATGATGGCTTATGAGTAAAGGGCCCTGGACGTTGCAAAGAAAAAAATGCTCACAGGTACCAAGAACAGCACGCCAGTGACCATGGACGTGAACGCTGTTCCGCCCAACTTTCTTGAATAGATATTTCCAAGAAGCCCGACTGTGAACGCCCCAATAGCGGAGACGATGTCACTTCTGTTGAAGATGAAGTGGTTCGCGATCTTGTTGGCCGCATAGCTCGCGCAACTGATAATGGTCATGACGATCAATTCATGACTCCAGAACGGTTGTAGGTTCGAGAGGGAGCTGACGACGGAGAAGAGTGGCACAATGATGAACTGCGTCCACCACGGGAATGGCTGGAGGTACCAAGGCGCACTGGGTGGACGGTAGCACCCCTCGACGATGTTGCGGGTGATGGGAGCGGTGGAGTTCGAGAAGGTGAATGTACCCGAGAGGGGTAGGCCGGAGTAAGATATGCCATTGTCTGCCGTGAAGTTACCGACCAGACTGATGGTGGAGGTCATGTTCGCTGCAAGGTATTGCAGGGAGTGCCGGGCTCCAGGGTCGAGCAACAAGTAGAAGTCGCTACCGATTTGGAGACCGAAACCCTAAGACCGAAGGTTAAGTCAGATATGGGTTGAAGTGGACGACCACGGGCAAACGTACAATTGAGAGCGTATAGATGAGAGCATAGACCATTTTTACACTGCCGCAGACAATGTTCTTGGAGGCCAGCTCCAAGGAGCTACTCAGGATGAGATAGCCCGGCAGGATACCGACGATCCCGGCGGATGAGATTGCAGTGTAGCAAAAGATCTGGCTTCGAATACTGCTGAGGCCCCGGGCCACGAAGGACATCCAGATAGCGACGGAAATTCTGGAAGCACGAGTCAGTCCATGACATACTTGGAAGAATCGAAGGGATGACTCACTCAAAGATTTGCGCATACAGCGAACTCTTGGCCGCGACCTTAAGCTGCAACGCGCACAGCACGAAAGCACCACACCCCGCGATCCACATGTCAAGTAAGGACCCTCCAAAGGCGAGCGGGCAAATCAACGCCGACAACCAGAAGGCCAAGAAACACCTTGTCAAAGGTGTATAAATGGGCTTCGCCTTCAACAACACCTCCAGCTTCTTCGTCGCTCTCTTCGCCGAGAGCTCATCGTGGACAACGCTCCGATAGATCTGGTGCACCTTCTGCAGGCGTCCGAGGTCGATTCGCCCGCCGCACTTGACAAAGTGCGACTCGGACGTCTTGGTCTCCAGGTCGCCGAAGGAGCAGATAATGACACCGGGGATATGGATGAACTCGGCGTCAACCTCGAGGATGCGGGCGGCCGAGATAAGCTGTGATTCGATACGGTGGGAGGGGGCGCCGAAAGTGAGAAGGGCGCGGGCAAGAGTCATCAAGAAGTCTTGACGGGCGAGCATTGCTGAGGAAGGTAAGTTAGTGGCCTGTTGAAAGCGTTGGGAAAAGAGATCCTCACAAGAAACATTGAACTCGATGCGCATCCGCATACGCTCCTTCTTCCTCGCTTTATAGTCCATCTGTTTCATGCATTGCTTCTCGACGTCCTCCTGGTCATCAAGGCACTTCTTCTTGATACCAGTCACACGAGGATCATCACTGTCCAGGAGCTCATCGCCTTCGGATTGCATCGACTCCCGGCGGCGAAGACCCCCAGTAAGGCCCGAGATACCAGACATTTGCGATGGAGCGCGGCTCAGCCCGCTCGCATCTGACTGGTCGTCCCAATCGCTCTTGCGACGGCTGAGGGAGTAGAGCTCCATGATGTTCGAGAGCACACCGCGGCGCCGGTGGATAGGGTCATTGTTGGTGGCGTCGAAGCAGCTTTCCGCGTCGGTCTGTTCTTCGTTGATGGTGTTCTCGGTCGGGGCGAAGCTGACTGAGCGGCGATTCCTGGGCTTGGGAGCGTGATCCTGCGAGGGCCGCCCGGCGTAAGCGGGTTGAGGAGGACGTATGTCGTAGGGGTGGTTGTACGATGAGAGCGAGAACCTATTGTCTTTGGGGTCTTTGCCCTTCTCGGCGGGTTCATCATCTTCATGGAGTGTTCTGTCACTCTCGTCCGAACGACGACGGTCGCTATTTGGGCCATGGGTAGGAGGGGTATAGTAGTTATCTGGAGAGCGAACGTAGCGCTCAGGATCGGATGCTCGCTGTGGGCGAGAGATAGGCTGCTGCTCGTTATACACGGGCAAGTCCCATTGCGGAGCGGAGCGACGGACATCGTCAGAAGGTACAGTCCTGGGCGAAGAAGCAGTGAATGGTGCTTGATAGGCGCTCGCCGGCATCGGAGGTGAGCACTCGTCGTCGAATCTGACCCGAGACTGGCGACGAGGACGGTTGGGAAGAGCAGTGTGGCGGTCGGGATACATAGAAGAAGCAGGCTCGCCTGCTGTGCGGGTAGGATAACTAGACATGGTTCTAAGTCGAATAAAAGATCCTGGTTGTTAAGGGGAGAGAAGGCAAAGTCAAAGTCGAAAAACCAGTTTCCGTAGTGAAGGTAGTAAGGCAAGGAATGAGAGTACAGAGGGACAGAGCAGACCGCTTTTATACTCGACGAAGGGTTCCTGCTCAGCCATTGCTTCCGCCAGCGCCGACACTGAGACACGAGCGTACCGGCGTCGGCGACGGGGGAGGCAGCGGTTAGCAGGCTTGCAATGTGGTCCGACGTGGTCCGAGAAGGAACGCGGTGCGGAACGCGGACTCGATCGAAGACAAGCGCAGTCAGACCACGTGATCGTATATCGGCTACCGGATATGGAAGGTGTAATTGTCAATGACTCGTCCAAATCGCGATCTCGACCAATCGCATCGCAGCGTATCTCTGCTAGTCCTGCATAATGCCTACAGTAGCCGTCGACAAAGAAGATCTGTGGGAGAGACTTGGACACAAGTACAGTGATTATGTATGCATTTGTGTCTCTGAGCTTTGTCTGATCTTGCTTGGTAGCGACGGAGGAGTTTGACAAACTATGCTTCGACTTTGGTATTGAATTGGACGAGGATGTATGTTCCTGAGTTGGGCGGAACAGACTTGGATTAACTCGAATTAAGACAACAGAGGAGATCGAAGAGGCGAAGAGGAAGGGCCTTCCAGCTGAACGTCCTGTGAGCGACATAACCGACACCCTTGAGATGGACCTGATCTTGGTGCTTTGCTCTAGCAACTCAAAATAGAGATCCCTGCTAACAGGTATATACATCTCCACCTTTTACTGGCTATGTCTATGAGAATCTAATGGTCGGACTAGATATGATCTATTTTGCATCGAAGGCATAGCGAGAGCTCTTCGCATCTTCCTCGGGAAGGACCAGCCGCCTGAATACAAGCTTGTTTATCCTCCAGGAGGAGAAGATAACCTGCTCACAGTTACTGTTGCGCCAGAGGTGAGTATTAATCTTCATTTCGCTCATACAACAATGTTCATGCCTTCCAGACAAAACGAATTCGGCCATACTTCGCCTGCGCGATCCTCCGGGATGTCCACTTCACTCCCCGTTCATATGCGTCTTTCATCGATCTCCAAGACAAGTTGCACCAGAACCTATGCAGACGACGGCAGTTCGTCGCCATCGGTACGCACGACCTCGATACCATCGAGGCGCCCTTCAAGTACGAAGCTCGGAATCCGAAGGATATCAAGTTTGTGCCATTAGGGAAGGACAAGGAGTACACGGCAGAGGAGCTGATGACGGTCTACGAGGTGACTGTGCCATTGATTCGTGCCATGTCAGAGTCCCTAATTCCTTTCCCAGTCCGAAAAACACCTCGCAAGATATCTCCACATCATCCGCGACTCACCAGTATACCCCATCATTTACGACCAGCAGGACCGTGTCCTATCCATGCCCCCAATCATCAACTCAGAGCACAGTAAAATCACGCTGAACACGAAGAACGTCTTCATCGACGTCACTGCGACAGACGAGACCAAGCTCGGTATCGTCGTCAACATCATCTCAACCATGTTCTCCGAATACTGTGCAGAGCCGTTCACGTAAGTCCCTCCCCTTGCTCCTCCATCAGCCTTACCCATTAATTCATAACGTCCTGCAGCATTGAGCCCTGCAGAGTCGTCTACTCCTCAGGCGAAACCCGCATCACGCCCGACATCTCCTCGCGCCCCACGGTCGCACACGCCTCTTACATCAACTCTTGCACTGGTCTCCTCCTCTCCTCTTCCCAGATTGCCACCCTCCTCCGCCGGATGTCCCTCCCCACCGAGCCCTCGCTCGACAACCCCACCGAGGATATCCTCGTGGCCATCCCGCCGGTACGCCCGGACATCCTGCACGAGTGTGATATCATGGAGGACGCGGCGATCGCGTATGGGTTCAATAACTTGCCAGAGCGGTTCCCGAGGACGAGCACCGTCGGCCAGCCGCTTGCGATTAGCAAGTTAAGTGATGTCGTGAGGATCGAGTGGGCGCTGGCCGGGTGGGTGGAGGTGCTGCCCTTGATCTTGGTGCGTTTCCATGCCCTCCAATTTCAGATCTCATTAACGGTCCACGCCATCAGTGCTCGCACGAAGAAAACTTCGAATGGCTCAACCACCCCGACGACTCCCTCGCCGTCAAGATCGCTAACCCCAAAACCCTCGAATTCCAAGTCGTGCGAACCTCCCTCCTGCCGGGGCTCCTCAAGACCGTCCGGGAGAACCGCTCGCACCCGCTCCCCATCCGCATCTTCGAGACCTCCGACGTCGTCTTCAAAGACAAGAAGCTAGAGAAGCAGGCGAGGAACGAGCGCCATGCCGCGGCGGTGTGGTGCAACAAGACCGCGGGGTTCGAGGTCGTGCATGGGTTGCTGGATCGCATCATGGCTATGCTGGAGGTCCCGAGGATTGGAAGCACAGATTACAAGGCAGAGTCCGGGTATTACATCAAGGAGTGCAGTGGTAAGTCCAATGTGACTTGCATCTCAGGTGATCCAGCATGGCTTACATCCCTCAGATCCGACTTTCTTCCCGGGTCGGGCCGCTACTATCTACTACCGAGCGCCCCGGAAGGCGGGCAAGTCTTCGCCATTCGAATCACTCAAAAAAGACGTCCTCCACATGCCGAACGACCTCGCTATTGGCACCCTTGGCATCTTGCACCCTAGCGTGCTCGAGAAGTTCGAGATCGGCTATCCCTGCTCGGCACTCGAGTTCAACCTCGAGCCGTTCCAGAAGGAGATGCATGCTGACTGGACCGAGGGAGATGTGAAGGCCGCCAAGCCTCCCCCAGTCGTGTAGAATAGAGCAGGTTATGCTAGAAGATCAATCATAACAATGTAATCTCTTAGTTGCTTCAGGATCTGCAGTCTTCGGACATTGGGCTTCGCCAGCTGAGGTATCACAATAATGCAATACCGCGTACTACGACAATACTGTACAGCTGAACAGGGAGAGGTCCCCAAGCGCCAAGCAAGGCTTTAACCAAAGCGTCCCGATCTAACCGCAAACGAAAACAGGTGAGGATATAAGTAACGAGTGTCAAGAGAGATAGCACAATCCCCACGCGAACGTATATCTCCTATCTGCTATATTACACCAACCTATAGCAAGCCAGCATCTCTGAGCTCCTGGTGCAACCGCGCCTCCTGCGCATACGCCTCTGCCACTCTCCGCACGGCCTCCGGATCGTTGGGGTCAATGCCCGCCATCATCTCTCGCTCACGCTCGCCGCTAGATGCCACCCGCGCACGCTCTCGCGCTTGTTGTATCTCCTCGTCTTCCGCTTCGAAAACTAGAACGTCCTCATCTGGCTGCCCAGACCGATTGCGGTTCAGTCCAAGACCTGATCGGAAGAGGGATCCTGGTCCCTGGATGCCGAACACGCGCTCAATTTGCGTGAGGTAAGGTTGTGAAGAGGGTGCGGGAGTTTGAGCGGATTCGCGTTGTGAGGAGAGAATGTTGCGTTCCCACAACTTGACGCGGTAGAATCCGACAACGGATGTTAGTAAGATAAACCACCCTGCAGAGAGACGCTCGTCAGGTTCCATGGACAAGGGAGTCAATCGGAGCAACGTACCAACTGTCATGAGGAAGAACGACAACCACTCCGTGGTTACATCGCTGATTATCATTGCATTCTGAGGCGTGTCTGAAGTAACAGGAATGGTACCGTTACTGACGCCTTGCCAATACTCGTCCGCCTCGGCAGCGGTCGAGAATGTTGGGACAGGAGCAGGCTGAGGCGGCATCCAGCCGTTCCCGTTTGTACCGCTCGATGCATCGACAATCTCCGCCCCACTGCCATACGAGAGGTCGGTTCTGCTTCTGAGAGCAAAGCCGTATTGAATCAGCGTAACGCCGAGACCGGCGCGGCTGCCCAGCCGAGCTGCATGCGTGGTGTGAAGGAGGTACGTGAGGAGGAAGCCGACAAATTGGAAGGAGATAGAGACCAGCATGTTCCAGAGGAATGAAAAAAGGGAGCCGGTGGGGAGGGAGTCGATAATGATCTCGCCAGCGGATGATGGGGATGAGGGTGCATGGACTGTTGTCTCCCAGTAGGGAGGTACAGCGTCTGCCTGGGCAGCTGCATATGAAGGAGGAGCATCCTTCTGAGCTTCCTCGGGTACGACGAACGTCTGGTCACCTTGCAGATATGTACAGTCATTAGCGACCTACGATCCTATCTGTTATCATGTGTGGTGTGAACACACCTTCCTGTACCCGCACTCCTCTCGACGGCTTAGCAGTAACGTTCGCGAACACGCCGTCGTTGTTGAGACCAGCTCCCACCGGCCCAGAAGGCACCTCCTGCCTGCTCAATCTTTGTACAAAATGCGTTGGCAGCACAGCAGCAGCTGTCCTTCCAAACCATCCTCCTGGGCCTCGACTGGGACCTGCATCTGTCTCTGGCGTCTCTGGGACAAGGCCATTGGAATTACCGTGATCATTTGGCAGTGCGCGATCCGAGGGGCCAGGAGGAGAGCCGGGCGGCGGGAAGCTTGCGTAGTCAAAGTTCTCAAAGTCATACGTCCCTGGCGCGGGCGGACTGACGTTCGACTGCGTATGACGGTGCGAGGGGCCGTTGGACGCAGGATTTAAGGGGTGAGACTCGGTCATGTTCTGCTCGTCCTCATCGTCAGAGTCGTCGAATGCCGCCTCCATCTCATTCTGGGCGTCTGGGTCCGTGCGGGGGTTTGGAAGAGGCGCATAGCGAGCAGACATGAATATCAGAGATATAATTTAGTATAACAGTGGTAGTGAGAAAGCAGTGAGAAAGCAAGGAGAGCAGTGCCTGAATGAGGTGCTCGCTGACAGCTTTAGTATTGGACCACTGGAGTGCTTGACGATAGTGGTGAATCGCTACCGCTGTTGGTCCGTATTTGTCACCCCGGGTTGCGCCACCCGAAGAACGTCGGCTACGACATAGACGAATCAAGGCCGAGTGTGAGCGCTGTGCATCAATGCATCAGTATTCACGGAACTTGTCAATGACTGGCACGAATCGAATGCTATGGACGATATCGCCAGCTGATAGCTGATATCTATCCTCTCCCCTTCTACACGACCTGCCACATGTCGGTAGACGGCGTGGACACTCTCATGCTATCGGCGGAGTATTCCTCTCTCAAGAAACTGTTTGTAGAATGCCGAGCCGCGTTCAAAGCGAACCGGGAAGCACAGGAGGACCTTGTTGCGTATAATAACGCGGACCACTCCCACGAATACACGGTATTGTATGTACAAGCCTCTGTTCGATCCCTTTTCTGTTGAACCGCTATATGTATACCCCTGCTTAGGAAAGGCTTCGTGCCCGCAAGCATCGTTGGCAACCCCTCTGCCGGCGGAGGGGTCCCATATCAAAGAGCGGACACCTTCTTTACCGTGCGCCAGTCAAATACCTATCCTGTTCACAGAATATTGACTGGCGAGTGTAGGATTTTGCTATGCATCATCCGGAAAGCTGTGTCCTCTCCGCCAGTCAAGATTCGTACATAATCGGAAACCAGGCTTGCTACGACGTCCGCCTGTATTCTGCGCAATGGGACCCGTCCGGCAAAGACAGGTCATCCGCAGCAGGGATGTCCTTCTTCCACTTTATGGTCATCCCTAAACGTCGGGGTGAATGGTGCCCTACCTTCCAAAATCAGAGCAAATGTGATTAACCTCCTTGTTATATTGTTTATTTCCAGTCTACAATGCGGTTTGTCTGGAAGACCCGATAATTCTAGAAGAAATGCAGTCCCACTTTTCCAAATTCTGGGAATCTCCAGGTGCTTACGAGAAGTGCATGGACAGGCTCACGTCCGCTACTGAGTCCCGCGCCTCAGCCATCAGGGAGTCTCTGCGCCAAGACCAATCCCGCTTGGCTACATTCGATTCACTCATGCAAGATGTCCGTACGTTCAAAGAGGAGTGCTCCGCAAAACTGCGACAGCTATGTCTAGACGACTTTGTCTTTGGCGTGCATCCCGCCCCGCATGCTAGCGTCGGTCATCTGCACATGCATGTGTTGGTCGCCCAGGTTGCGTTCCGTCGGTGGAGCACATCAGTACATGACTGGAAGACTGTGCCTGTGAAGGCTGTGGTAGAAGCGATTGCTGAAGAGAAGAAAGGTGGTTGATCCTCCGGATGGTAAGGTGGCTGAGTTGCCTTGTTGATCTGTGACTTATGACATGACGATTTTAGGGTGTATTATCGATTGCCTGTCCTGATATCGCATTAACTCTTGTATATAACAATGCAACATGGATGCTCTAGGGATTTCCCAGACTATTGATGTCCTGCAACGCGATAACGCAATGCTCCAAAAATATGGACTTCCCCACCAGTTTCCCTCCGAAAAGGAACACTGAGCCATATTGCCGGTGCGTACATGCTTGTAAAGTGGTTATATCATGAGCTTCCCCGCATCTGTCTAATATATCAGTCGGCGATGTCTGCTACCGATGATCACGATACTGACCTGCCAGTACGTCGTCAACTCATTGATCGTCACATCGTCCACAATCTGCTAGTTCACCGCGTTGTATCCCGTCGCTCTATATGACCGCACGCGAGCCCCATGCTGAGCTTGGAGAGCCCAGCGCCTGAGGCCTGCGAGCAAGGTTCAGCATGAATGAATGTGAGTTGCTAACCACATTACACGGAGCTAACTCTATTACTGTTCTATATATGAGATCACCAGACGGGAGTGTTGGAAGCTTCTTCACTACATATTTCGGTCCTCCAGGTGCTTTCAAGGCGTGTCGGCTGTGGACTATACTTTGACCATAGTACGACGTAGAGTCTGAGAGTATCGACGAGGTACGTGAACCGAGCTCTGTCGCACACGTATATCCATAGACTGACCATTTCTACAGTTCATCGACTCCGATGCCAGCCAACCCACTCCCTCGTTCCTCCTTCACCCTCGATGTCGGCGGCGTAGTCGGTCTCTTTGGTGGCGATGAAGATGTCATGGCCATGAAAAGCGTCCATCTCTACGTGGGCCGCAAGTGGCTCGGCTGGTACAACTCGCCGGGGGCGTACGACCTCGCACGATTCTACGGCAAACTCCCCACCTCGACGTTATGGAGAGGACTACTCTCAGGGGCCAAGTCGAGCCCGGAGACCCTCTTTGAATATGATGGCAAAGAGGGTCCGGGCTTCCTGTCTATCTCCAGCGGAACGAAGCTGGACAGGACAGGCCAACTCGCGCATCTCCTCCTGAACAAGTGTGCCAGCCTTGGGGTCGACATGCGTGTCGATGGGCGGAAGAGCACACCTATGGAAGTGACGATTGTCCAAGTGTCCTCATCGGGGGGCGATGCGAAAGAGTTCCCTGCACCTGTTCATCGAAGCATACTGGTGCTGCTGACGTCGTTCGTGCCGATCCTGGGTAATATGGCTTGTTGCGTGACATGTGCGGTGTTTGGCGATTGGTACCTCTTCACCGTCATCTTGTTGGGCATTGTGTTCCACGGGATCGCCACCCTCGTCCTCGGTTCCGGAAAGCTGCTGGTCACGCATCCAGTCACTGCAAAGGGTGCACCGCCAGGCGACGGGCTGTTGATGAGGGACGGAGAGATGGTCATCGTTCTTGGGGAGGAGAACGCGGTGAATATAGTGACGAGGGGCGCGTACGCTTTGACATTCTGGAGCAAGCCCCGGTATGATGATGTCGGGTTGTGCGCGCTGCTCTTGATGGGACAGTTTGTGGCCCAGTTGCTGCTGGTACCGCAAGGGACTCTATTCGGGCAAGTGCTGTACTTGGTGTCGCTGGCGGTGTCGTGGGGATACAACTCGTTCCTCTCGTCGAAGGAGCTGGATGAGATTGAGGCGGACGCATTGTACACGCTTGGCCAGCATCAGAACGGACTCATTACATCGGCGCCACTCAGGGTCGACTCGGCGACCAAGTTCCAGTTACCAACTAGGACTTCCGTGGCGGCGTTCATCTACTACGTGCTGAGGTCCAGGTCACAGCCGGAGGAGTCACTGGAGTTGATGAAGTACGTGGTCCCAAATGAGACGGCGTTATGGAAGGAGTGGAGGCGGAGGGTAGCAGCAGAGAGGTTCTATCCGGAGGGCAAGGAGATTGGCAATGACGAATGGGCTTTCTTGTGGGTGTTGCTGGAGGATGCTGCACAGGCGAAGGGTGCGTATGATGACTATGAGAGGAGGAGGAAGGAGTACGGGTCAACTCTCGATAGTGTGTAGGCAGGCTTCGAGCTCGGTGGACTCTACTGGTCGTCTGAGTTCACATCATTGTTTTCATTTCTGTTTAAAAGGGGTGTTATCCGTACAGCTATCAGCCGGGATATCCTATATTCTCTCTGACGAAAACCTAGGCCTAACGCGAAACCCAAACGTGAACACTCTCCAGCTCCTACTGGATGGTGATGTCCGTGTGAAGCCCTGCCTCACCGAGGAAATTATTCGGATTTGTCGTCGCCTCCACCGTATGCCCATTACTGAGCTTCTTCTTCATCGACGTCTTCCACTCCCAAAGCATCGCACTCCTCTCCTTTTGCCCATAGTAGGAATTCCTGATGTGGTCTGCGCTCTCATTCCCAAATCCCGTGACAATATCCATCCACGGGTGGTAATTGTGGATCCCCAGCATGACAGCGAACTTTTCTCCGTTTTGGTTGTTATGGAACATTGCGATGCCTGACGTCCCGCTCCCCTGCATAGCGAGCCGTCTGTCGCCGTTGGGCATGGTTTGCCAGAAATCAGGTGGCAGGACCTGCATGATGGCGAAGCCACTCTTTCCGGGATTCACGCGGACGGAGTAGACGTACGCGGCCGCGCGCGCTTGCTGCATCGAGTCGCTCGTGAGAGGTCTAGCGGGGTCAGCAGGGCGCACGCGGATGTCAGCGCTGTATCGCGCCTCGTTGTTGAACTCGGGTCCGAACTGATGCGTGGCGATAGCCACCTGAGCAACCCGACCGTCGTCCAACGCTCGAGCAACCCTGTCCAACCCAAAGGACCGAATCGGGCTACGTTCTAAATCGTTGTAGTAGGACGCGATGATCTCCTCGCACGTCTCGTTGCCGAAGTGTGTGACGATATCGCACCAGACGTTCCAATTATGAATGCCCAGTATCACGACAAATGCTTCCTTGTCGTTCTTGTGTATGAACTTCAAGGCTACTGCGCCACCGCTCTGCTTCACGCGGACGATATTAGTGCCGGTGTCCTTTAGCCTCTCCCAAGCTTTCGGAGGGGAGATGTCCCTCAGCCCAAAGCCCATCTCTGGCGGCATCGGGATACCTGTGAAGTGGAACGGGTATGTGGACTTGCGGCGCATCCACTCTGACACGTCAAATTTGGACGGATCCGGCTCTTCAACGTATATTTCGGTTAATTTGCTTGGGATTTTGACATCGTGGGCGATAACGACGTGGTGAAGTTCTACCCTCAAGTACTGATTGGCGGCATCCTGGACCTTCTTGAGGTACACTCCCAGCGGACTGCCTTGGCCTTGGAGCGTACAGTTGAGCAAGCCCAGGTAAGCGCCGGAGGGGCCAGGAGCGGGGGCAGGGATCAGGGGGAGGCTGATTCGGAGGCCTTGATTGGTCACGGTGTAAGGCAGCCGCGTCTGGGAGTAATCGCGACGCTCGACAGCTCCAGAGTCAGCAAAATCAGCCGGGGAACTGGCAAGCATGCCTGTTTCCGCACCAGCAGCTGAATTATCTCTCCACGCTAAGATACTCTGATCGTCAGAGGTCTTGATGATCTCCTGCTGCAGCCTCAGAAAGGCGCGCGGCCCCTCACCGTAGAGGGTAGGCATGTTGACGCCGAATATGCCCATGAGGCTGTACGCCATGTCCTCCACGTACTTGGTCTCTCTCTTCGCAGCCCATGACATCCGCTTGGCAACGCCGATTTCGCCGGGGTAATTAACCAGCAGGACGACGGAAGGGATACCCGTCACATCTCGTATGACGTCCTGCAAGCTGGACTTGGTTCCTAGCTCCAGCCAGTCGCTCGCGTAGAAAATGACGCTCAAAGGCGCGACAAGCTCCTGTAGAGTCCATCCCCTTGTAAACCATCGGCTCTTCCGGAAGGCCGACTCCTTTTGCGTGGGGTCTTCGTCGCTTGGCACATCTGCAAGGGCAACATAGCACACCTGCGCGTCCCGATAATATCGGTACATGGAGTTGATCGCCTCGGAGAGCTCAGCGCTGCTTTGTTTGTTGATGCAGCAGGTGTCGATCCATATGTACTTGAATCCCGAGGCACGGGCGATGGTGCACGAGCACACTAGCTTTAGGTATCCTGGCCTTCGGGCGATCGAGGCGGGGGGTTTGCCATTGGCGTTCAGGATATCTTGGAAGGTGACTTCCTCGTCGTCATTGCCCCAGGTATGTGAAAGAATAGCGTAATGTGGGATGTTCTGCGGATCACGATGTTCCGTGAGGGTGAGGGTGGTAGTGTCGACTAGTCGCAGCACCATCGTAGACTAGGCTATCTGGTCGTATCGTATTAGGGAGATCGGTGTTCGAGAAGAATAAGTAAACATGCCTCCCACCAGCGAGGATCAACTACAATCGAGCAGAGACAATGTCAAGAGGATTCCGCGTTCACGCTCTTGGACTGGGCGAAGTAAGTGATCTGTCTGTATAGAGAGCTGGTCGTCGGAGCAGCGGACGCATATAAAACAGCCACTTGTACGGATTAGTTATGGCCAAGGAGAGACACCGTCGAGACAGCTCCGCGTCCGCTTTCTCTACGACCTGTGAAGATGATTAGATGCATGGAAGTACCTAGTCGTATGCAAGTTGAGATCGGTGATAGTGGGAGACCGAGAAGAAAGTTCTGACACTCACCCAAGAGGTTCAGATTCGTCACTTCCATCAAAGCTTAGCTGGTTCTCTACGCCTGTGTCGACCTGGTGCTAATTTTGTTAAAACTTCCGTTGTCGTAATCCAGTACTAGTCATTGGGTATAAACGCCTCACCTTTTAAGTCCGGCTCCAACTACGGGTACCGCACGTCGTTATATAGCATGATGAACATAGCCTATTCAGGGCGCGCTGATGCATGCCCGGTCCATCCATGATAGTGTAGCGTGGTGGCTTGGGTTGGTGAAGGCTCCTCTGTGGCATGCACTGCTGCAGCAATATTCTCATTGGTCGACATGCCATCCAAGTAAGGCAGGTGTAGTTGTCATTCCGCTGGCCTGCGAGGGCACCAACGGCGAAGTCCTTCAGGCACCCTTGTGAGGGAATCTTAACGCTATCTCAAGACTCTCATGATGCAATGCATAATACATGTTCCCATAGTGCGTCAGAATAAAGTTACATGTACATGTACAATATTAAGAGGTCTTTTATCACGGCAGGTATCACTGGTATGTCGTCGTTCGCAGTAGGAACGACCAGAAATAGGAGACCTTCGAGGGACGGTTCTCTCCCTCTTCTCTACATCTGTACCGGGCCCGACGTGCTCTCTCTGGATGCATATGCAATAGATAAATGCGATGCGCTCGGAATAACAATATCCTGTGGCAGATGATCAGCGAGCTATTTCGGGGACGGAGCAACGCGGAGACCAACCTCCACTGCGGAATCTAGTGCATGAGCAGATCAGCCCTGTTGGCGGAGCGGATGAGTCTTGTGATTCTCTGGCAGCTCTCCATGCGGGCGTCGACGAGGTCACCGAACATTTCGAGCAACTGAGCGCCAGGCTCGGACATTCCCCGGTCGCGCTCGGCTTTGACGAATCTCCGCCTGCTCTTGGGTCCGATACCGTTCAGCTTGAGCTTGAAGCCATTCTTGCGCTTCGTCCAGCGGCTGTTCCTGCGGCGCTGCTCATCGGTAGGGAGCTGTGCGTCGAACGGCTCTGCCTTGACCACATCGACAGAGGTGACTTGTGGCGGCGTCGACTCGTTGGAGCCGTACGACTCAGCGGAAGAGTATGCTGATGAGGGTTCGGATGTGATGGATGCAGGGTCGCTGATGGTGCGGGCATCGGGGCCTTCGATGAGTTTCTCCTCAATCTCTGCGCGGGTGTGTAAGACCCATGTGCGCTCGCGATGGTAGAAGGCTTGGAGAGAGTCGAGCAGGTGGATCGCAGTGGACATGTGGTCGATAGGAGGAGGAGAGTGCGGTGGCGTCGGCAGAGAAGAGTTTGTGTGTCCGTGGTAGGACATGGTTGCGACTACAGCAGACATTGGTGATGGAATGGAGGCTGCGTGCGAGTGGTTGGGGGGAAAGATGGGAGGAGGAGCTGTGGGATTGGGCGGCGCTGATATAGGCGGGGATTGGGTCTCGACCCATTATCGTAAAGAGCAAGAGCGTTGTATTCGAGGAGAGGTCGAGAGTGTCCCAGACCAAGCAAACCACTGGTCTAGGCTACATCCAATAGAAATCCCAGCCAATCACAGCCCGCGCCGGGTGCTTCTATCACGCAGAACTGCCTTTTGCGGCCAACCGCCGGCACACGCTCCCAGCATTCCGCCAATCACAGTCCAGAACATCGCCCCGCTGGCCTCGGCCGACTCCGAGCGAATCACAGGCTCTGAGCTGGCGCCGCATGACTCGAGTTGCAGTCTCAGAGGAGAGATATTCTCATGTACATCGTGTACAGCTTCAAGCTCAAGTCTGGAACAACGAGTCTTTGTCAACGTTTCAAATGGTGTGGGTGTGCCGACGCACTTCGTGGGTACGTCATCAGGACAACGCCCGCATAGCACGCTTTCCGAGTGGGAAGATGCCGGGCAGCTGATGGACAAGACCAATCGAAAGCGCTCAGCCAACCGGTACCGCATCTCTCCGTGTATCTGTCACAGCGCGTCACACATGCCGCGACCAATCCGCGTCCTGCCGAGCTTCGTGCTAAGCCTCCATGTTCTTCCTCAGGCTCCTGCTACCTTCTCTCCTTGTTTCCAGCGCTGTAGCGGACTCTGCATCGCGCTTATTTCACCGTGTACACCATGCGTCCCTGCAGCCGCCTCTGGCCTTCTCGGAGCGGGGCTCGCTCCTCGTAGCAAATTCGATCGCGGCACTCGAGCAGTCGGAGACCTATGCAGTTGACCTCGCAGAATTCGCCTCGGTCCTCGAAGAGCATCCCGACGCTATGTACCAGGTCGCGATGGAGCGCGAAGGTGACAAGGACGAGACGCACTGGGATATATCCTCTGTGAAAGCGGTGCGTTCTAGGCCCTCCTTTTCCCGCCTGGGCGCCATCGTCGATGCTCAATCCGTCCTCCGCACCCCGCACGCGCCCATTATGACCTGGATTACTCCTTTATATCTGGATGTGGTCTTGTGGTCCTATGTCTATCTACCGCCCCTGCCCCGCGAACGCTCTGGCCGACCTCCAGTGCCATCTACCCCACACCACCTCAGAGACGATCGTACTCCACATATCACCATATGATCGCAAGCCTTTTAGCTTGGACTACTTTGTCTCGCCCATTCCTCGTGACGGATCTTGTCCAAAGACAAAGGCCAGCGCGGGCTCCAGCTCTAGTATCGCTTTCAGACCCTTCGGTAACGTCACCGTCCTGCTACGAGAAGCAAGCTCGCCCCCGAGGTGAGGCTTCACATTTGCAATGATGGGCTGAGAGTGCTCTGGATTGCACCGCTCCACTGTTCGCGCCCACTTAAAATGTTCCAAATTAGACCCGAATTACGCACGCCTCCACCCCTGACACCGCAGGGCGAGCCCGTCAAGCCGCCAGTCGAAAAGTCCTTTGTTCAGAAGTACTGGATCTATATCGTGGCTTTACTCCTTGCACTGCGTAAGCATCCAGAGTATGATGGCTTGGATAGAACTGACTTTTGCCGCAGTGATTGCTCCTGGTGGATCGGATGAAGGTCAAGGCGGGCAAGGGGGACAGGCACGAAATTAACTATAACGATGAACATGGACCCCTTTGACTGCCCAAGTGAACTATTGCGTCTCCTATTGTTGTGACCACGCATCTACCGTGAAATTGATTCAGGCTATAACATGCTATCTGCGCCGTCAGAATTCTGTCCCGCTCAGAACCTCCGCCGGACGAGGCCACCCTCGCATCACCTCCAATGATTACGAAGGCCATCCGCTCATTGACACAGCGCAATTTTTTGTTTTCTCACTCGGATGCCTGATGATGCCCTTGCGCAGTTCCGTGACACCCAGAGGCGGTCAGCATTCATAGCTGCATCCATGGCATTGTCCATCTATGGATCGTCTTTGAGACACGTGCATACTTTTCTGATGCGACGCTGAGCTACGTTATAACGGTATTCCGTTATGCTTCTATATCATGATGGTCCCCTTTCTTCCTTCTTAAATATTGAGAAGCCCTTACTCATGGACCTTCTTACCATCGTTCATGACCGCTATTGTTCGCTGCCATAATATGGTTCTTACAGAACGACCTACCCTGCTCGGTTGCATTCCTATTCAGCACCCTGAGTTGGCCGATATACCCTCCCGGGGGCGAATCAATATCATCTAAGCTATCGATATCAGGCCGTCAGTCCGCAGTTCTGAGTGCTATTGGTACCAGTAAACGGCGTAGGATTGCTGATATTGGCTGAGATCTCGCGTTATTTACGGTTATTTACGCGTCTGCCGATCGAATCTATCGAAATATTTGGACTGTGGCGAGGCTTGCAACCTAACATTGAACAAAGCACCAGTCGAGTCTTGCGACTTTTGCTTCTTGCCTTCTCTACTTGCACAGACTATCTCGAGGCTTGAGCGCAAGAATGAGGGCTAGTAAAATCCCACATGTTATCCAGAATGTCGACCCGCAGGAGCTGTACGACGTGATATGCGGGGCGTCCTCGCAAGACCCGGCGCTGATGGAGAGGTCGTCGTTCCGGCTGAAGAGTATGCTGGACTACTTTGGTGCCTTTGATGCGCTGCAAGAGATCGCCGCGCAGAAGTCGGTGCCGCTGCCTGTACGGCAGCAGTCGATCATTCAGTTCAAGAATGCTGCTTTGAGTAACTGGAGGTCGCGTCGGTAAGTGCTCCTTTGTCCGAGTGTATTATTGGGTGGTTTACTTGGGGTTATGGAAAGACTAGTCTCGGATGAGCATCGGGTTAGGATAAGGCAGAGATGCTTGAGTTTCTTGGAGGAGCCGGATGATATGGTACGTCTCGCCGCAGTCACCGTTCTCATTCCATCCCCAATCTGACGCGTTTGTCAGATTGCGGAATGTAATGAGATTATTGTGGCGAAGATTGCTCGACAGGATTATCCCAATAACTGGTAGTCTGTGATCACACTTCTTCCAACGATCGAAGGCACTGAACCAGTCGGACAGGTCGTATCTCTTGCCGGACCTTAGGAACGCGATCACCACCCAGTTGATTGCTCGCTATGACAATACGCTGCCCCCCGACGCACACTCGATGACCGTCCTGGTTCGGAGTCTCAGACTAGTGAACGCTCTCCTCAAGGAGTTTGGGAGTATCAAGATGCCTGCAGGCGTGAAGGTCATGGCCACCGTGCGTGACAATTAGGCTCAGCGGTCACTGCATATCATATTCAACCTTATTTGCAGCTCATTGGAGACTTGCATACGGAGTTCTATGGATATTATGCCAGGCTAGGACCGGTCATCACCTCTACACTTACTCCAGAAACCGTGAGCCAGCCCCGTCAGACCGAAGACTTGACGATCGCCCACCTTATCTTCAAATGTCTAGTCAAGATGACCACTTGGCTGTGGCAGAGACCGCATATGGACGAAGCCGAGGAAAAGAAGGAATGGGTAATACAGTCTACGATCGATGGCATCTCCGCTGTTGGTATTGATGAGTCCACTACACACAGCTTCAGCAATACTTCCAAGACTCTTCTGCTCAGCTGCAGGCGCTCTCGGAGCTTCGCATCAACTTGCTCGTGGCCTTGAGATCTGCCAACACATCTGTGGACACTGCCGGGAGGCGCACAATCGACCAGCTAACGCGTCATGTCAGGTTGTTTGGGAAGCTGTTCCGTCGATTCCAGCAACTCGATGTGAAGCGCTTTATTCAGCTTCCCGGGTGTTCCGAACTCGTGTTCTACTACTGGAGTAAAGTAGTCCAAGCAACGGACAGTCCCCCTGAGTTCATTGAAGGTATGTTGGATCTCCGGTTGTTGAACTGCTCCCTGGTTAAGTATTACACTTTACTAGATTCGCAAGGGGCTGTATTCCCTGTTCGTTTCCTCGTACAAGCCATGGTCCTGTTCAAAGAGAATCTCGCACAGTGGGCTCCCGTCCGCAGGGATGGATCAACGAACGAAAACGGTATGTGCTGTTCCAGTGGGCGGCGCATTCTCTAATTCAAATGGAACATTGAGTATTGAGCAAGGAGGCTGTTGAGAATGCTGTTCGGCTTCTTGTTACTCGCTTCATCCCGCTTAATCCATCTGATCTGGAGGGGTGGATGGCGGACCCTGATGAATGGGTGAATGAGGAAGATAAGGAGAACGACCATTGGGAATATGAAGTTAGGGTAAGAAGTATGGGTCTCTTTCATTGGTTGGCTCGCTCATTCAGGTCTTGATAGCCTTGTGCTGAACGAGTACTCATGACGCTGGCTGCACAGTACAAAGATTATGTTGTTCCTCTCATGGAGGCAACATTCAAGCAAGTCATCTGTATGGGCCACGATTCAGTGTAATATGACGGAGGTCTGATACTAATTGTCCTAAACAGCCACGCCCACAACAGATCTGGCCAGTGTCGTACAAAAGGAGGCTGTATACTGCGCAATTGGACGTTGCGCAACAAAGCTGAACGATGCCATCCCTTTCGATCAATGGCTGGAACACACTCTCATCCCCGAATCTCAAGAAACCAACTCCAGGTTAGTTGACTTCCCCATGATACTTTATTCTTCTAACGTTATGGAGCTATCGTTGACAGTTATCCGATTATCAAGCGCCGTATTGCGTGGGTCATTGGGAAATGGGTCTCTGACTCGTGCGCTTCTCCGAAAAACCCCATGATCTGGCAAGTTCTGGTGCATCTTCTGCAAGATAGGGGTCCTGGAAGCGACGCGGTCGTGCGTCTCACTGCGGTGGCAGCGACTAGGGAATGTATCGACGTGAGTTGTTCCACGCGATTCCAGAAAAAGCAATTCTGAGAAGAGCTCGTACCTCATTGTCAGAACATTGACTTCGATCCAGAAGTATTTGCACCCTTCTTGCCGGCGACCATGAAGGAATTGATAACTCTGCTGAACGAGGGGGATAATCAGGAAAGCAAACGACGCATTCTAAACACACTCGGCGTGGTCATCGAACGCTCTGGGATGCATGTAAGCGCGACATGAATCGATGTCTCGTGCTGAAGCTGATGGATCGAGCAGATTGTTCCATTCCTTGGTGCCTTGATGGATACTGTACCGGGCCTGTGTAAGCCATCGTTTTATAATCGAGTGGCCATCTTCTTAAAAACGTCCTAGGGGCTAACGCGGGCGATGACTGGCTATTCAAGGGAGCCCTTCTAGGCACCGTGGAAACACTGATCGCGGTGGGTGCAAGACTTGGTGGCTCTGTGGGAGGACTGAACGTTACTCTGTCTAGTCCTCGAAAGAGCATTCAAGACCCTTGATCAACTTGGTGGTCCCTCTCGTCCAAGAATGCTTTACACCGGTTGTATGTGTCCTTTTGCATGCGCGCCTGGAGTGCAGCTCACGTTGTTCAGGCCAAGCTACAATTAGAAGTGGACGCATATTTGATGTGGCAAGCTGCTATGCGCAATGCTGTGTCGTTAGACAGCATTGATGGCAGTCGAAGTCTACTGGAGCTATTTCCACTAGCTGTCCGACTACAAGCGGAAGACTTGGAATCAGTATCTAAAGTGTGTGGTATAGTGGAGTCCTACGTGATCTTGGACGCTCCTCGTGTCTTGCAGGCAAGAATTTGTTTACGTTCTGGTCAGGAAGGGCGCTTAACCATATGATTCAGATGCATGCTCTAGACCTCTTCAAGGCCTATCAGAGTACGCTCCCGATTGCACTCTCTTCAGAGCAGAAAAACATGCTCGTTACTCTCCGAATATTGGTGCAAATTGCACCGCCTCAGCTTTGGGCAGAACCTTTGCACGTCTCCGGCCTCTTCGCTTCCTTGATGAAACCTTTGGTTGATGACAATGTAAGGACCTTGCCGAATCTATCTCGTGCTGCGACCTGAATTTTGCACTGTGGTTGCAGCTGGCTGTCTCAACCCTGACGGAGCACATCTACGTGCTCGCCCGGATTGTGATTGCGGATTGTGGCGTGTTCATGCGGTTGATGTCTGCCTCTGCTGGACCGCTGAATACTACCGAGACCGCTGTCTGGGAGGCGCTCTTGGATCAGTGGTGGTCAAGGGTATGCACGGTTTGCTTGATCGAATGGAGGACCTCGCTCACAATATCCTGTAGTTCGATAACATGTCGGAACCTCGGTACCGCAAACTGGTCGCGATGGGCATTGCGAATCTTGTTGCCACTGGTCGTCCGGAGGTTCTTGAACGATTACCCAATGAGATATTCAATTTGTGGCTGGATGTATTCGGTGAGATCAAGGAAGCAGAAGAACAAGCCAATGAATACAATCAGCTTCACAACGGAGGGTAAGTAACACAGTCCGGATCAACGCGACGAACGCTTGACAGCGGCCCCTCCAGGCCTCAACTTACGTTGTTCTGGGACCGCGCCGAACCTTCCGAGAGCGTGTTCTGGGAGGAATCGAAGGAGACGCCAGAAGGCGCTCGCCGTAGAGCTGTGCGTGTCAATCTGTCCCCAGCCATCTTTGTTCCTCGGTTTATATCCATGCCCGCAGATATTCGATGATGATCCCATCCGCACTACTAGACTGACGACATTCGTTGCGGCGAGACTGCAGGAGGCCGAAGCAGCCTCCGGGCCCGGAAGTGTCCTGCAAACAAGTCTTGCGAAGGCGGACCCGCTTGTCGTGCAACAGATACAAAAGGAGTTGACTAGCGGCTTATGAGTCTGTACGTGCACTTTCGTAGCACTGCTATCTTAGTCTAATTTGTGGGAGCGTGTCTCCTGTCATTTACATACCATCCTAATACCTTCCCAGTAACACCTTTTGCACTTGTTTTGCTCTTGATCTTGGATTGAATAATATCTCGTATGCAAGTCAAGCCAGTAGATTCCCGCTCATGTGTGATCCGACATTCCGCTTTCGCTAAAAGTACCCATCGAACCCTCAGCAGACATATCCATATCTGTACTCCCAAGATCGGAACTAAACTCATAGTCATCCAGCCCACTCTCGCCCTCCTCTACGATCCCAATCTCTGTCGTCAACCGGTCCACAGAGCGTACCGGCTCATTGCACCGCAGGCATTCCCACACCTCACCGGCGTCCGCGGCGCGGATCATGCGCTCCGCGAGGCAGAAGTAGCAGTAGATGTGCGCGCAGGAGGTGATGTAGGGCGTGTGGATCGGGTACATAGGTGCGCCTCCTTCCTCTGCAGGATCGGTCGACGTGGAGGCGGTGTTCATGTCTGCGCTCGCGGAGATGAATGATCCTGCTGAGCCAGCCGCGGCTAGATCGAACGACGCATTGTCTGCGCAGATGGCGCATTGGTCGGCGCTGAGGGCATGGTATTTACCCAGCGGTTTCCGGCTAACTTTGCTCTGATCTTCGTGAGCGCCTGCTGAGATCCCGAGAGCGCTCCGAGCGGGTGCTGGTAGGAGAGAGGATATCGTAATGTTGTTCGCCAGGCGTGTAATCCTCCGACGGAAGGCGCGCACGTTGATCAGGGGCAGCATGAAGAGGAGGAATTCCTAGTGAATTATATCATGAATAACAGAGAGTTATGAATCGTTTGGAGACGTACAGTGAAGGCGTGCCAGACCATCTGGCGGTTCATGAATTCATAGCTGACGTTGCGTTGCGTTAAGCGTTGTGATGGGGTCAGCTCCATGCGCAACAGTCGGTCTGCCAACGTCCGGTACCTGATACAATGGAAGTGAACACGAAGTAGTGAGATATATGATGCGTATCACACCTCCCGTCTTTCAAAAACAGTATGAAATTCATAAGACCTAGGAGACTATGTAGGGATTCCATCCTCGTCAGGGCATCCCAGACTCTGCGTCTACGATCGCGGAGAGGAGCGTCTGGCCATGCTTTTGTTAAAGCATGGGAACGAAGCCGGTTATGAAGATATGGAATGAGCACGGTTAATGCGCCGTGCATGAGGAGAGTGCGGTAAGGAAGGCCAGAGACTGCAGTACCCTTTGGTATTCAGCGAGCTGTCCTATGACTACGGAGACCAATACTGACATGATAGGCGCGTTCCATGTGTGAATGGTACTCTGTACCTCAAGTTTTGAAGCTTGGCACCATAGCTCGCTCCATCGGACCAGATGGACAGCTTGTAGAGAGTTAGCTCGATGATGAGGGCCAATTCCGGTTCAAAGCGAGCTTTCAAAGAGGACTGTCTACGTTCAATGAAGTTAACTGAAGCGCCATTCTACGTACGTTGAACAATGCCAAGGCCTTGTTGAGAGGCTCCTGGAGCATATGCAGCAATTCCTGGTCGAGTAGTTCCGCGTCCAACTGGCCTACTCGCAAGACCCTCGGGCGGGGCGTGTCGCGGGTCGTCAGAGCATCGCTGGCGGCTTGAAGTTTCGACTGTGCGTCAAGCCAAGCTTGCTGCCACGAAGACGGTGTGGACATTGCGAGCAGAAATGAATTGCGGAGGCCATCAGCGGAGCGGTGAAGAGACAGGAATCACGTGGACTGATAGGCCGCTTCGAAGCAATCGAGTCAATCTAACCGCTTTACCTGCTCGTCTGTAAATACACTGCCTGCGATGGCGGAGGCTCTCCAGCAACTCATCCTCGACACATTGCATGCTCATGGATCAATCAAGGATACTCGAACACTTGTGCTTCCTGGGCAAGCGGAAGCAGCAGCGTCCCATGATGCCCAGGTCACTATCCTCGGGGCTTTGAACTCTCTGGCCAGTCGGGACGTATGTACATCCTATTTCCCGAAGGAACGCTGTAATAAAAGATGTCTTTCAGATGATCACGTATACCACACATGAGACGTTCTCGCATGTCCTGACTCCTGAAGGTGCGCAGATCGCGCTAGAGGGCTCACATGAAGCTCGCGTATGGGCCGCGTTACCCGCAAAGGGGGAGGGTGACCCAGTATCGCCAGCTGAGCTCAAGAAAAAAGTAGGCGATGAGGCTGCAAAGGTCGGTCAGGGTCGCGCCTTCAAAAATGGATGGGTTGCAAAGGAAGGGAGCGGTCTGGTCAAACTGGTCTGTAGTCGATCATCGTGCGCTTCTTATTGTGTTTTAGATAATGTACCAATGATTCAACAAAGTAGGCTCCATCAATACAAGATAAGACGCAGCTTGATATGCGAGAGGTTGATTCGACCGGAACCTTGAAGGAGGGAGAAAAGGCTTTAGCAGACCTGAGAAAACGAAAGCTGATTGTGCAAAGGTAAAGGATTGCCTCTTGCACTTTTGAAGCGTGTTCTGAATTTACGCAGGAAAGGGCAATGGTTCACAGTCCACAAAGGACCCAGTTTCAGCACCTCTATTGCGAAGCCAGAGACAGACTTGACGGTCGAGTCACTAACGTCGTATGTCGTCGTCTAAAGTTTCCCTGCGTCTTGCTTATGTCTGCGCCACAGTGGTGCATGGAAAACGGCAACCTTCAAGAAATACAACTTTGAGGCCGATGGCATTCCGACAGAGGGGGGCGCCCTTCACCCACTCCTCAAAGTTCGCGAAGAAATCAGAAACATCTTCCTTGAAATGGGGTATGCTCTATTGTATCACTGAAGGAACACAGCGATCTCACCTCCCGCCAGCTTCACGGAGATGCCAACATCATCCTTCGTCGAATCCGGCTTCTGGTGCTTCGATTCCCTCTTCGTCCCCCAACAACACCCAGCAAGAGAAGTCCAAGACACTTTCTATCTTTCTGGTAATTCCTCGTCCGTATCACCTTGGCTCCATCCGCTGATTCGTAACAGACCCCTCCGTCTCGCTACCACCACCAAAGGCCTACTACGAGCGCGTCTCGAAAGTGCACGAACACGGCGGCTACGGCTCGACCGGCTACCGCGCTCCCTGGTCAGATGCCGAGACGCGGAAGCTGCTCCTCCGCACGCACACGACGGCATCCTCAGCAGCTATGCTGTACAAGCTCGCCGCGCGCTGTCGAGGCGAGGCCGACAGCGACTCTGACGACCACACGGATCTCGCACACGAGCATGGGGAGGTCCATGCCGAGGCTTCTGGGGGCGTAGGATCGACGAAGTCCGGGAGTATGCACCCGGGGGACGATGACGGGTTCCGCCCAGCAAAATTGTTCAGTATCGATAGGGTGTTCAGGAACGAGACGATGGATGCGACGCATTTGGCTGAGTTCCATCAGGTAGAGGGCGTGGTGGCGGACAAGGACATCACCTTAGGTGACCTACTCGGTGCGATTTGTAGTGCGATTGCCTGATACTCAGCCCCTCGCTAAGTCACACGTCAACAGGGTTCATGAAGGTGTTCTTCCAGAAACTCGGTCTTGAGAACTTGCGCTTCAAGCCTGCGTACAATCCCTACACAGAGGTTTGTCCTATATCAAACTCCCGTGTCTGACCAGTCGTGATATGTGCCTGCTTCAGCCGTCCATGGAGATCTTCGCTTTCCACCCGCAGCTCAAGAAGTGGGTCGAAATCGGGAACAGCGGCATGTTCAGGCCGGAGATGCTGGAGCCAATGGGCTTCCCCAAGGACGTACGCGTTCTCGGCTGGGGTTTGGGCTTGGAAAGGCCCACTATGATCAGGTATCGTGAAGTGGTGCTATCAGTCGGCGTGCTTGTTTCACACAGACATCTAGGTACGGCATTACCAACATCCGAACTCTGGTCGGGCACAAGGTGTCTATTGAGGGCGTTGAGAAGAGCCCTGCTGTTAGGTTCTGAGTTGGTTGTAGAGAATAGATCACATACAAAATCAAGGGTGTACGATGTGCTGCTGAATAAGGAAATTGTGATATCGTCTGGAAACATCTGCTTGTAAGCAGTAAAGGATAGCTCTGTTGAGGCAGCTACGCGACATAAGATACTGATAAGTAATATACAAGCTCGTCTAGATTAAGCGCCTGTTGAAGGCGGGGACATCCTATCGATACATCTATATCCAGAAAACACTCACTCAAAAGTAGTCAAAGTCCTTGATCTCTCTACAAGGCGACGTCCGACAGGCCAGCCACCTCAATCACGCCTCCTATCAGATGCAAGCTTCCGGTAACCAGAACCTGGACCTTCTCCTTGTTGTCAGGCTGGCCTTCCAGCTCTCGGATTACCTTGACAGCGCTCTCGACGGACGGGAGGACGTGGATGTTCGACGCAGGGAAATCTGGAAGAAGAACCGACCACGCCGATGCCAGCTCTTTTTGGGTTTTGAGAGCGGCGAGCTCGCCTTCCGGGATGGCGTGCGTTGTGAGATCTATGGCCCACCCAATCAGCCATCCCGGTCATGCCGAACCATGACAAAGGACTCACCGCTCTTGAAGGTTCCGGAGGAATAGGTGACGTTCGTGCAGAAGATGACATGGTCAAAAAAGTTCGAGCCATCTTTGTCTGAGCTGTGCGCCTTCAATTGCTCGCCGATCTTCGCGAGCATGGTGCCTAGCAGCGCAGATCCCGTGCGCCCGCCCGTGCAGTTGAATATGAGGGCTCTTGTCAACCTACTGCACAAGGGTCCTCAACATCCACAAGTCCAAAGGCTGCGGGCAAGAAACGTACCTATCTGGCACCTTCAATGCTGCATCGGGACTCACAAGCCACTCGATGCACGCATTTAAGCTTTCGATGGTGTGCGCGCCATCCAAGAACCACGTTGTGCCGGTGCTCTTGGGATCCGACACAGACTGGCAGCGCCCAGGCCACTTGGCGTTCTTCAGACCTTCAATGAAGGATTCGGGCAATGGTTCTTCGAATGTTGTCGACGAGCGCAGTTGGAAGAACTTGCGGGACATGGCGACAGCCAGAGCCGCGTTCATAATTTGGTGGTGGCCGGCCAGACCTAAGTGGGTGTTTAGCAAGAGGCAAGCTGGCAGTAAACGTCCGCGGTACCTAGTTTGACATTCTCCAACTCCGGTGTTGGGGTGACGACCTCAAAACTGGATGCCTAGGGCAGATTGAAGATGAGGTATATTCCAAAAAGTAATCTGACAGTACCTTGAGCTCTTCAGCCCTCTCTTTTAGCATCGTCATCCCTTCTTCCGGCTGAGTAACTGTGTAAGCAGGAACACCCTTTTTGAAGATGCCTCCCTTCTGCCATGCAATCTCTCGAAGGGTTTTCCCAAGGACGTTGACGTGGTCCAAACCAAGCGAAGTAACACCCGTCACAACAGGCTTGGGGACGATGTTCGTGCTGTCATATGTACCGCCCACTCCGACTTCGAGGATGGTGGCGTCAACCTGAAGGCGAACGTCAGAATGAATCTGGACGCCAGGCTTCCGATTAAATAAGTTATCACCTTGAGACTGAGAAAGGCGTGAAACGCAACCAAGGTGACCATACGGAAATAAGCAGGTTTAAGTGACGTGCTTGGGTACTTGCGCTGGCGATACGAGTCAGAATTGCAGCTGCGAAGATGAACTCAAGCCATACGCTGGTATTTTTGTCTAGCCTGTCCCAAACTTCAAAAAAGTATTGCGAGAATTGGTCCTCGGATATCGGTACCCCGTTGATGCGAATGCGTTCTCGGACGGCTACCAGATGAGGAGAGGTGTACAGGCCTTAGAAGAGACACTCGAGTAAGAACCTGGGCAGTGAATCCTTTTGGTATAGCATACCAACTTTCCAGTCTGGGTTAGTACGGCGAAGGATGGAATCCGTGAAAGCAGAAGTCGACCCTTTGCCCTTGGTCCCGGTAACATGAATAACATTCAGTCGGTTCAAGTCCTCCGGCTAAGGACTTGACATAAGCAGGAGCATCTGAGAACATGCCACTATCACCTACACTATAGCCTATTCTCTCCAGATACTCCAGCATCTCTGGGATGGCAAACTCGCCCATGCGACCACCAGACGCCCGCAAAGCCTCTAGCGTAGCTGCGTTCGATTGCAGAGAATTGAGGCTATCGACTGCATCGCTGTATGACCTGATCGTCATGGCTGGGAATGAGGTTCTGTGGTAGAGGGTCCTGCCCAGCGACCGAGAAAGCGAAAGCAAAGGAGAGAAGAGAGCTCTCATGGAGCGCGGCTGAAATTCCCAACAGACCCACTCAAAGTCGGCTTTACGCTCGCAGCGAAGGATAATCATGCACTGATCCGGGTCCCGACTGATAAGATCCGAGACCCAAGTCAGCCCTTGATTGGTCGGGAAAACTCCGGATGGCAGACTTAAATAGCTCCTATTCGCGTCTGAAACTCGAACACATTCCAGCCACAACCGCGACGACACGCTTTCAGGAGGGACGAGAGACGCATTCCCTATGATATCCTGACCACCATCTTTCGACATCTTCTGCTTGTATATATTTTATCAACATGGACCGATTTGTTACTATCAAGAAACCTGCCACAAGGCGTCCAAGTACTGGAAATCCAGAGAAAGCGAAGACGCGTCCCTCATTCAGATATCAGCCATACGGTGTGAGCAAGTCCGAGGAGAGAAGCTATGAAGAGTGGAAGGCTACCAAGCGGACTGAGAAGTACTCCTTCCAGCGTATATGTGGAGGTGGCATTTGACATCGCTGCAGAATCCTCGCCCGCCTGTCCAAAGACGGCGAAAAGCCGTCATCGTCAGCACTCACTAAGCATCTACTCAACACCCTCGGAGACGAATCGAATCCGATTACTAACTCTGATATCAGGCATCGCACAGGGACGTCGGACTTCAACTGAAACTGTCGTCATTAACTTATAATATTATCCGCATCCAGATCATATCACCTCTGCCGCAACAGGGCACCAGCGTGGTGAAGGAGGCGGGAATCATACGGCGTACCTTAAGAACAGAAGTAAGAAGTTAGAAGAGCAGAATGCCCCTATAAGCGACCCGGCCTGCAAGCCAATGACCAACGTACGGATTTACATCGACGGTTACCTCGCAAATACGACCGACATCGAGATGAAGAGGATAGTCGTAGAGGCTGGTGGCCGTGCAATGTGCGTCGCTCACCTTGTTCTTTCCCTGGTCATACTGACAGGAGACATGTCAGGCAAACGGCGTCCGGATGTACACATATCTTGACGTCTCAGCAGTTAAGCGGTTCAAAGACCCATAAGCACCTCACCACGAAGGCCCGCAACAAGGTACACGTCGTCAAACCAGAGTGGGTCTTTGACAGCATCAAGGCAGGCAAGAGGCTGCCTGAGCGCAATTATTCAGTCGTCAAGGATCATGCTCAGCGGAGCTTGGTGGACATGTTTGCGGCGCAGAAATGAGACAATCTGGTTATGATATTTATTTAACGTGCACAGTGCTCTGTAAAACATTTGATACTCCTTGTGCTTGGATTATTCGAACGAGAGCGAGTTCAGCAGCGGATATCTTCATTAGCGGATACGAGTCGCCGCATTTTAAGAGTGGCGTCCAATCGCGTTGCAGAACGCCAAAGAAGCGATGGCGGGCCGTATGCCTTCTATTACGTACCTCATCATCTCTACCCCAGATTCGCGGGACCGCCGCTACAGCATTTCCCTACCTCACGCGTCATAATCAGCTGATGCACCGTTACCGTTCTGGCCTGATGGCATGTGGAGGAGACATCATAAGTTTCGAGATACTTGGTCACGGGTCGATGGATTCAACGCGCTACCTGCGTAAACCCGAGGTATTTATTGAAGTGAGCATGAGACGGCCATGGGTTTCCGACCTCTTCGACGACCTGGTTGACTTGGAACTATGCTGGTACATCAAGCTGTTCTGTTGTGCTTGCCTTTAATCGCGTCGGCCGCGGTTGCTGGGCGATGGGCTCCTCCGGACGTGAGCTTAGCTTCTACATGTTCTAAGAGCATTCTGACAGAACCGCACTGCGTCGCTAGCCCCTTGAGGTCGTCGAACTAGCCGCTCCAGACGCGTCCGTCAAGGCTAACTTCATCGCCCGTGGAGCTACCCTCACGAATTTCTGGGTGAAGGACAAGGTAAGCACCGCATTCATCGTGATGGAATCATAGTTCCTGACATCCCTGTAGAATGGGAACTTCCGTGATATCATCCTTGGCTTCGACAACCATGTAAGTGCGCAGGGACAACCTCGTTTTCTACTCTGACATTGTTTTGTCATGCTATATAGACCAACTATGTCACGGACGACCTAGGTCACCCCTACTTTGGCCCCATAGTCGGGAGGTATGTCATACCGTGGATTGCCCTTCGCGCTGGAGTCTAATACCACATTGGTTCAAGATACGCCAACCGGATCAAGAACGGTACATTCTCTGTCCCCGTCTCGGCGAATATAACGGCGTCCACACCCAACGTATACCACACGCCCGAGAATGAAAATAATGGTACATACCCGTCTCGTCAAAATTTCAATATTGTACCGCCCATTGATGATCCAAATCGTGTTGCCAGGCACTGATACCCTGCATGGTGGTACCGATGGCTTCGACCGCCGCACCTGGACGATTGCCAACAAATCAGAGAGCTCGGTCACTTTCAGTCTTCTGGACCCCGATGGTATGCAAGGCTTCCCGGGAAACGTCTACACCGAGGTACTGTATTCGTTAATCTTATAAGGGCCCCCACCCTAATGTACCTGTCGGCAGGTTGTGTACACCCTGGAACCCAACTCAACCTGGAAGATCTCAATCCACGCTGCGGCTGATCAGGAGACGCCTATAATGCTCAGTGGTCACCACTACTGGAATCTGGAAGCATACGAGGAGACGCAAGATCTCTCTGGACATTACGCGCAGTTTAATGCATCGCGCATCATTGCCGGCAATGCACAGCTCATTCCCGACGGGACGCTTTTGAATGTATCGGGGACGCCTGCTGATTTCCGACAGGCGAAATCGCTGGGAGAAGCTATTAACGCTACGGTTGCTGGGGAGTATTGTGGTGCTGGTGCGTGCGCAACATGATATGTGCGCTGCAGTGGTGTTGAACAGGTCTGTTAGGCTGTGTCGGATTCGACAACTGTTGGGTCTATGACAACAACACGGGTACGACTCCCATTTTCTCCCTTTGGAGCGTAAACTCCGGTATTAGGATGGACGTCATCACCGATCAACCTGCTCTGCAAGTCAGTCCTACTCCTTGGCTGTGCAGTCGTTAGCTGGTTTACTGACATGTCATGCTGCAGGTATACACTTGTGATGGCATCTACAACGCCAGCCTTCCCATCCCCAGGAAGGAGGCTCAGGGAGGCAATAGTACCTTCTACGAGAATCACTCGTGTCTGGTAATCGAACAAGAGTCTTGGATCGATGCTATCAACTATCCCGACTTCGGCATTGACCAGATTTATGGCCCTGGACGCGACTACCACTGGCAGTCGTCCTATATCTTCTCCACCTTATGATACAGTTGATATCTATAATGGAGCTATGTCTGTACTAAACATGATAATGGGACATTTACGATGTGTGTGGCATACGCCATACTTGCAATGACCTAGGATGCCATCCGCCACAAACGCCCATTCGAGCTTGGACAAACGTGGCGACTGCGTAGACGCCAGGGACGTGCACGGGCGCCTAAATCCCACTTCCAGAACTAGCATCTCAACCTACCGACCCGCATTTTCTATAACATAGTCAATTAATGCCTGGAGCTCAACTCTCATTCCCTTGAACTACACGTACCCCTCAATAACTAATGCCAATGCATCCGTTCACTCCTAATCACGTGCAGCTCATCAATGCCTGCTATCCTCAGAACTCTGCTGCACTCTTGAATGCTGGTCCAGAATACCGCCCCAACTCCCAAGAGCTGTCGCGTCTCACGTACTATGCTGCAAACAAGCCAGGCAAGATTACAAAAGTCGGCAGCGAGCTGGAAAAGAGAGTGCGGGCGGACTGTAAGAAGGCACAGGCGAACAATGCTCGCTCCAGGGCGTACGTCGCGATTGAGTAATTTCCTAGAGTTTATCTGAGGCATTGTTTGAATTAGATCTCTGCTGATTACGCTATCCATCTTGAAAGCCCTGGCTACTGAATGTCGTCGGGACATTGCGATTCTATCGTCATCAATCCTCGCTTCCGTTCAAGTAACCGTCGCATCCCTTCCTTCAGACCTCGAAGTGCTTGCCAGAGCTGCGACAGTGGTGAGTAGCATTGCCTATATTGAATTCACTCATACACATGGGTCCTTCAGTTCACAGCGTGGACTACGTATACCGATGGTCACCTCATAGGCGTCGACAATGGTGTCACGCGAGACTACATGGCATCACTCCAGCAGTTCGCAGACTTCAGCCGCTTGAATGGCAAGGTCAAAGATGACGAAGTGAGGAATCGGTAAGTCCTTCTTGCTGTGCCCAGTCGTGATGTTGTTAAATAAACAGGATCTCAAAGGACAAGACTGGTAGGCCTGTCGGCATTAACGGGGGCGGTGGCATCCGAAGCGCTATACAGTGCATCACAGCACTTTCGGCCCCAGGTCGCAATCATTGTTCCCGCACTTTTGGTACCCATCTATGAAACGCGTGTTCTGACATTGGATAAAGTGTGAGTAACATCTCTATGAACTAGTGATCTGTTGACACAAGATTCCTCGTCAGGTCGCATATGATGAAGGACAAGTCCCCTTCGCCGTATCTCGACGAATTCCGCACACGCCCGCCCAACGAAAGACGCGCAGCATCCATCCACATACATATTGACGGCGACAAGGGGCCTTCTAGTGAGGATGTCACTGATGCCTGCTTGCGAGTATTGTCCTCTATCTTTGCGCATTCCAATGCGCTCCAGGTAGGGTCTGTCATGCAAGCCATCTTCGACAGTCTCGAGGATATGAAAGGTTGGGAGAAGCCGGAGCACTGTTGCTGGCTGGCGCGTAAAGCTGCCGATTGGACTCAATACCAGTATCGCTATGCTGTCCCAACCCGGCTTGTGGAACGCCTCCAAGAAGCACAGGACATCCCAATGACGACCCCGCTCCATACGAGTCTCGCAGCAATGGTCACAGCCGTTTTCACGTCTCCTACTCCCCTGATAAATTTGTCAACGTCGGACATAATTTCTAACCTCATAACACTGATTCTTCGGCGAGTGGCCATGGATCCTGAAGACTCGGTCTTACCAGCATTGGTGGAGTGCATCTCGTCGCTGGGCATGCATGTTTATTATGCGGATCAAATACAAGACCTGGCCGCGGAGCTCATCAGCCGTCTCGCGATAGTAGAAGTCAGCGGTGTCTCGGGTGGCGAGAAGGCAGACAAGGAGAAATGCAGGGCGAAGGCCTTGCGATGCCTCTTGTCCGGGCTCTTGGGATTATTGCAAGCGGCGGACAACCACGACAAGGCCCATTCATCCGATAGTGAACTTGCTAAGGATCATTCGAAGGCGGGCGGCACACCTGCGTCTCCCCAGATGATAGTTCAAGGCGGCGATCACGCCCATGTTAAGCCCTCCCGAAGAACGAAAGTCTCCCCGGAGGTCTGGCAGGACACCCTCACTCTTCTGTGCGACGGAGACTACGGCGTGCGCGAAGATTATGCTTCTGCAGTACTCTATTATCTGGAGAAGGAGATGCCAAAACGAGGAGATGCAACGGACGCAGACGGCGTTCGTCGTGTACACCCTCTTGCAGAAGGCCCGCTCAGGCAGGCCAGCAATGCTTCCGTCGCACTGACCGGAGATGGCGCATCGAGATTCCTCAATGCTTTGCACTCGTACCTATACGTTTTAGCCACGGCTTCCAGTCTTGGCTTCAGTGATGCTTCAAGAACATCCGGGGCTCCATCTACGAACGGCGACCAGACGACTGACGATGGTCGGACAGACAATGGCGCTGGAACTAGTGATGACGTGGCATCCCATCGTCGCTCTATTGCCTCTCCTGCTCGTGCAAGGAAGGCGTCTGTTGCCCAGCACTTGGTGGATCGTACGTCAAGTCGTATCACGTCTTCCTCCTGTGCTACAGCGTCGGATTATGCATATATCTCGGTCATCCTGTCAACCGTCCATCAACAATTGCCCGTGAGAGCATTGTTGACCGGTGTTCCGATGCTGTTGAGTCTAGACGCAGCCTCTCAAGTTGATAGCGCTGCGGATCCAGTGTTAGCACAAAGGCAGGCAGCAATCCGGGAACTTGTGGCGAGAGTTTGGATGGCTGTAGGGAAAGTATGGGATTGTCCCGAGATTGCGACGAGGGTCAAAGAGGTAAAATCTCTTAGCTTATGTGCGTGAACTTTGACCCATGATCTCCTGTTCTGCAGGCCGGAGTACCCTCCAGCACTTCCTGCCTCCCGCCGCTGCCAGACGCTCCGCACATCTCCTTATCACGTACACCTGAACCAGTTGTGTTCGGAGATGGTAGTGTGCCACCCCCGTCGTTCAGTCTGGACGTGGAAGAACTAGTGGCGTGCCTTGCATCGAACAGCACTGCAGGCGAAGCAACAGGCTTGGATCAGGAGGCTCTCCAGCGACGAATGACCCTGCCCTGGACACCTGAGTCCGCTATGAAAGAATGTAAGGATCCATATCTGCCGTAGCTACACCCGCACTGATCGTGATTGCAGCTATCGAGAGACCTTCGAATCGAATGAGAGTGGAAAGCGTATTAAAGATTCCGCCAACCTTGATGCATGTGGAGAATATGTCGCTTGCGAGCCTGAGCCGGTTCAATCGGGGTGTTGGTGTCACCGACCTCAGAGAGGCTTTGGAAGGGCGGAATAGCATGTCCAACCCAGCTTTGGTTAACAAGGCGCCGTCCATCTCCACCCTGGACCACAGCAGTGCGTTCACTCATCCGAGTGACGGACTAACGTTACGACCTACTCGTTCCAGACCTGCTAAGCGGCCGCAAACGGCAGGTTCAAGCGAGGTCCGAGACGTACTCAACCGCCTAGGCATAGGCAGACAGGCAGGCAGTAGCAGTCTCCTGAAAGCTTCACTTGCACCTTTGCAGAAGACAGACTCCAGGTAAGCTTGTGCAACGACCTGAGCACATGTTTTGACCCTTTCATATCTAGATCGAGCGCCCTTGTCCCTCCATACAAGACATAGCATGATAGAGCTTCCGTAGCCGCCATCCTTAAGTTCTCTGCGTAATGATATACCCATCACTCGTCAGGACGGGCCAATAGCATCATGGTCTCGCTTGACTCACCCCCGATATTCTCTTCCGTGCATCCTCTTCTCGCTTGCGCCAGTATTCCATCTCTGCTTGTACTTTCGGGTGCGCTGTAGGATTTGACAAGCGCTAAAGATATAATGGATGAATAGACGAGGACGACCTTGTTTTTTAGGTAGCTCACATTTAGACCTTGCAAGACGAGTTCGTATAATCTTGATTGTGTCGTTGCTTGCCTCTTCACATCCCCGGCTTTCTCAGAGTGCGACATGACTAATTTATCAACCTCCTGCCGGAGGCGAGATAGACTGGGAATCTGAGTCAGCAGTTTTCGAAGGAACAGTAATCGCTTACTTTGAGAAAATCATAGTCTCCTCCGGTTGCTGTGTTAGCAGTATGAAACTATTGAAGATAGTGATGTAACGTTGACATATCTACCGCAATCTTAGTCCAGCCAGTCAGAAATCAATTGTCTATCCAGTGCTCACCGTCGCAACCTGTGCATCAGTGGTAAGTGCGCCCCTGCTGAAGAAGCCCGCTGTGGCACCCTCCGCGAGTTTCTTCACCGCATCGACATGCTCCGCCATACCCTTCTGGAAGAGAGGCCACATTTCGAGACGCAGGCGGAAGATGAATGATTCAAGAGGCGGGCAATCTCGCTTCTGTACTTCCGCCATGACTTCTTCGGTCAACCGAATCATTGTCAGCAGCTGGACTACTGGGGGAACAGGATCTAGCAAGGTCCTGACAAATGTCTTCGCCGGTTTCAGAAGGGCTTATGCAGCTTGCAGTAGCGGAATCTCACCTGACAGTAATCGAGCGTGGGGTCAAAAATTTGCTTCCACGCCGCATCCATCGAAGCTCGCTCCTCCTTAGCGACCTGAGCGGATGCCATAGCACCTGCAATGCTCCTACCAGGTGGGCGTGGCGTAATCCCTCCTCGCTCGGAACCAGCGAGTGATACGCGATCATCGAATGTACCGTCAGTGGGCGACAAGAGGGATGTCGGCGATATTGCAGCTTCAGCAGGAAGCGGTGGTTGCTCAGTAGAAAAGAATGATGTCACGAAAGCGTACTCTGCAGTCGCGTTGTCCATGAGCACTAGGAGAGCGGACCGCAGCAGTGCTTCCATCGGTTCTTTCTATGTCTCTGGTAAGCGGAACACGGAAAGCTAGAGAAAACCATCTTACATGCGCCTTATCATCAGCCATATAGGCGAGAGTAACACCTGGTCCATCTAAACGGGCGGAGCCCAGACGCCCTGATAGCGACTCGGGAGTGTCTAAGTCGCCTCCTGTTGTGATATACTCAGACTTCTCCACAGTTCTGGCCTGAGAAAATGAGTTGGGCCGTGCATCTATAGACTACACAACTGTGTCTTACCTTAATCCATCCTAGGCTACGGATGTACCGTCGGAACCCGGTCTCATAATATGTACGCGCTGAGCTAATATATGTCTTCTGAATCTCTTGCGCAACTTCGGGAGCTTGGCGTTGGAGGAAAGTGAAAAGAGGTTTGTACTTCAGGAACACAGAAGTCTGAATGACCTGTATATTCGTGCTCATGCTATGCCGCATGGGTCGTATAAGTGCGAGAAAGAATCCTCGGCATTTCGTTGCAGCCTATCAAAATACCTATCAGTGTACGTTCCAAAACCCATGTTGAAGAGTGTTACTATTATTCGGAGTCCCTCCGCCACTTCTGCAAGCTCCTTAGCTGCTTTCACTCGCATGCGGGCCTTGTACGTTCCTATGAGGCGCTCCAGTTGCTCGACCGCGAGAATCCAGGGCTCTCCGCAATCAGAGTCCAGAATCAATGTAGCAAGTGGAGGAGGGATTATCAAGTCCTCGATAAGGCTGGACAGAGGCTTCTCTATTTTCTGCATACGATGGACGGAATGCAGTTAGCATGGGAGAAATCGTAGTCGACAGCTTCAGCTGACCTTTCGGCTCTTCAGTCGCCTGTCAATATCCTGGCTGCGTTCCTGGAGCTCTGATATCTGACCCGAAACGGCAGAGAGATCCTTTTGGAAGGTTGACAGGAAGGACTCAATGGAGTCCAGGAGAGTCACACTCGTCTGTAGCACTTTGAGATCCAGACTCGACTGACAGGAATAACGAGGCTCACTTCAACTTGGTCGTGCAATTCAACGTATTCATTTGCCTTCTGTCTGACTGCACTGACTCAGATAACACGTCTCACTTTGCAGACCTCATAATAGGCTTACACGAGGAAGGACCAGGATTGTCTCTAGTGAAATGCGGGGGGACGGCATTCTGACCTTAGAGGATTTTTAACTTATAAGTCTTATACTATATCTGAGAGTTAAACTCGTACCACTCTCCTCAAATCCTGACATGACGGTAGCTCTGCCCGTACTAACACGGCGGGCAAAGGACGTGTCCAATTTCGCGGGTGGCGCGAAATTGGACACCATGTCCACTCACTTGGACTGTCAGCGATTTCGGATGCGACGCCCGGCATTGCGTCATTGTAGCAATGGGTTGGTCACATCACAGAAATATTATATTATGCATATGGTCCGAGTATTACTTAACATGCCTGGGCTCTCTCATTCGGAGGCTCTCTCATTCAGAGGCTCTCTCATTCGGATGCATGGCCTCGACGTGGCCAGATACCGTACTGAGAAGTGCACCGCCATCGTGCTCACTGCGCAGGCACCGCTGCCAGCTCGGCGTGTCACGGCTGTATCGTTCGGATGTCCGAGCTTTGCTAGCATATTTATGGAGCGCTCTTAGCATTACTTGCGAGAGGACCCCGCAGTACTGCGGGGTCAGGTCTAGTTCACGGAGTCAGGGTGACAGCGAAGTGGCACACAACCCAGGGTCGTGCCGGTTTGAAACCGTAGAGTCAGTTCACTAGTGAATTTTGGAACTAGTTGTTTATGGTTCGGGGAACCGTGTTTTTCGTCAACCTTTCCCAGCAACCGAACCTTTCCCACCACCCTATTATAGTAATCATGTGGCTGAAGTGGCGTCGTCGATGCTCGCCCTTCGAGAGGTCTCTTCGGCCATATAAGACATGTATGGCGGTCCCCGGAGAACACTTACCTGTGTAAGGGGTTCATCAATAAATTATAGTATTGTTATTGGTTATAGATCATGTAGATACATTGTTTGGCCAAAATGCAATCGCTGATCCCGCCCCGTTGCAGGTACATCAGGAGCACTGGTTTCCTGAAGCGGTATAGAAGCAGTCTCCCTCAAGGTGCAATATTTCTCATAAACAAAGACATTAGCAGAAGGTTGCAGGACAATAGAACTATCGCTTAGAGTTCCTATTTCCTGCTACAGTCACTCGGGTTTGCTCCCTGAAGCTTTCTGAGGCTCATACGTACTGGTCAAGCCGCGCACCGCAACTGTGCACTCGTGTCATCTCATTAATCTCTCTACAATCATAAGAAATGTTCGCCTCAGAGCATAGAATGCACACGAAGCGCGCAATAAGTCACCTCGTAGGAATTAATTGCTATGCAACCAACATACGGAAATCTCCGGTACAATTCCCACTCCGATCAGTCTGTCGCACAACAGGTCTATCACGGGAATCCTATGTGACATGTGTACACAACCGATTGTCTGCAGGTATCAGACCCTCAGAAGCTGTTATTAAGATGTATAAAATGTGCCATATATGTGGTTTGTGCAATACATGGACCGATTGTGGCTGCATGAGAGCTCAGCGCCACAGTTGTCCGTTTCGGTTGTCGAAAGTTGCCCGAACTAGTTGTCGAGTTCCCGGTTCCGGCAACTTTCAACAACTAGTTCGGAATCGGCACAACACTGGTCGTACTGATTCCAATAGTGTTGTCGTCTCCGAGACATTGCACGACATTGCACAGCGGACGTACTGTACCCTAAGGTCTAGACATCGGCAGAAGGTCCGCTGAGCGGCCTTGCAAGGAGAATGCGTGACGGCCTATGTTTGCCTGGGGGCTCTCGGCCACTGTAACACGTGAGATTTAAGAAGAAATGTATGAGCACTTCGCATGTCCTTATTTGGCGGGGAGTCCGAGGTATAAACATATTTAATTTCAAATGTGACTGGCCATCATGACGCAATATTGCATCGCCTCGAAAATCGCCGACAGTCCAAGTGAGTGGACATGGTGTCCAGTTTCGCGCCACCCGCGAAATTGGACACGTCCTTTGCCCGCCGTGTAAGGGAGATGTGGCAAAGCCGAATGGACAAGCCGGCGGCAACTTCAAGCGTGTCACGTGTGGCAGCCATAGAGGAAGAACTAAAGTTGCCGTTGTTCGGTTCAGGTCCGGGTCAGCCACATTCGCCCGACCCTCGACCCGACCTCTTGAGGAGGGTCGGAGAGTACGCTTCGAAGAGGGGTCGGGTCACAGCAGGTTCAGGTCAGGTTCGACCAAGGTTCGAACCGCTCTTGCAGCCATATACATATTCCGATATATATATATACTAAGGATACATACTCTGCTACAAGTCCTCCCAGTTCTGCCCGCGAGCCTCCTCCTGAGCTGAAGCCTGCAGCTGCAGCTGCCTCCTCTCCTCTTTGAAGTGGGATTTGAGAGACTGGATGGCCCCGAACATCTGCGGGGTCAATTTGCCTCGACGTTTATCGTCCGTAAGACCAGCATTTGAGAAGTCCCTCTCGCACGGGACAGACGAAGTCTGGATGGCCAGGAAATCACGCGCGACGCAAGCAAGCACTGGGTAGCGTGCTTCGTTGACCTC
Organism: Heliocybe sulcata; assembly: GCA_004369045.1. NCBI lineage: Eukaryota > Fungi > Basidiomycota > Agaricomycetes > Gloeophyllales > Gloeophyllaceae > Heliocybe > Heliocybe sulcata. Next base: position 1,212,905 of record ML213504.1, on the reverse strand, counting down.
ACCTTCCACCAGTCCAGCGGATCACCGATCGCCAACGGCGATTTGAGATACTCATCAATCTCATTTACAGTCTCGAGCATGGCGCAATATTTTCCAGAGTCTGAAACCCTAATGGTACATCATTGCATCATTGACTACTTGATGAGGTCGGGTCAGTCCTGGCGGTCGACCTCACCCAACATGTATGTTGTATATGGTAAGGGAAGTGAGGGTCGGGTCGAGTCGAACCAAGGTCGACCCAGGTTCACCAGGGAGAAGGAGACAGTGACCCGTAGCCCGAACCCACAGTGCTAGTGAACCGTGAGGTTGGGTCGATAAGGGTGGGGTCCGATAGGGTCAGGTCGGGGGTCGACCGCGGTTCAGATGGTTCAGACCCGAACAACGGCAACTTTAGGAAGAACAAAGACGTCTGGTTCGCAAGGTAATAATATTTGCGACGTATCTTGTCAAGAGCTCTAAGATACGCGACCGCTGGGAGAACTGCAAAATTAACGGATAATTTACGCATGCGAATGCAAAGCAATCGGAACTGGGACAATATTGTGCTACATCATCATGGAACTAGCGAAAGCGACTGGGCAAATGATTGCGTCTATACAGGTGCCAGAGCATATTGCAAGGAATAACTAGTGCCTTGGTAAGGTGTGGGTGCATATGAAGATTGCGTTTGTGTTAGTCCGTAGTCCGAAGGTCCGTATTCATCGTCACTCTCGTCGCCGAGACCATGGAACTGCTCCCAATCGAAATCCAGGTTGTCGACAACTATGTCCTTCAGTATCTGAGAAAACTGAGGCTGAGATAGTTCCATGGTACGCAACCATCTCCTGCTAATCATCCAACGCGCGACCCCCTTAGGGGGCATTCCATCTCGAGGGGGCCCGATACAACGCTCTTTGCGACCGGCGCCGCGCTTAGGCCTGAAGGTTTTGTCTGTCTGGTCTTCTTCGTCGAGCGTGGCGAAGAACCTCTGCAAGCGAGAGCTGCGCCAAAGCAGGCCACGCACACGCAGCACTTGACCCTTATCTTGTACGCGAGGGGCTCCAAAGCGAATCTCTTCGTCCATGGAATCTTCCGAAGACATGCATTCGTGCTGAAAGGCACCGTCGAAGGTCTCGTGAGCGAATTCGTCGATTCGCTTACGGGCATCAACGCGAGTTGATAGCTTCTGCGTGATGACCTTTCAGTAGCAGACAGAACCAAAGAGCACGAGACGTACAGCTTTCTTCCGACTATGCCTTCTTGCCTTGACAGCTTTGTTATTTTCTTTGGCCTTGTGCTTCTGCGCGGCTGTGGCATCTTTCTGTGTCTTGAATTTATGTCGGAACGTGGTGAAGGCTTGGTCAAAGACCGCCTCCAAGGTCTTATCATCGAAGTCGGACTCTGGAACATATTTGTATAATGTCTTCCGGTTCACCTTCAGTTCCTCGAGAACACGCTTTCGCATATTGGCGTTATGCTCAGACTGTCTGACAGTCTTCAGCCACACGAAGCGGACCGGCTCATCTTGCCCAATGGGGGCACCTTCGATGTGATTATCGGGCAGACGTTGATCATTCTCTAAATGCATTGACCGGATAATTTGATGTCGCATGGCGTGCTAGAAAACGCCTTCAGCGCGTGTCTATTGGATCTAAGTAACTGGACTGACATGAACGGTCAGAATTCGGTTATCGTGATGATTTACGCGCTTCAGGGGTCGCTGGGGTCGTTCAGTGCTGCTTTCGTCGTCGCTTTCTTCATCGTCTCCGTCCGCAGGCTGATCAGGACTTTCCCTCCTCCTGCGCCTCGGAATCGTAGAGGGTGTTCCTGCTTCTGTTGACAGCGCTCCTCTGGATGAAGGTTCAGCGCGTTGGAAGTGAGGGGAAGAGGAGGTAGAAGGGGAAGACTCTGGAATAGCGTCGTGTGTGTCAAGGGGGATATCCGGATTATACGCATACACGAGAGGCTGAGTCGAGGAACCTTCAATGAACGATGGCAGAGGCCGTGAAGGTGGCTGAGAGATTGGGGACAGTGGCTGCAGTGCTCCAGCGGGATGATATGACAACGTCTGCACTGCAGTGATGTGGGGATATGAGGCCTGAGATACCGGTGACACGGGCTGTATAGACGGTGAGTCTGTATTATTAAGAGGCGCTTGAATCTGTGGAAACCCTGGAGTACTCGAGTTGCTGTTCTTGAGTAGTGCTGGCAGGATAGCAACGTATGCCTTCAAGGAAGCCAGTTCCTGACGCATCTCCGCGAGCTGCCTCTCGAGCTCAGCCTCACGTTGGGTCTGCTTTGCGTCTTGCTCTTGCTCCCAAGCTATCCTGCGCTTGCGCTCTAGTTCGTTCCCCTCCTTGCTGGCAGCAATAACACGAAATAATTCCTGTACGGCATTCACAGTGATACTATCTGGTCTTGGCGGTGGGAGAGGCCTTAAAGACCACATCAGTAATACTCGTAACAGGGTGCCCGTAAATACTTACTGAGGAGGTGGGCACGTCGAGGGAGGTTCAGCAATGGCAAGCTCCAGTTCACTTCGGTGTGGAATATACGGCCTGGGCTGTTGAACCACGGGCTGCGGCGGGGCTAGGTATTGATTGTACCCATTGTTGGTACGGGCCCTATTCTGCGCTGCATAAGGATTGAGAGCATCTGAAAGCTCGCTGCTCATCGACTGCAGAGCGACACCAGCGACGAGGACACGGTAGCAGACAACATATGCATGAGGGACCGAAAAGGAGATCTGCTCTCAGACTGTCTATTTAGCACAGGTCGCCAAATAATGCGTAAACAAGAGAACGTGCACGCGCGATCGAAGACGCGTCAGCCTAAGTGCCCTGCATCTGCTACCCCTGCATCTGCTACCAACGTACATCCTTCCACAATGTCCGAGCCAGAGTTTGAGCGTATGATGGCCCAGGCGCAGCATGCGGCGGGTCAGCACCAAACGGGGGACTCATCAACTCCAGACAAGTAAGGACCTCCAGCCCGAGCTGTAATGTGCAAGTGCTGAATCTGACCGGACATTAGTGGCGAGGTCATCCATATCTCTTCGTTGGCTCTTCTAAAGGTCAGTATCCATTGTATTTACTCCGTACCGCCGGCGGTAACCTTCGCTAGATGCTAAAACATGGCCGAGCCGGTGTACCTATGGAAGTCATGGGTCTTATGCTGGGAGAGTTCGTGGATGACTATACGGTGCAGGTCGTAGACGTCTTTGCCATGCCTCAATCGGGAACGACAGTTACGGTTGAGTCGGTGGATGACGTGTTTCAAACGAAGATGGTGGACATGCTGAAGCAGACAGGAAGGTTGGTCACACCAAATGCGCCGACATGCAGGCCAATCTAATGTCTTCATAAGACCAGAAATGGTGGTTGGCTGGTACCACTCGCATCCAGGATTTGGCTGCTGGCTGTCTAGCGTGGATATCAATACGCAGCAGGTAAGCCACAATAATTGTCGTTCGTGTCTGGTCACTCATTGCGGCACGTGAAGTCCTTTGAATCTTTGAACTCCCGATCCGTCGCCGTTGTGGTGGACCCTATTCAATCTGTGAAAGGCAAAGTCGTCATTGACGCGTTCCGACTGATCCCACCACAACCTGTGCTAGCCGGACAAGAACCACGGCAGACGACGTCGAACATCGGCCACATCAACAAGCCTTCCATTCAAGCCTTGATCCATGGCTTGAACAGGCACTACTATTCCATTGCCGTCAACTACAGGAAGACGGACCTTGAGCAAGCAATGCTCATGAATCTGCACCGTCGAAATTGGACAGAGGGCTTGAAGCTGAGAGACTTCAAGTTACACAAGGAGCATAACGAGAAGGCTATCAAGGTATGATGCGTAGCGCGTCAATCAATCGTCATAGTGGCTTATCATCTTCTGCATTATCTAGTCCATGCTAAGCCTCTCTGAAGCTTACAATAAATCGGTGCAGGAAGAGTCGTCTCTGACGGCCGATCAGCTGAAGACCCGGCATGTGGGGAAGCAGGATCCCAAACGCCACTTGGAAGAGGCAGTGGAAAAGGCAATGGGTGACCAAGTCGTGCAGAATTTGGGTACAATGCTGCTAGCTGAGCTCTGAAGATCTGATGACCGGACTTACGCGTAGTTCCTTTCGTCTAATTCTGTATCCATAAATGATTCCTCATCCACTTGAGCAGGTCCGCGATCATTGCCGCCGGCAGCTGTTAGCTTCCGCTTCCTCCAGCGTTAGGCAGTCAGCTGATGCGTCCGATGTGCTATCACGGGAGGTGAGCGTGCCATATAACAACATCCGATGGGATACACTGGGAGCTGTGCGACTGCCCCTATGATGGAACGCTCAGTTTTGAATAGCCGGCTTCAAGTGCCGAGATGCTCTTTGAAGATAGCGTTGAGGTGGTCGGTGTCTAGTCAGTCGTGCGTAGTGGCATGCGCCTGCATCCTGTTCGGCTCGGAGGCTTCCCAAGGACCATAGAGGATGCCGACTTCTGCATTGTGGAGCGAAGACTCAGTGAATTGAGCCATTGCGCCATGTCTCCTTCATTCTACATTATCCAAGCTGCTGGTTGGAAGACACGGCTCCCGGAGTGATAGATGCGATATCGAAGTTTCTGCGCCGCCTCCTAGCAGGCGGGTCGACTCCAGGGGCTCACCCGATCGAAGGCCCCGTGCACCAGCTGAGTGGTTTCTTCATAATGCACGAGCTATGTTCATCTAGAGTGCCCAGGGTAAACCTTCCTGACTTTGTACTTTCTTCACGTGAATCGGGACTTCCCTGGCTTTGGGCTATGAATACTTCGGATCAAGGACTGTCTTGTATGTTTTCTAGCTCAACCGCATCTTACCGTCAACTGAATGGACCGTGGCGGGCTGGATAAATGGAGTACGGAAGCAAACTCTCGCTGCACGGGCATCACTGTTTATATGGCGACAGGCTTCTGTCCAAACGGCTAATATACACGGTTTACCTGACTTGTCAAAGCCAAATTTCGCAGTGCTCTGATGCACACTGCCACGGGTTCATTCCTGGTGCTCCTTACGATAAACTCCAATTTCGGGTCCCTGAAACAAGAGGTTTGGAGCGTATAGCGGGGTCTCCTGTAAGTTGGCTGATAGGAGGACGGCAAGCGCGAGATCCCTGCAGAAGTATATGTGGATAAGGTTGGGAGAAAGTGGTTCTGACGTATGGGGCTATTTAGTAGATATCCCTCTTCCAGGCCCGAAGCTTGATAGAACCCAACTCAAGAGCTCGAGTGGCTGAATTGACCGACTTCCCAGTGACAACGGGATATCGCGGTTGGAGAGACCTTGGCGGTTGGGCCAATGCGGCATTCATTCTTCTCTCAGCGGAGTGGGGACGCGCCTTGATGAATATACAAGGTGGACTTCACGCTTGTTAGACCATTCTTGGTTTGAAGCGTTATCGGACATTGTCCTGGCGCACGAGAACACTCTAGACTAGACACCATGATCATAAGACCACTGAACATCCCATGATAGCAACCCTTTGTGCTTCTGTATCTTGCCGGGTGTAATTTCGGTCCAGCGTGGGACTAGGTATTCCTCCGTACGTCATTATCACGATCGCCATTCTCTAGCCCAGATTGTACAAGGCGGGACGGAAGGGCGAGCGACCAAGTCGAGGATCCTGCGACCCCTGGTACCTTCAGTACTGAGTACCACGCAAATCGAAAACGCTTCTCGATGATCTGGAAGACATTCGTATTTAGACCAGCAGTAACGACAAAATGAGCTCCCGCAAGCAAGTTGGAAATGAAGTCGCCGCCACGGCTGCACGCACCATCAATATACCCTCGTCGAAGCCCTGCTGAGCCATGGCATAACGCCCATCATCTTTGCCCGTTTGATAGCCTTCGTAAGTCGCCGTTGCGAGCGCCAGGTGAGACCAGTAACTGCGCGGCTCTTTATTTTGCCCATGTCCGTCACGAAATTGGACAACAGCGTTGCATTGCAGCACTCGTCCAGAGGGTCAATGCTCAACTGATAGAACGGGTCTTGCGCTCGAGATGTCTTCGCGTCTGGACCGACTCTGTAGGGGCGAGGGTATATCCGCCGCCGAGCGAAGGCATCGACGGTGAATCGATCGGGACTGACGAACTAGCACACCTCGTAGTATCAGGCCCACGGGAAGAAAGGACGGGCATACGCTATTTTCAGAAACGAGGTTGAAGGGACCATTACCCTTTATTGGCCCGGGAAGACCTTGGATGGCAGTCAGAGCTACATTAATCTTGCTCGAACGTGGACGCAACTCACTCGACTGCGATGCTGCGTCGTTGAACACTTGTTGGATCTCCTTTATTCCGGCTTGATAGGTAGTGGGCGGCGTCGCGTAAGTTCGGGACCACTTGGCGAGTGTCGCTACAGGCCTCTTGCACGAACCCTCCTGGACAAACTTGCGAAGGATTGCAGACATGGCCGTGCCACTGAGTTTCTGTGCCGGTCCTGAGGCCTGGAACTGACCAGCAGAGCGGTAAGCCCCGAGATATAATGCGTTTTCAAAGAGCGTTCGGGTAGGGAAACGGAGAGTCCTGCAGCTCGAGACCGACCACACGTTGCAGACAAAGGAAGGTGTGGCGGTAGGACCCAGGACACCGCAGGATAAAATGATGTGAGAAAATATGGGAAATAGAGGTGCCACGAACGGGGCTAGGCGGCCTGAAAGGGAGGTTAGCGAAGCACGGATCTTGTAAGTCCAGGGTGACTAGGAAAAGTAGGTTTGATGGCAACGAGGGTATTGTAGGTCCTTGGAGTCGGGCTGAGCCTGAGCTGCTCTGAAATACCGCCTGCTCGGATTCTTGCGCCTCTGTGGAGTCTGTTTCATCCACAGACGAGGCAGGCGACCTCCTCGACGTCCCTTTTTTCTACTTTATTCGTCTGTTATTGCCTCTGCTGCTGCCGCCCTTGGCCTTCTCATGTGTTCTTGATTCCCCCGCCGTCTCCCGTGCTGCCGAGCCCCGTCCCTCTATCCGCCAGCTTGCCACACCTGCTGCTTCTTAGTCCCTAATCCCACCCCCCGCTCCCCGCTCTTGCTTCGTGTCTGTCTTCACGGATTCGATGTCCGACTCTGGATTTCACCGCCGACAGGCTCCCAGCCCACTTGTGTTTTCGCCAGAGACGGTTCTGGCCCCCATTGGCAACCAAGCCACAGCCAGCAGTAGCAACCACCATGCTACGAGTTCAAACACCGTGTCTATGCCGTTTGTGCGGCGGCATGTCATGCGTCGTCTCAAGACAGCAAAGGCAGAATGCGACAAGGAGTTGCAGCGGGTGACAAATTCCATCACTGCTTGGTTTGAGGAGAGGCTCCGACTGGAAGAGGCTGAACGCGAAGCTGAGCGAGAAGCCCGTGGACGGGAACGCGAACGGGCCAATCGATCTGACTACGAGTCTCAATCCCAGCGCAGTGAATCCGAATCTGTTTACCAGTACCAGGATTTCCTAAACCCATCAGAGCTGACCGTCCCTAGCGACGATTATAGCTCGGACGCTGGATATGATGCGGAGTCGGACAGTGGCCGACATAGTCGTCAACGTGCGTCTCTCGAGGAAGCAATACCCAGGCCTCCCCTTTTGACTCATTCATCGTCCTCACCTGGCCTTGTTTTAGCTTCAGCAGGCTCGTCTTCCGCATCCAACACTCTGCGGAGGCAGAATACCACCGGGACGCTGCCAGACTCACGAAAGCAGTCGAATGCTATTGCCCCGTCCTGGAGCCAGAGCAGCTCCTCATCGCGACGCTTATCGCGAAACATCCACATTCCCAGTCATCCCGTCCGCTCTGCCGCAAGTTCTCGGTCTACCTCACGTTCTCGTTCACCATTGCCTCGGACCACTCATAGCAGTTTCTCCGAAACTCTAGGTAGCCCCAACAACCGCCGTTCGTCTCGGATGCTCCTCGACGATCCCCTGGAACCCACCATGGCTGCTTTATACGATCTAATAGCGCTGGCCACGGAAGTCATGGACATGTCCATAGCTCAGCTCACGTCCCAACCCAAAATCTGTGAATCGCTCGTCCAGAGAGTTCAGGCCATAGGGAAAGCATGGGAAGAGCATCCGGACTGGCACGGCCGCAACTGGTACGTGCAGGTGCTCCTGGCTGTTGCCAGTCTCAGTCGTGTTGTCGAATGGTGGGAAGCGGAGAAGCAGTTCTGGAACTTCGACGAGAACCAGAACGAGGAGGATGAGCCTCTTACGTTTGTGATGAAGCCTCCTCAGGATGAGGAGAAACCGGCATCGGCGACTACTCCCCCGAAAGAGGGACAACTCCCTGATCCTAGTGTCTTCAAGCTGTCAGCCGAGGACGAGGCGAAGCTCAGGATGACGAGGACCACGAGTTACGGTCGCAGATCAAGAGACGAGGCCCCGAAGGATCTATCCGCTGTGCCGTCCCCCCTGAAGGAATATGAACGCGGACACTCTAAGAATCACGAGGTTAGCGAGTCAGCCCGCGTTCTCGCCACCGAGCGGCTACGGCTGCAGGCAGAGACGGCGCAGAACCGCAACATCGTCCTCGAGCTTGATCTCGATGGTGATCACGTCCAATGGATTAATTATGCTTGGAGAACAGTAGTTGGGTGAGTCGTCAACGCACACCTAACCTGCCTCGTTTTGTCTCGCTGATCATATATGCTATAAAGGACGGATCCTGAAGAGCTCTTCGAGTCTCGAATATCACGTATACTCGCTCCATCCGATTGGGGCGTGTTCAAGGAGGCCACGCGACGGCTACAAGAGGACGATTCCCATACGGTCTCCGTGACGTTCAAGTTGCAGACTCAGCCCGAAGATGATCGCGACAGCGCTTCGGGATTGCTTTACCAGCAAATGGAAGGTCAAGGTATGCTAATCGTGGACCGAGAGGATGGCCGGGCAACGCACACGATGTGGGTTGTCCGTCCTGTCGGTCCTCCGCAATGGCAGCACACTCCATCCTTTACACTTGAGGCTGGTGAAGTCGGCGACGAGCCACTACCTGCTGAGACTCTCAAGGACTTCAGTGAGCGTGGAAATTTCGAACCGCTAACGCCTTTCCCTATCGTACGACCGATCAACGCTACGCCTATTCTATGCCGTATATGCGAGTGCAGTATTCCTCAATGGTTCTTTGAGAAGCACAACGAGACATGTAGTGAAGTGCATCGTCTCGAAGCGGACATTGCGGAATGCAACGAGTCAATCATGGAGTTGCGAAGCACGATCCGGGATCTCTTGCTTGGTGTCGACCGATCTTCCCCCAGCACGCCTCCGGAATACCGTGGCATGCCCTTGTTCTCGCCGTCTTCGTCGCCTGTCTCTCATTCCCCTTTGATGCTATTCCGTGGACCTCTGGCCAGTAAGATGCAACGTATAGGCGTCAAAAAAATGCAGCGCCGTATTCTGGAGCAGCTCGAGGATATCTTGCAAGTTGCTTCTGAGATCTCCGTGCCAGCGTTGAAGGAAGAGGAGCAGAAAGAGCCCATTGAACGGCAACGTTTGCTCTCCCCTACTTCAGAACGGAAGATGACCCAAGTGCGCACATGGGCAAGGCCGACGACTCAGGATGCTGCTCTCGGCCAACTGGTCGAGGACGCCGAGCGTGTTATGCGTCAGAAATCTGACAACGTCATTCGGATGCAGAACACCATCAAGTACTCTGAGAAGGTCCGGCAAGAATGGGAGGAGAAGATTGAGATGACCCTTGCTTCCGTGGAGGAAGCGGACGTCGAAGGCGCTGATGAACAGCATGAGGAAGGAAGAGATAGTGACGATCACTCTAGCACTACTTCCGAGTACGCCTTCAAAGGTGAAGAGCCCTCCTCGGACCCGACGCCTGTTGCCCCAGCTTCCCCAGCTATTTCCGCCCAAGCTCAAGTTCCAGAGAGTCAGCTGGCACCTGAGCCTATCGCTACTCTTGCTCCCAGCCCCATTCCCGCCTTCCACGCACCTTTGTTAGGACAAATGTACAACACTCGATCATCTACGCCGTCGTCAGTATCGTCTCCGCTTGCCCTTGCTGCGCCCATTGTAGCGAGCATGTCTCCAGACAGCACGCCTCCTCCCATGGACTTGAACGAAGATCCGAACCAGACCGTGAAGAAGAGGAGGTCTACTCAGAACCTGACGCTTGAGCCGCAGGCTCAAGACACGCCGCCGATGTCGCCCATGCTTTCCCCCCGAGAGACGCCGGCCATGTCGCGGTCGCGTCGTAGGCATTCGACTGCTCAACCCATCTTGAGCCCGACTAATTCCGCCCCCGGACCTCTGTCTCCTCGCCTCCCTTCTGTTGCGCCCTTGTCGAGAAGCAACCCGACTTCAATCAAGGACTTCGACATCATTAAGCCTATCAGCAAGGGTGCATTCGGCTCCGTTTTCTTGGCGAAAAAGAAAGTTACTGGAGACTATTTTGCGATCAAGGTTCTCAAGAAGGCGGACATGATCGCGAAGAATCAGATCACGAACGTCAAAGCGGAACGGATGATTCTCATGAAACAGGCTGAGTCACCGTTTGTGGCCAAGCTCTTCTTCACTTTCCAGAGCAAGGAGAACTTGTATCTAGTCATGGAATATCTGAACGGTGGGGATTGTGCAGCGTTACTCAAGTCACTGGGTTCTTTGCCCGAGGAATGGGCGAAGAATTACATCGCTGAAGTCGTTCTAGCGCTCGAGTACCTCCATAACCAGGGGATCGTACATCGGTAAGTAAAGCCACCCCCTCTTGGATCCACGACGGTCTGACGACTTTGCAGAGATCTGAAACCTGACAATCTGCTCATCGATCAGTATGGTCATCTGAAATTAACCGACTTCGGTCTGAGCCGGATTGGTCTGCTGGGCCGGCAAACACGGGAAGGACAGTACCTCCTCGAAAGGGGTCTACGAACGCGCGCAAGACATAGCCCGGGATCGCGACCTCCCTCTATGGACGCGGCGTACCTGTCTTCGCCATTGACTTCAGCGGACCTGTTCAACGGAGGTTCGTATTTTAGCCAGCGGACAAATCCGGTTCCTCGACTGGCCGCGAGCCCTTACACTCCTTCATCAGATGATATAAGCGAGTCTAGCGGCTCTGAGTCCCTTGCAGGATTCGCTCGCAGGAACGGCCACAGAGGAAACGATAGTCCTTTGCATTCGTTCGCTGCAGAGTTAACCACCGACCTACGCTCGCACTCCGGTGTCAACACACCCCCTGGTGAACAGAAATTTGTTGGAACGCCCGACTATCTAGCCCCTGAAACTATCCTAGGCTTACGGGGCGACGATGCTGCTGTTGATTGGGTAAGTGTTGTTCATTTTACATTGAATGCCTTGGGACTCACATCGCATCAGTGGGCATTGGGTGTCATCACTTACGAGTTTCTCTACGGCATCCCGCCGTTCCACGCCGACTCCCCGGAGAAAGTCTTTGAAAACATCCTCTCCGGCCAAATTGAATGGCATGAAGATTGGATTGAGTATTCGGACGAGGCTCGTGACTTCATGGAACGGTTATTAACACTAGATCCTTCACGGAGACTGGGAGCAAATGGCGCCGGAGAGGTGAAAGATCACGCTTGGTTCCATGACATTGAATGGGATAAAGTCACGTCTGCCGAGGCTGCGTTCATTCCCCAGGTGACAGACCCAGAGTCCACCGACTACTTCGATCCTCGGGGGGCCATTCCGGCCCTATTCCATGAAGAAGAGGCGGTTGCTGTTTCCGGTCAGCCTTCTAGGGAGAGCCCAGCGATGAGCCCCGAACCCGGTGCTCATTCGACAACGGCTCCTATGCCGATCTTGGGGAACCGTGAGATGTCAACTCCCCCGGATGAAGACTTCGGGGCCTTCAGCTTCAAGAACCTTCCTGTCTTGAAGCAAGCAAACGACGAGGTCATTAGGAAGCTCCGTTCGGATCAGATGGCGCCTCTAGCACACACGCTATCCGATCCGTCGAACTTGCACACACGCAAACGGAGTATATCGCAACGGGTAAAGAAGCCTCCTTCAGTTGTCACTGCTATTGACACCAAGAATATGCCGACGAGTCCGCCGTCCCCCGCGACATCCACGTCTTCGATTGCATCATCTCCTTCTCGAGGTAGCATGCCTCCTTCGACACCTGGATCTGGCGGTAATCATGCTCGTAAACCGTCCGAGTACACGACTGTGGAACGCTTTAAGCTGAATCATTGGGACGGCGACGGCCTTCGGCGTAATTCTATGCCCAGTCGTCTGCGTACAGCCTCCGTGTCCAGCGTTGGCGAGGGATCCGTCAATTCTGAGGCGTGGCAATCGTCAGCTGGCCAATCTTCTACTCATTATGAAGCGACCACACCACCGTCGTCTGTGGCATCTGTGGAGCTCAAGGATGTCAAGCAGTCCTCGGTTGACCTCAAGAGGGCGCCAGATCCGAATGATCGAGCGGTCACTTGTTTGGTCGTCGACGACAACCCTATAACCGCAAAGATCATTGAGACACTGTTGATTCGGCTGGGCTGTCGGTGTTATGTAGTTGGTGATGGATCCGAGGCTATCAGTGTCGCCATGGGTGATATCAGTACGTTCTATCTCATCTGTCAGCAACGAGGTTCTCACAGCTCGTCGCAGAGTTTGATTGCATTCTGATGGATCTGCATATGCCTGTCTGTGAGTGAACCTGATCCTGCTCGAGTTGGCCGTGCTCATCTCATTCAATAGTGGATGGTGAGGGTGCTGCTCGCTATATCAAGAACACGAATGGCAAAAACACGAACACGCCCATTATCGCCGTCAGCGCGTACAGCGGGAATGAGCCGCACGAGACCAATCAACTCTTTGCTGCCTACCTTTCGAAACCCGTGCAGAAGGCGGACCTTCTCGCTGTGATGCGACAAGTGGGATTCAAAACGTCGACTGTGCAAGAGGGTGGACCTCGAGCTACCAAAGTCACGCCGCCCACCCACGCTTCATGATTCACGATGTCCATTTCTTCCGTTAACTTTATCTGCTTCCAGTGCATCTTTCCCCTTCCTACAGCAATCTGCTCATGACCACACAATTATGAACCCACCTTTTATCGCATTGTCTCTCACACGTGCATAGTTCTTACCTGTCCACATCATCCTGCATCTTCCCTTGCATTTGTACGTTAGACTTATATTGTGTCATTATCATATAGTGCGGTCTGGTCCATTTTCGTTCTCGCCTGGACGACTGCCAAGTATACGTGTGATATATGGAATAGGGGCGGACTGTGCCTTTTGTGGCTGTATCTCCGTGAAGTCATGCGTGGCTGTGTCTATGGGCGCTCTGTTCCTGTTGGGTGGTAAGACAGCATGCTTGGGTATGGGCGCTCGCCCTATAAACGATTCCTTCCGCTATTCTACGCTGCGTACGAACGCTATTCTTGACCTGTCATAACGGAGTCTCAGTTCAAAGGGCCGGCCACGTCGGACGGGGGTGGAGGGACATGTATGCATCATGTAAGATTCCTCTTCTGATTTAGGCATCCCTACTGGCGCTTGGGGGATGGATGTGACCGCGATATGGGATCCTTGGGATCCTATACTTTAAGGAGCTGTTCTGGACTGGAGGGTTTCATCCGAAGTGCTATAACTGACTCCATGCCCTATCCCTCTCAACAGCCGCCTTTGAGCATGGGTACCGCACAGCCAACGGAAATGCGTCCACTAGCGCGGAAAACCATCGTCTTCTGGCGCAGCAACACCATAGTGCAACCAGTCCCGATTTCCATCACCAAGCGAGGGAGACATCGCCATCGCCTAGCTCGCGGAGCACAGCAATACCCCCCAGCTTGGTACCTGGCGGTCGACTGCACCGTGGTGCCCTTAGGACTAGACCTTCCGACTTATTCTTTCAGAGTCCTGACGACAACCTCCGAAGTGCCCACACACATCGTCATTCCACAGGCCCGCCCATGATACACGCCTACACCTACCCTGCAGCCTATCCACACGAGCAGGGCTCGCCGTCTGCTTCATTAACCGAGATGCCTATACCCATGACTCAGACACCCAACCGATACCCGCTGCCACTGCCGCCCTCGGGCAGCTCTACACCCAACTATTCTCCTCCAGGACCCGCGGGCCCTCGTGCCCTGCGACCCCAATCGTGTCCACAGCCTCCGGTATCGATGCCGATGCCCGAACCTCAGATACCCCAGGGGGCCGAGCGGCAGGCGAACGAGTACGAAGACGACGACCTGGCGCTGGCGCTCGTTCTGTCGGCGCAAGCCGTCAATGAGCAGTCGAGGCAGGCCGCGGAGGAGGAGGAGGAGCTTATGCGGGCGCTGGCAGAGTCTGCGCGGCTGGATGAAGAGAGGAAGCAGTTGTCTGCGTTTACAGATATCCGCCCGGATGACTGGGGTGAGGGGGGAGGCTCGACTTCGCGGCGGGCCTCGTTCCAGGTTGGTCAGGCCGGTTCGTCCGCTATCCCTCTGGATCTGGAGCAGCAGATGCGCGAGGACGAGGCCTTGGCACGGCGCTTGCAAATGGAAGCCGAGGAGGAGGAACGATCTGCGCAGAGCTCGCATTCGCATCAACCCGATGTGGACGACGAAGCCTTCGTTCGGCAGTTGGTCGCAGAGGAGGAAGCGCAAGCTGCACTGAAGGACCAGGAGAGCCGTCCTGCCTCCGTGAGCGATGCGTCCCCGGAGGTGCATGATTTGCCTGCATACTCGCGGGCACCTACTGTGCCGAGAATGACCAAGCCAAACGTCCTGCATGATGCTACTCATTTGGGCAGGAGTCAGTCAGCGGGCGTCATCCCGACCGTCCGCGCAGAGGTGCCGCTCCTGTATCCGACTGCAGTGAGGTCCATGTCCGTGGGTCCGCTTCCACCTCGCATCGCCGCGCTCCCCCCTCCCAGTCTGAGTCCGAGCCCGGAAACCTCCCCTGCGTTCCCTGTGCCTGATCCGATGGCCTCTGTATCGTCATCCATCGCTAGGCCTTCGAGTCCGAGCCGACTTTCCTATGTTTCTGTGGGGTCTGCGTTGACTAGCGTCGAGGAGGAAAGCATACCTTCCGCGAGTAGATCGGAGTCGGCTCTCGTGCCACCGCCTGCTCCACTCGTTGAGCCCGAGTATCTGATGGGAGTGTGTAAGTGCATAATCCTCACTTGCTCACGACAGTATACTTACTCTGAGCAGCCATGGGATTCCATATCCCGTCTATCACTCCGGAGTTACATCCCATGCAAGAGCCTCTCCAGAACGTCATCACGCTGCCTTATGGCAAAGCGTCGCCATACCACATCCAGGCACAGAGTTGGAGACATCTCCTTAAACTCATGGTGAGGATGAGAACATCTAGGATAGAGCCGAGTATCGAAGCCATGGCGCTGAAACAAGAGGACCTCAAGCTGAGAGCGGTGGTGCAATTTGTAAGGGTAAGTTGAGCTCATGTAGTGTCAGATGTGCGCCGTCCGCTCATGCTACTCCTTAGGTTCATCACCGCTCGACCGAATGGCGCACCATCCTGTATCTAACACTAGATTATCCCGTTCCGCAAACACAGGCTGGTGGATGGAAGTATGTGAACGGGGATGTGAACACGCTTCCGTACTCTTATACCCTATCATCCCTGCCCGCCCTTCTTCGGGACGGGGCCGACTCCTCCATGGCAAAGTCATATACCATCCCTCTGGCGCCAATGACGCCGTTCCCGACTCTGCCCATCACTCTACCGAACATGGCGTTGTATTTGCAGTCGGCGCTGGACGAGTCGCGCAAGGCGATGAGTGACAGCTCGAGCGGGATGCGGAAGCTCGCTCAGCTGGTGGACTCGTGCTATCCGGAGGAGATGACTGTCTACGAGGAGTCTGACATGCCGGAGCGCAAGGGAGTCAAGTATCGGTTGAGGAAGGTGTTTGGGAAGAAGGAGAGTAGGGAGAGGGGAGGGAATGAGGATGTGTATGAGCTGATTACGCCGTTCGTGCTTGACGAACAGGGCTGATGCTTCTGCCGTCGTACAAGCGCCATGGTCATTACAGGTTCCTTGCAGTATTTAGGTTGCTGTATCTGTATCCCTTCCGTTAATCTGTCTTCGCTTGCAATACACCATGTAGCCTTTCCGCAGTCGAATGGCATTGCCACCGGCTGCGCAGGACGCAGTCAGAGCTGAAGCCGAGGGTGATACGCGTTTGTTCCCGAATCTAATCTGATACCGACTGCTCAGGCAGCTTATATTCGACCCCAATGGCGGCTCCCCAGGTCCGTCCCTTTCACGATGAGTGGCTTTCGCAAACTCAAGTCAATGATACTTGGCCAGACGCCCGACACTGAAGGCAATCGCCACGCCTTTGAAGCTGCCCACATTCCCTTGTCAAGCGCAGACTGCCGGTCCTGCGCTGATCCATGCGACCAAGGTGCGCTCTTCCACGTTATGCGCTCTCATGCCAGTGCAGAATGATACCTTCTCAGGACACGATGAGTATCCCAAGAAATTCGATGTCGACAGGGAGACCCAGATGCTGGGTTCCGTGAAGCCTTTCCGGAGACAGGTGTGCTGCACCCCGCGTATTCAATTGTCGCCCTGACGAAGCTTCCCTGCGCAGATAGTGATCTCTACCGGAAAGACCGACTGGGAAAGAGAAGTGACGGATGCGCAGGGCACGCTGGCCGCTTACGTGGAGCAGGTCAAGGCCGCGTCGCCCTCTGCGAAACGGCGCAGGTCAGGCGCGTCCGGCGTCCCTGGGGTATTCGACGCGGCGGAGGGCTCGAATATTATGGTGCTGAACGGGAGCCACAAGACTGTTTCGGACGACGGGGCGCTCGAGACGGTGCTTATCTTCCCGGATTACAAAGTCGCTACGGATGTCCCGCGTTCGTTGGACGGTGCGAAGGCGCTGTGGAATGCAGCCTTGGACCCGTCGCTCAGCCGCGTCGGGGCGCCGCTCGAGCAGGGGAAGACATGGATTCTTCCCTACAACTGCGTTATCCTGCTCTGTACGTCCCTGTTCCCAGGCGCGAGCTGCAGTCCTCATCTCATGCCCACAGGTTCACACAAGCGGCGGGACAACCGCTGCGCCATCAGCGCGCCCAAACTAGAACACAGTACGTCCGCGCCCTATTCCCGTCCCACACGCCCTCACCGGTCCGGCAGCCTTCACCCAAGCTCTAGAGCGCGAAGGCTGGGAAGCGCACACGCAGCTCGAAGACCCCTCCCTGAGCGGCTCGCCCCTCGAAGCCCTCCAAGGCTCCGAAGAAGCCAAGGACGCCCACATCACGCAGCAGCTCAAGGACCTGGCCGAGGCCCCCACCAAGCGCGCGCTCATCCTCAAGAACTCGCACATCGGCGGCCACAAGTTCGCCGGGAACTGCATCGTGCGTCCCTCCCTGCCCCGCCCTATTCGTGGCTGAGTGCTGACCTTGCGTTTCTGCAGATCTACACCCCCCAAGGCGCGAGCGTGTGGTACGGCCGGGTGACGCCGCACGAAGTCGACGCGATCGTGCAGAACACTATCATCGGCGGCCAGATCCTCCTCCCCCTCCTCCGTGGAGGCGTGAACCTCTCCCGTCCCGGCCGTGCCACCCTGAACGATTGGTAACCCCAAGCTCCGGGACAGCATCTAGACTCGGACTCTTTCTCTTTCCTGGATCTTCGGAATCGACTCTTGCGGAAACGCGGGGATACGGCGTACCAATACACCTAGCTTTATTATTACTACAAGCATACTCTACTACATTGACTATTCGCTTTCTTTCCATCCTACACTCGACGTTTAAGATTTTAAGTTCATAAGAGTCCGACGCCAATAAAACCGTGTATCGTGACGAGGAAGCCAGAAAATATGGTGTGCACATTGAATACGGACTTGAAGAATTACAATGCCTGGCCCGGCCGGGTTACAAAAGGAACAGCAGGAGACAAGCGGCATATAGGTTGCGTGACACGAGGATTAAACATGTGGTTGACAGTACAGTGCGTTGGCTTGTGTGGATGGGAGCAATGGATTTGGGAAGAGGGCGACGAGATTGCAGGGAGAACACCATGATGAGCCAGGGCAAGGCCGAGTAGATCAGACCATCGTCGACGTATCAGCGAGAAGAGCACACGCTCAGATATCCATCTCGTCCCCTCTCCTCCTCGCATACCGCCCCCCTGCAACCTCAAAGTCCTCCGGATCGTCCTCCTCCTCCTCGCCCCCGTCCTCCTCCTCCCTCCCCCCCAACCCCAGCCGCTCCTCCAGCTCCTGCACCAGCGACTCCCCCTCATACGTGAACCCCCTAAAGTTCTCCTGCACAGAGCTCGTCAACGGCGGACTCTCGCTCCCCTTCTTCCCCTTCTTCCCCCCTCCAATCTCCAGCCCCTTCTTCTCCTCCCCAGCCCTCGCACCAACCCCATTGCCACTGCCATTCTCCACCGGCGCCACATACCCCAGCTGCTTCTCCTTCTCCTTCTCGCTCCCAAGCGGGCCGAGCGGCGTATGCGCACTCGCCGCCGCCCCCGCAAGCGACGCCGACACCCACGCCTCGCTCGGGTCCTCATCGTCCATATCCATATCCTCGTCCAGCCCCATCTCGCGCAAGTCCGCCGTCGTGAACTCGGGGTCAAAGTTCGCCGTCGACTCGTCCGACTCCACCACAGGCTTGAACGGCGGCGTCACCTGCTTCCGCGCCAGCGCCGCCCAGTCGATCGACGCGAAGAACGGGTGTTCCTTCAGCTCCGCCGCATCGCGCTGCGCGCCCAGGCGGTGTTTCGGGTTGCGGTTGAGTAGCTGTACCCAGACCATCAGCATACTGTCATCAAACCTGTATACTACCCACTCACCCCCTTGACAAACAGCTTCCCCTCGTCACCAATCACGCCTCTCGGGAACTTGATCTTCCCAAAACATATATTCTTATACATCACCTGCGTGTCCTCCGCATAGAACGGGCTCCACCCGCAGCACATCTCGAACAGCAACACCCCCAGGCTCCAAAAGTCCACCAGCTTCGAGTAGCCGTGCTCGTCGAGGAGGACCTCCGGCGCGAGGTACTCGGTGGTGCCGCAGAACGTCGTCGTCAGCTCGTCCGAGCGCAGATCGGGTTTCGAGAGACCAAAGTCGCACAGCGCGACGTGCCCCGTGGCGTCGAGGAGGATGTTCTCGGGTTTCAGGTCCCTACCAGATGTTAGATAGAGGATAACGGACTGAAGTGAGGGGCTCACCGGTACACGATGTCATACTTGTGCAAATGCTCCAGCGCCAGCGTCAACTCCGCCACATAAAACCTCGCCCTCTCCTCGGTAAACCGCGTCTCCTTCTGCAAATGCCAAAACAGCTCCCCGCCGCTCTTGAAATCCGTCACCAAATACAGATCCGAGTCCGTCTGGAAGCTAAACTTCAGTCCCACGAGGAAGGGGCACTCGAGCGAGCGCTGCAGGATCTTGCGCTCGCCAATCGTATGCGCCACCTCCTTCTTCGCGATGATCTCCTTTTTAGAGAGGACTTTCATCGCATAGATGCGCTTCGTGTCTTTTTTGCGCACTTGGAAGACTTTGCCAAAGGTGCCCCGGCCGATGAGTTTGAGGAATTCAAAGTCGCGGGGGGTGAGGGAGCGTTTGTTCTACGGCGCGTGAGCGGGAGTGGAGATGGTAGAGGGCGTCGCGTACCTTGAACTGCTCGTATGTAATCTGGATACGCATCTCTCCGCTGACGATTTCATTCTCGAACGGCGCTAGTCTGTAAAGGATGAGCGCCCTGTACCAGAACAAATTTATGCCACGTACTTGTACCATTGATCGACGGTGTGATCGTGAACGAGCACTGGTTTGACTTGGACGGTGCCCAGAAAAGTGTGCTCTTCGCTGAGACGATCGTACACATTAAACTGGATCGTCGACTTTTCCGAAGTCACGTCGCTGTCTGCTATGAGCACTGATGCAGAGCACAGGCAGCGAAAACACTCACAAGGACACCTCGTGCTTCCAGGTAGGGTTATGCGCATTCTTCCGCCCAAAGAGCGAGTTTGCGAGGCCGCTCACGTTGGGGCTCGGTTTCGCGCCGGGCGTGGGGGTGTTCTTTCCGCTGGAGGCGCCATTGGTAGGATTGCGCTTGGCGGCGTCCTTGTTGTTGATCGCACCGAGAGCTGAGAGGGCGATGCTGGACGAGTTTCGGGAGAGATTGGTGGCCTGGCCCTTGAGCTCCTTCTCGCTCTCATCGATGGGATCCCGGCTGACAAACTCGTTCTGCTCGAACGAGACGACGACGTACGGGCGCGAGTGCGGAGACGGGACGTTCAGGCCGCGGGCTTGCAGGAGTTTGACGTGGATCTGGCCTTTAGAGCCGCCGCCTGGTGAGCCGTTGGAGGTGCTGGGTGCAGAGGCATTGAGGGCGTTTGTCAGCGGGTTGCCAGCGGACCTAGACGACGACGCGGAGGATTTGTGGGACGACGAGGGCGATGAGCCGGGGGTGGAGGGGTTGCTGGGGACTTTGAGTTTTGATTTCGGGGGTGAGGCCATATTAAAGTCGGGGGCATGAAGAGAGAGCTGGGTGGTGGGGACGGCAGCGGCAAAGGTAGGGAAGGCGTTTGGGTTGAGGATACCTAGAGGCGTGAGATCGCCTGCATTGGAGGGACGGTGGTGGCGGAGGGAGGATGTAGTGTAGGCCGATGGCGCCTGACCCAATTGGGCGGGGACATCAAACGGATTGCTGCGTTCCTTGCCATCGGGCCCAGCCTTTGGAGTGAGTTCACTGGACGGCCAAAACTTGAGCATGTTGGGCGTCGATGATGATGCTGTCCTCGACGCGCGTGTAGATATGAAGAATACCACCCTCAGACGTCATCCTATCACATTCTCGACAAACAATCACGCCGCTCCCCTCTTCCACTCCACCATCCCCGGCCCGGCTCGGCCACCCGCCACACACCCGTCCTTGCCTTTTACAGCCACCGACGCCGCACCGACCGCCGTCGCCCTGAGAGACCCAAGATCCGGTCGGCAACGTCCCCCGGGTCAGACATGCCTGATATACACTACTATCGCTACGATGTCTCCGGTTCGGTCGCCTCTCGGTCCCGCTGCCCGTTCGCCTGCAGCACTCTGAGCCCCCACATCGCAGCCCCGCCAGCCAGTCCCAGTCCCATGATCCTCCCCGCGTCCATCCCCCTCACCCGGTCTACCAACACATAAGCCAAGTCACGCCCAGGTAAGTAAACCACTCACAGACACCACAGAACACCGCCGCAGTCGTCAGCGCCGCCCCCACCTCGCGCCCCTCCTCCGCCAGCCCCCCTGCCCGCCTCAGGCCCTCCTCCGTCCCCATCCACCCCAGCGTAATCAACCCCAGCCGACTCCCAATCCGTCCGCCCTCCTTCAGCGCCGCCCACATCACCTTGTAGTTCTTGGTCTTTTGGTAAAAGTACCACCCCCGCACTGTCTTGGGTGGCCGGTGCGCGTTCTCCGCCAGAAACCGCATCGACGCCACCTTTGAACCGCGCTGCACGCCGATCATGGTGCCCAGGGCGAACGATAGCAATGGCACCATGTACAGCTTGCTCGGGATGTCCAGGTTGATGCGTATTGGCTGGAGGGCTGGTTGTTCATCGCCAGTTATGGCTACATCGCGTCCTGTCGATGGAGAGGTCGACGCCATGGATGGAATTATTTGAGCCGGCGGTACGCTTGTGCAGAAGGCGAAGACGGAAGCAGCTCTCGAGGTCGATGTTATTTATAGAACCCCTAACCTTGTACTGTTGGTCCAAGGCAATATATTTCTACTGCGCACGAACAAGCTCGGCGCAGACGAGGACAAAACGTCATTTACATCCTCGTTATGTACAATAACCACGTTCGCACGTCGCAACGAGTCTTGGGACGGGCTACCGTCGGGCTTGTCAACCGCGATATTCGCAGATCAATTGCACGATAGGTTCCGAAACGCCTTTAGGCGTCCTGTGGCTGAAGGGGGTATGTAGTCCGGCAAAGCACGTCGGCCTCGCTTACAACGATGAGGCCAAGTCCTGCGTGTCCAAAGTTTGAACGCCGGCAGATGAGTCCGCAGCGATATATTGATACACGGGAGATATATCCCAGAGTAAAACTTCCAAAACTAGCAGGGAGCTGATAAGCAAGGTCCTGTGCGCTACCGGTGTCACCTGGTAATGCTCCCGAGGAAATGAAGGCGATCGTCCCGAGCGAGGGACACCGCGTGTAGTCAAGACACAGGCACGTACCACCGCAGGCGGACCATACGCGGGCACTCGTAGTGAATGCGGAGGACTCAGAGGGAGGGCCAGGGCTTCTACCTCCTGACGCTGGAATCCGAAGAACGTGCACTGGACCTGTATCGCGAAAGCTAAGGACCCACATGTAAGTATTACCTGTACCTAGGCCCGGATCCAGTCGATATCATAATAGAATGCCTTCATAGTGTGTCGCCCGTCATTTACAATTAGTAGACGACTATTTGTCTGATGGCGAGCAGGAGCAAGTCCACAGCCCGCGAGACGAAGCAGACAGCGCCTCCAAGAAACGATCAGCAGCACATACCAAGTCCTCGCCCGCCACCACACACGAGCGTAAGACAAGAGCAAGAGCCCTCGGCATCGAGCGTCGGCAGCGAATTTGCGACTGTGTATCCTTGTTTCGATATTTGTTTTCCTCTGTCTTCGACAATTTGTGCATTGTAATGACATGTTGTGCGCCCCGCCCCGCGAGCAAACAAACACCCGCCACACTGCCCGCCCCCACCGTCCCTGAGCGTACAGAGCATCCCGAACGACGAGCTCGGAGCAGAACCACCATGTTTCCAGGCGCGCGAGGGCCGTGCGCACAGCAGGCACGTTCACACGGATGACTAAGCGCCACCGCCGCCCGTCGCGCCCCATCTTTTCCCGTCCAATTCCCCATCGCGCATGGCGGGCCAGCAGAACGGCATGAACAACCCAAACATGGTGCCCGTGGGCGACGCGCTCCCCGTGATGCCGCCGCAGTCGTACTACCCAGAGCCTACCGACCACGAGCTCACGGGCGGGCTGCCTATCAACCTCGACTCGCTCAGGGATGGCCCGCCTGGGAGTAAGCCGTTTTATCCGTATTCGACGTTGATTAGGTGAGTACGGGGTGGTGTGGTGCGTGGATGGATGTTGATGGTGTGGCAGGTATGCTATCAAGGGGTCGCCGACTGGGAAGTTGTTGTTGGAAGATATATATTATGCGATAGAGTCCAGGGTACGTAGTGGTTCATCTATCGATCATTTGTACGCTTAATGTCCCTCGTCAGTTCCCTTACTTCCGCACTGCGCCTGCCGGTTGGAAGGTTCGTCGAGCCACATCCATCCTGCCACCTCTCCCCTACTCACCCAGCTCTCCACAGAACTCCGTCCGCCACAACCTCTCCCTCAACCCATGCTTTGAAAAAGTCGCGCGCCCGCTCACCGACCGCGGCAAGGGGTCGTACTGGACGGTGAACGACAATGTCGATCCGCGCACGGGCGTGCACCGCATCCGCAAGAAGAAGCCCAAAAAGGCCGAGCGGCACGTCTCGGAGGAGCAGGGCTCGCAGCAGCAGCAACAGCAGCAGCAGCCACCGCCCGGCGACGGCATGATGTCCCCGCATCATTTGCCTTTCGATGACCCGCAGTTTCAGCCGCCCATGGGTCCGGACGGTGCGGGCCCCAGTCGCCCCCTGCCCTTTCCCTACCCGTGAGTGTCTATCCTATCTCTGAGTCTTTTGAGCAGCGCGGCTGATGGCGCGGACGCCCAGCTTCGATCCCTACCCGGGCCTGATCCCACCTCCGCCGCCCGGCATGCACTTCCCTCCGCCTCCGGGCCTCATGCGTACGGAAGAAAACTTCGAAGTGGACGAGCACGGCAACGTCGACTGGCGCTGCACGTGGGTGAAGGAGCTCGAGCATCTGCAGGCCATCACGGCCGAGCAAGAGAAGGCGGGCGCCGAGCAGGACTGGTACCGCATGATTCTGTTCCGCGTCAGGACGGCGTTGATGGCTCCGCCGTACCCTGGAGAGGCGGGCATGCCGCCTGCCCCTCCGCCTGGTATAGATCCGAACGCTATGCAGGAAGGGTCACCGGAGCAGCAGTGACTAGTTGATTGAATGAGTGATTGGGAGGGAGATATCAGATTTGTTTGGGCGTGCGTTGCTTACTTTATCATCATTCTTTTTCCTCCATTGCTAGCGCTGGCTGTCCTGCAGCTACTTCTGGGTTCTTCCTACCGTACTATCTCCTTGTTGTAGCATTTGGAAGTCATAACTGTTGATATATGCAATCGCATCTCTGAGTTTCGTCTCTGAGCGATGTCATTTCGCTGCCAATGCCAAGTCCTATGAACGAGCAGCTAATGGTTGCGAACCAATGAGCCAATCAGCATGAGTGATATGTTGTAACTCCTGACTACTCCCGAAAATCCGAATTCCCACGATTCACTAAGCCACAACTTGGATAGCAATAAAATGGACCGCCCCACTTACCAATCGAATTCACGTCGACTTTGCAGACCGATACAATGTCTCCCACCGCAATATACCTTCCTGCTGAGCAACCCGCGATGGGTCACAAGGTGGTCACTGCTGTTCCCCAGAAAGGGCCTGCTCTTGCCATCGGGTCGCTCGCTACTGCACAGGATGGGAAGTTCCAGGGTCTGGTCAGCGATTTGGAGGCGAACAGACAGGTGGATAGGCAGATGCTGGATAGGCTGCTGGAGGGAGGTGAGTACTCTGGTGACTATGTTATCTGCGTGTCTTAATGCGATTGCACAGCGGCCGAGTTAACGCCTTCGAGATACGCCTCGGTCCATGTCACGTTATCTGCTCCGGAATACGAGCAACTCACGCCCAAACTCTCGACACTGCTTGCGCAGCTGCATCGAGGACTGGAACCACTCGGTACCCTCCATGTTCTGAATCTTGCGGATTCGTTCGCCAGCCTGCCTTCAGAGCTTACGCTCGCCGGATTCAGCGTCCTGTCCTCGCTACCCAATGAAGGCACCATTATTGCACAAAAGCCTGCCCACTCTATTGCCCAGCCACTTGGTCTGAACAAGTCGACAGCGCCTGCTCCGGCCGCACCTGCCTTCTCGCTGCGACGAAAGGCAGATCCCGACCGCAAATCCGCAAAGAAGGCGCTCTGGACACTCAATGCTCCGTCGACACCTACCATCGACGCGGAGAAGCTGCTCACCCCCGCAGATCGCGAGCGGCCAGTCCCCACGTGCGAGCCCTTCGTCAATGGTGCACCCCGGCGGAAGAAAGCGTGCAAGAACTGCACGTGCGGGTTGGCGGAGCTGGAGGAGGAGGAGCTGGCCAATAGCAAGGTCGTGATGCTGGATGGCAAGATGGATGGGCAAGCGATTGAGGTCGAGCAGAGTGAGAGGGACCGACTGCTCGCTGCTGCTGCCGCTGCACCGAAGGCGACGAGCAGCTGCGGGAGCTGCTTCCTTGGCGATGCTTTCCGCTGCGAGAGTTGTCCTTATAGAGGTGAGTTTGACAACCGTGCAGTAGACCAGCTGTTGACTCTTATGTCTAGGTCTTCCCGCCTTCAAGCCTGGCGAGAAGGTCGAGATAGACTTTGGCATGGACGACATCTGATTCCCCTCATAGACTTGTTACTTGCTCTGGAGACCGCACACTGTAGGGCATCTGCTACTAAGTGGTGGCATTGCTGTTGCTTTGTAGTGCTTTGTATCGATATACCTCTGTTCCTCTTGATATCATAGTCGATGTACTGTTGCTCAGACGTGCATATCCAATTACACTTTAATCGATGTAGGTAGTCAGCACTACTGCGTCAGCTTATACCAGCCAATCAGCATCCTTCCTCCCGAATTCTTCCAGTGACCATGACGGACATGTTCCCTACTTCTGGCGGACCTATAGCCTCGACAAGCTCTGCCCCGCCTTCAGTATGTGCTGTCTGCAACGAATGTGCACCGATATACACCTGCCCAGGATGCAGCACTCGCACATGCTCCCTACCTTGCTCCAAGAGTCACAAAACTCGTACAGGATGCTCGGGCGTGCGGAACAAGGCTGCATATGTGCCCATGAACAAGTATGGATTGGGAAAGATGATGGATGACTACGTATACCTTGAGGAGGTTGGGAGGAAGGTAGTCGAGACGGGCAAGGCGATCGCACGGGGAGGGTACAATGCCAATAGAGGTGATGGGTTCCGAGCAAGGGGTATGAGAGGACGGGGTAGGGGCAGAGGGGGTGGAAAGGGTTTCGGGCGGACGAAGAGAGACGTATTGAAGATGCAGCTGGACTTTAGGGATATCGACATGGAGCTCTTGCCTGACGGTATGGAGAAGAGGAAACTGAACCAGTCCGTTTGGGACTTCAAGTACGTCTGTTACTATCATAACCGCTGCACTATAACATATATGTCTACATAGAAACAGGACCGCGCTTCTCACCATCGAGTTCAAGTTCTATCCCCCACGAGATCCGCTCGCGCCAACCACCTACTCTCCCGACCCACCAGTAACCTTGCTCGCACATAGGAACGATATCAACTACTCTCTTCTGGGTATCTTGCAGAAACAGGTGACAGAGCGTCTCAAGGGCAAGAAAGACAAGGGCGCCCCCGCGTGGATTAGAAATCTGGTTCTGCCTCAGCCAGAGGATCCGGAAGGCTTCGTAAATCCCACTTGCGTTATGCCCGCTAGCTCGGGCATTGACATCCCAATAACGCCACGCCTAGCTAGGCAGCCCAGAGCTGGATACTACAAACTGGACCCGACACAGAGGCTCGCCTCCTTGCTTCGCTATAGGTCATTCGTGGAATATCCGTGCATTGAGGTATTCGAGGACGGCGCCTTCAAGGGCACGCTCATCGACGATAATGGAGCTATCCGGGTAGAGGATAATGAGAGGCCGCAGAAGCGACGGAAGCTTGACCTTAAGGCGGGCAGGAAGGCTATTACTGGGCTTTTGGGCGAGTATGGGAGTGACGAGGAGGATAAGGAGGAGAGGAACGTGTTGGGCACGCTGGGCAGATATGGCGGTTCCGACGACGAAGCAGACAACGTGGAGGAGGCTCGCGGCGAAGGAGAGGGGGACCCTGAAGAGGATGTTACAGATGAGGACCTGCTCGCGGAGGGTGTCCAGGACATAAGTCAGATTGACTATGAACAGCTCGCTAAAATGGCAGCTTCGCAAATGGGTGATTCCGACGACGACGAGGATGTGGACTGGGGAGAGTCAGACCACGAGGAGCATCTGCAGGCCATTGTACGGACAGCAGTCCAGGATTTGTCGCGTATGCATGAGTCGTAGCCCCAGTGTAACTTCTTATAGATCTTGCCGTCTCAAGTCGAGCAATCCCTTCATGAGCTCTTGTACCTTCAGTACTTCCTGTATAAGCGATGTCAAAGGTCGCTCTTGGGTGTTCCGCGCTGGCTGGGCGTTTTTGACTTCCACTTCCCAGAGTGTGTCTGCATGTGCTGGAATGGGCTTCTGGGTCTTGGGATCTATTTGCTCCTGCTGGAACATCTGGATGAGGAGAGGACCTCTTCGGAAAGAATATCCGCGTTTGAATATTTGAGATCTTCGACTGCCCACCGGGGTGAGATGAAGTCCACAGCGAAAGTATCTGCAACATCAACTGGGGAACTCACACATAGCCCATAGCGGATGCGAAGCTCAAGGCGTCGCCTATGACTTGTACCGTAGCCCAGGGCCGTACGGTTGCGTCTGAATACAGCTTTGTAGGTTCAGGCTTTGAGAAACAATACAGTGCCCTACATATCATCGCTCATAACTCAATGGCATCTCCACGGAAGATTGAGACTGCGTACCAGCCTGAATCCGGCTCGAGCAGCTCTTTCCTCGCTCTCAACATAATAGGGTCCGCCCCCGCATCCCTCTGTTGTGCCGCATCCAGCGGTTCTAGAAGAATCTCGCGACAGTGCGTGGCCTGTGCGGATTCGCTGTGCAGCCCGAAACGCTCCCGAATGGCTCTGAGGTCCTTGGAGAAGAACTCGCCGAAGAGGGCGACTTCGTAAAGGGTTACGACTTTGTTGTCGGCAGGCTGAGCGAGGCGAGAGGCAGCAGTATTCTGTGTCGCCAACATAGCAAGGAGTCAGGACAAGGCGATGGATTGTGGTTTGACGTCACGAGATATCAGACGCGTACTCGCGATCGGGGCCACATGCGACTACCGCGTTTAGGGAGGTCTCGCTCTATATACGGCACTCACCGTGTACTGCAGTTAATGGCTTCATCAATGTACACCCTGAGAATGTCTGCTTGGCACTCGTAGACTAAGTGGGGAAGAAGAGATATATTACTCTTAAGAGCGGTGGGTATCAACGTATAAGTCAAACATGACGGTCACAAGTGCGTGAAGCACTTCTTCAGCTTGGTGATAGCGGCAAGACACTCCTGAGGGCGCGACACTCTCCAAAACAAGACACTCAGAACTTCCACACCTGCTCTGGCTTGTACCCCATTTCTCCTAGGATACCGCCGACATCACCTTGCCGGAGGTTTCGACCCATCGGGCCGGCGACAGCAGAGATCATCCTGCACGTATCGTGAGCTAAAGAAATGAGCAATGCATAGTAATGCTTACTGGTCTGGTCCGCAAACAAGGAACATCACCTTCTTTTCCGTCTTCTCTGGCTCACTTGGTTTGCTTCCGAATAGCTTTCCCCAGCCGCTGCTTGTCTTCGGGTCGAGAGCGTGCTGGATTTCAGCCTTCCCGATGCGACCCTCCGTCAAGAACAGATCGATATGACTCGAGCCAGATTCACTTTGACGAGAGTCGACGAACAGGCGTAGCGAGAAACGATCTTTCTGAGAACGCGAGTAATTTTTGAGTGTTTCGAGCATGGTGGAAGGCGGGAGCTGATCAGGAGCACGAGAAGAGTGCAGCAGCGTGAAGCGAGTCTTTGGAGATGATTCTGAGGGTTCTTTTGTAAAGACATGGTGCAATAACTGGTAAAAGGGAGTAATTCCTGTGCCTCCAGATATCTGCCAATAATCTTCAACGAATGGAAATAAGTCGCGGGGCACATGGACACACCATGACTACTTCGTCCCATTCATTCTCCTTCCAGCTCCAAGTTGGCACAGGGCCACGAATTTCTATAGGGTCGCCGACATTCTTTGAGTGAAGCCACCGACCGACTTCTCCATCGGGATACCTCTTGATCCAAAACTCCATGCGGCCATCCTGGTCAATGCCTTTCAAGGGCGTATAAGCTCGCTCAACTTGAATAGCATCATCCTTGACATATATCGACCATATAGGACGAAACTCAAAGGAATCGTCCGCGCTGCTCTTGAGCAAGTGCGGAGGGAACGTGAGCTGGATGAGCTTCGAGTTAGGACCAGTCGTTTCACTCGCACTTATGGTGGCAGGTGTAAAGTAGGATGGCGACAAGGGTGCATTAGTTTTGGTCGGTGCTGCCTTGGGCTCGTCGGGCCAGAAGAAAAGATATGCTGCCGCCGCTGTTGCGCCACCCGCCCAAATCAGAACACCTTGTCGCCTCGATCTATTGATTCGCTCGAGTTCAGCATAATGAAGGGGATCTATCGGTTCGCCTGGAGCACGCGGGGTCGAGAGGTGGCGTATTTTCGTATTCCGGAGAGCCCGTGCATGTGGAAATAGCCTGAGAGGACGTCGAACGCAACAAGGCATTGCTTGCTATAATATTATTAGTTCCTTTTCGGAAGACTTCGCTGAAGTTGCACGCCCACGTGCCTTACGCGTATCCCCAGTGCGCTCACGCCATCACACTGCGGTGCACAGTTCTTCTGCTCTTCGCTTGGAAACCCAGCAAGCTATCTGGAGACAACAGCAAACACTTGGCGACCTGACAGTCATTGCGCCAGACATGAGCGGGCAGCATGTCGTGGCGGCAACGGCGGGACCGGGGACATGTGTTATGCGGAGTTCCTGCGGTACCAAGGGCTGGTTTGGCAAACCGCTACCATGCCCCTATGACGGCCCTGCGTTAGAAGTGAGTACAATCAGCGCAGATATCCGGATCTGACATCTGAAGCAAGCCGTAGCCCGAAGACGAGGGTGCTCGCTCCCTCCTAGTGGAAGTCTGCGGTACTGACTACGCCGAGGGACCCGTATGTTGTACGCAAGACCAAGTAGAGACCCTATATGACAATCTAAAGACCGCCGAGGCGATAATCTCCTCATGCCCTGCTTGCCGCAACAACTTCCGATCCTTCTACTGCACCTTCACATGCTCGCCCGACCAGGCCACTTTCTTAAATGTCACAGAGACACAGAAGTCACGGACAGGAGAGACTGCTGTCAAGTCCGTTGACTTCTTTGTCGGACAGGAGTTTGCGCAGGGTTTCTTCGACAGCTGCAAGAGTGTGCAGTTCGGTGCGAGCAACGGTTACGCTATGGACTTCATAGGAGGTGGTGCTAAAGACTACAAGGCATTCCTGAAGTTCATGGGTGACGAGAAGGACTTGGGCAGTCCGTTCCAGATCAACTACCCTTCTCAAGTACCGGATAACTATACTGCTCTGAATCCGGTCCCTCGGAACTGTGCAGACAACGACCTCGGAAGTCGATGCACTTGCATTGACTGCCCAGATGTCTGCTCTACTCTCCCTTATGTCCCTCCACCAGGGACAGAATCGACATGTCATGTCGGTGTCCTCTCTTGCCTTTCATTCATCTTGATCTTGGCTTACTGCCTAGCAGTGGCTGGTTTCTTCTGCGGTTACCTGCTGGAGCTCACAATTCGTCGACGCCGAGAGAAGAAATACGAGACACTTGTGGCGGATGCAGCATCAGAAGCCGAACACCCGCTTTCCCCGAGATCCCGAAGTCGGGGTTTGGTCGGTGCTTCATCCCTTGCTCAGGTCGATGGTGAAGAGTCGACCGGAGTCGCTTCTTCTGAAGAGTCTAGACATCATCTTGGTCGCGGTGCATCTCTTTTGGATCCTATGGACACGGTTCAGCCAAGACAATATCGTTTGAACACTATGCTGCGGCGGTTCTTCTACCGGCTGGGTCTAATATGCGCGACATCACCGTGGCTGATATTCGCCCTTGTTTTCCTGGCAACCGGCTTACTGAATTTGGGTTGGAAGAAATTTCAGGTGGAGACCGAGCCTGTACGACTCTGGGTTGCTCCCGACTCTGAGAGCAAACTACAGAAGGAATATTTCGACGAGCACTTTGGCCCGTTCTACCGCCCTGAGCAGATATTTATCACATCTGCCCCAGTGCAAGCGGAGGGAGCGGTGTCGGTTTCTCTATCTGGCAAGCCACCGGTCCTGTCATGGTCCCATCTGAAGTACTGGGCCAAGGTCGAGCGAGGCATCCGCTCCCTGCGCTCTCCTAATGGGTACACCTTCGATGATGTTTGCTTTAAGCCTGCTGGGCCAGGTGGAGCGTGTGTGGTTCAGTCAGCTCTTGCATGGTTCGGCGAGGATGTCTTGGACTACGATGAGGATACGTGGGAGGAGCATTTACTGGACTGTGCCAACTCTCCGGTGGACTGTCTCCCAGACTATCAGCAACCATTGAAGCCAGAATTTGTCCTCGGAGATGTTCCTGAGACCTCGGATGGGAAGAAGGACTACCTCGGCGCTGAGGCTCTTGTGGTGACTTTCGTTGTCTCAGACTCGTTGAACACGACCGTTCAGGAGAAAGCCATGGAGTGGGAGCGGGCATTGAGAGAGTATCTACTGGGCGTTGTACCGCATGCTCTCGATGAAGCCGGTTTGGCTGTATCATTCTCGACAGGCGTGTCTCTTGAAGAAGAAATTAACAAGAGCACGAACATGGATGTCAGGATTGTGGTTCTCTCTTATGTCGCTATGTTCTTTTACGTGTCCCTAGCGCTGGGTAGTAGCGCTTCTGAAAGAGAAGGTGACGGTGTCTTCCCGTCTCTCCTTCGCTGGGCCAGAAACTTCCCCAAGCTATTCAAAGGGAACAGGCTGACGTCCTCCACGATGTCCGTCGACTCCCGCGAGACTCCTCATGTTTTCCCTCGTCTGCCTCGCAAACTCTTCGTCGGCTCCAAATTCATGTTGGGTCTTTTTGGCATTGCGCTCGTGATACTTTCGGTGTCGACCTCTGTCGGGTTCTTCTCCTTGCTTGGAGTCAAAGTTACCCTCATCATTGCGGAAGTCATACCGTTCCTGGTGCTTGCAGTCGGCGTAGACAATGTGTTCATTCTCGTCCACGAGCTGGACAGGCAGAATTTGTTGCATGGACCGAACGCGTCGGCCACGCATGCTACGTTCCAGCCCTCTTCAGATGATTACACGACAGCGATGTCGCCGACTCAAACCCATAATCACCGGAGTCCCTTCTCGTCTTCGCATGATGATAACGTGGAATCTGCATCGATGCCAGTGTTCCTATCAGCGGAGGAGCGCGTGGCCAGGACACTAGCAAAAATGGGACCCTCAATACTGTTGAGTACCGTGACGGAGACTCTGGCGTTTGCACTCGGTGCTTTGGTTCCCATGCCAGCAGTCCGGAACTTCGCCTTGTATGCTGCGGGCAGCGTTCTCTTGAATGCCCTGCTGCAAGTGACTGTCTTCATTGCTGCATTGGTTCTTGATTTAAGGCGTGTTGAGGTAGGTGCTTAATTCAGGCATACTATACATTACGTATGGCTAATGAATCTGGTAGGCGAACCGAGTCGATTGCTTCCCTTGCATCAAGTTGCATTCAAGAATTGCCCTTCCTGACCCATCTTCTGCTAGCGCTGGCTTAGGTGGTATTGCGAAGTTCATTCGCCGTCAATATGCTGCCTTCTTGCTCAAACCGGTCGTCAAAGGCATTGTTCTCCTGACATTTAGTGGCTTCCTTATTGCGTCCGTAATATCTATCCAGCATATTGAGCTAGGCCTTGGTAAGATATTAAGCTTACTTCGCATGCTCCGCTGCTAAACCTATTTGCTGAAGATCAAAGGCTTGCGCTTCCTTCCGAGTCCTACTTGATACCTTACTTCAATGATCTCGACGCTTACCTGGATGTCGGTCCTCCTGTCTATTTCGTCTCCCATGGCGTGAATGTCACGCACAGGCCTAAGCAACAAGCACTTTGCGGACGCTTCACGACTTGCGATGAATTTTCCATGGTGAACGTACTGGAAGCAGAGAGAAACAGGCCCGAATCCTCATTCATATCTGAGCCCTCCGCTTCATGGATAGATGACTTCTTCCGATGGCTTGATCCTGCACAAGAAGAATGCTGCAGAGTGATGAAGCGAGACCCGAGTCGCTTCTGTTCGGAGTATGATTCACCTGCTCGCTGTCAAACTTGCTTAGCAGGGAAGACACCAGCCTGGAATATCACGATGGAAGGGCTACCGGAAGGAAAGGAATTCATGAGGTACTTGAACCAGTGGTTGATCTCGCCCACGAACCAAGAATGCCCATTGGCAGGCAAGGCATCCTTCGGGACGGCATTGTCACTAACTGAGAATGGACAAGAAGTAGTAGCATCTCACTTCCGCACCTTCCACAAACCTCTGAAATCCCAAGCGGACTTCATCAACTCCTTCGCTGCTGCTCGCCGAATCGCCGATGATCTCTCAGAGCGCACTGGCACCAAAGTCTTCCCCTACTCTCTGCACTACGTCTTTTTCGACCAATATGCGCATATCGTTGCGATCACTCAGGAGATCCTAGGACTTGGTCTGGGTTCAGTCCTTATCGTCACTGCCCTTCTTCTGGGGTCGTGGAGGACCGGCACGATAGTCACAGGTGTGGTCGCTCTGACGGTGGTTACAGTCATGGGTGTGATGGGCGTGTGGGGCATCAGTCTCAACGCTATCAGCTTGGTTAATCTTGTCATCTCCCTCGGTATCGCTGTAGAGTTCTGTGCCCACGTCGCCAGGGCTTTCATGAGCGCCGGGACGGGCTTACCCGCAGACCATCCGGCTGGCCAGAAGGAGCGCGACGAGCGTATGTGGACCGCACTAGTCGACGTTGGCCCTTCTGTAGGTCTCGTTTTTAATCTTTAAGGCCAGCTTCTGACTGCCTCGCAGGTCTTGTCCGGTATCACCTTCACCAAACTGATTGGAATGGCAGTCCTGGGACTAACTCGCTCTAAGCTACTGGAGGTAAGTGCCAATGCATTGGTTGGGATATCACATACTCACTGAAGTTGCGCAGATATACTACTTCCGCATGTGGCTAACATTGATTATCTCCGGTGCTCTGCACGGACTTGTGCTGCTACCAGTTGTTCTGAGCTTAGCAGGCGGACCTGGATACCCCCAGCAAGAAGCTGACGAGGAATGGATGTCCAATGCCATGAGGAATGATTATGAATACGCGTAAGTTACATAGGCGGCGCCGTCTTTCCCGATTTCGGGCTAACACTTGTTTGTAGGCCCTTCCTAGCAGACGATGATTCCATACGAAGCGACTAGACGACTTGTTTTCACGGGTTGTATTTTATAATATGCTAAGCTGAGATTTTGTCATATTGTCATATAGTTTAGAGTACACGACATATGCTGTTGAGATGGAAGCTTACGAGCATCAAGACGAACGGGGGGACCTCGGAGAACGAGACCTACTGTCCCTGATATCATCTCGACTGTAGCTTCTGCGCCCTCTGCTGTACGACTTGGACCTACTCCTACTTCTAGAGTATCTGGAGTACGAAGAGTACGATGCAGAGCGGGAACGTGAGCGCGAGTAAGGCGACCGAGTCCGTGAACGGCTCGAGCGAACAGAGTAGCTAGGCGACCTGGTGCGGCGACGGCCCCGATTGTAGCTGGGAGACCTTCGTCTGGGAGGGAAGCGATCCCTTGCGCGGATCGGAGACCGAGAACGGGAGCGTGAAATGGGGCGGTACGTGTCTCTCATCGGCGGTGGTCCTCTACGTCCGTACGCCGGTCTGTACGTATCGTCACGACGCCCGAACCCGCCGCGACCACCGCCGTATCTGCGGCCTGGAGGTGACAGTGAGCGTGAAGGTGAGCGTGAATATGACCGCGGTCGGTCACGGCCGTTGCGTATGCGAGGATGGGGGGAGGGAGATCGAATCGGAAGGTCGGAGAGTTCAGCTTTTATGATGGCGCCGTCGATCTGGCCGCCATCCATATGCGACGACGCTTGATGTGCTGCCTTGGGGTCCGCGTACTCAAGCGCGGCTTTTCCTCTGTTCTGTCCAGCTATAGGAAGTGGGTAAGCGATTTGCATACGCCGCTGGCACTGCTTTACACTGACATTTTCCGAATAGTGGTAAGTCGACCTTTGTGACCTCTCCATAGAACCCGAAAATAGTCTTGAGGTGAGCCTCCACGACGTTCCGAGTCAGATTGGTGACAACAACGACGCGAGCATGCGACTTGTCCTGATTGCCACCATTGTCCATGTCAACGTCAGCATCTCCCAGAGGATGGGGCGAGGTCGAGCGCCCTCGCGACGAAGGCATTTTGCTGGT
Source organism: Heliocybe sulcata (assembly GCA_004369045.1). NCBI lineage: Eukaryota > Fungi > Basidiomycota > Agaricomycetes > Gloeophyllales > Gloeophyllaceae > Heliocybe > Heliocybe sulcata. The sequence continues at coordinate 1,177,610 of ML213504.1, read as the reverse complement.
AGTCGACCCTTGTCCGAGCAGCCAAGCAGAGCACTCAGCTAGGTTTGAGTTTACAAGATGCTGCGTGACAGAACATCACCGTTACATTATGTCACGAAGCAAACTTAAGTTGGGCGTCTAGAGAGCGGGTGATTGTGGACTATTATGGGCTGTAACATCGCTCACAGGAGGTGTAATATTACATGTCTCTCCTCCGGAGCTCGACATTAGGTATGTTAAGAACTAGTAGCCTTCCATCTTCACCCATCTCCCGCTGCCCGCAACAGAATCCTCAGCCTTCGCCCTCCTTCGTCGACGCTTCGAATTCTCCTGACCTTGGACAGACATAGGGAAACCATGCGCCTTGGTCATGTGCCGCTTCAGCGTATCTTGCCGGGAGTAAGACTTAGACTCGTCCTCCGGGCACATGTCGCATTTGAATGCCTTGAAATCGAGCGCGTGCCTCGATTCGTGGCGCCTGCATTCGTTCCTGCGCAAGAACCGCTGGCCACTAACACGAGGTGAGTTCAAACTTGCTTGGAACCTGGCCTCGCATTCTAGGAACCATATTACTCACCAGTGACTACATTCATACGGCCTGTGATCGACATGCGAGCCGACATGAGTGACAATATGGTCGCGCCGCTTGTTCCTCTGGTGGCATCCTTTAACGTAGCATCTATAATCCTCCAAGAGCTCGCCTCTCTCAGACAGTTTGCCTACGTAGGGGAAGAACCATGTACCCTCCATGTCGTGGCCGGGATAACGGAGCTTGTACCTTTCTACCTTGTCGCGCAGGGTTTCGACGTCCACGCCCAGATGGGCATTTAGTACTGGACTGTTTGGTATGCAGAACCGAGGTTGCGATGAAGTATTGGGGCTCAGTTCGCCGATAGGCCTGTAGTGCCCAGCATTGTCCAGGATGGGACCGGAAGGCGGAGGGAAAGTCCACTGCACTGGCGGGTGCGTAACCGTCATGTTCGCCTCCACCTTGACGTTGAAGGACTGCAGCATTGGCGGAAGTTGTAACAGAGTAGGGTCCAGCGCAACAGGAGTAGGAGGACGCTCAGAACGTAGTGCCGCTTCTTGCGCGATTGCCTCCAGCTTGACAAAGCTCTCGGCCAGTAGGTCGTGTACCGATTGCCCAGACTGCGTCAAGTCTAAGGGTTCCTCAGTAAGCTGAAGAGAAACCGGCCAAGCGGGAACAGGGGTAGTGTGCGCGCTGGCAGGAGGCTCCAGCTCATCGTCAGCGAGGGAGTTCTCTTCCGGTGAGTCAAGCTGTTCGTCCATGGGCACATCTGGTGCAGTTGGCACTGGCCCAGTGATATCAGCGGGATTGACACAGACAAGAGGCTCTTCGTCCACAAGGAAGGTATGCATGTTTATGTCCGGAAAAATACCAATTGGAGGTTCAGTAATCGGAGTGGAGAACGGATCGCCTGTCTTATTGCTCATAGAGGGACGCCGGTTTGGAAATACCATAGGAGGCAGAAATACACCGCCAGGCCCGCTATGTTTTGTCAAAATAGGCGTCCAGGGCGTATCACAGATTTGCGGCGAGAGACGAGGAGGTACGAAATCTTGAGGAGAACAGTCCACCATCGTGAAGTCGTCAAGGCGCTCCTGTACCACTGGAGCGACTACGGTATCCGTCTTGCTGCATTCGTGCTCCAGAATTTGCTCAGAATCCAGGGAAGACAGAAGTCCGTCAAGGAGTATGCCAAGTCCAGCAAGGCCAGGTTGGATTGATAGAGCATGCTGAGAGAGACCGGCACCGGTTGCATTGGATTGGAAGTCGTCAACCGAGGCTAGAGTGCTGAGCTCGGAGGAGCTCTTGGGATATTCAGGAAGAGAAGGTGAGAGTAGAGTGTTCTTCTTGAAGGGAGCGTTTGTAATAGTGTTCGTTCTATAGAATAGTTCGTGCTCGTCCCTGTAGCTATCCATGTCTGAAAAAGGGATGGTCTCGTAGGGAGGTATAGTGCTGGGACTCTGCGCTGTGTCCTTCGAACCGTAATAGAGGAATGTGTTCATATCGAGGAAAGAAGATAAAGAAAAGAAAAATCGTAAGAGGTCGTAAAGTAGTCGTAAACGTGTGGCGACCCGTCGCCGAACGATAAAGCGAGGGGATAGAAGTGGATGAGATACAAGACGAGGGCAAAAGGATATGACGGTGGCGGTTCGACTCGCCGCATTACGCGCATTATTTGGCGCTGCTTGTCGATCGTCGAAGTCCGGTTGAGACGAACTCACCGCCCGCCATTTTCTTGACCAATCTCTGTCGTCTGTCCCTCATGGCCTCCGAAAACTCTAAACCCAAGGCGCCCTCGAATGTATCCAAACCTCGCAAACGGTTTGTAGGGAGCAAGGCAAATGGACCGTCCAAGTCCTCGTCTCCGGCCCTCCTCGCGAACCAAATTCCTCAAGACATTTTGTCCGATGTGCAGCTGAACAATGCGATTAAGCAGCTTCCTTCCAATTATTCCTTCGAGATCCACAAAACCATCCACCAAATCAGGAAGAATAGTACGAAGATGGTTGCTTTGCAGATGCCCGAGGGCCTTCTCATGTTCGCTTGTACCATTGCCGATATCATTGAGCGGTGCGCAGGTGATAGCTTCACTTCCTTGCCCGTGTCTTCAAGGAGACTTACGTTGGCTCAGGTTTACTGATGCGATCACCGTGATTATGGGAGATGTGACATACGGAGCTTGCTGTATCGATGACTACAGTGCGGTCGCTCTGGGATGCGATATGCTCGTTCATTACGGGCACAGTTGTCTGGGTAAGCAGTTCCATCCTCGCTTCCTCCGTCTCATACTAACGCTAATCATTAGTCCCTATCGATCAGACAACGATCAAGACCCTCTATGTTTTCGTGGAGATTGCCATTGATTCCGCTCACTTGGAGCAGACTATACGAGTGAACTTTCCCGATGACCGAAATCGCTTCCATGAAACAGTACTGGATGGATCGACATCGAATGCGAGTATAGAGGCCGGATCAATCATAGGGCCGACAGGACATCTGCAGATAGAAGGCCCGGACTCCAATCATGATGCAGATGTGCCGTCTGAGGCAGCTGCATCCGGCGTATCCAGTACCGACCCCTCTTCAGACCCGACGCGCCTAGCATTGGTCTCCACCATTCAATTCGTTGCCGCATTACAGCGACTGAAGGAAGACCTATCCACGCCTTGGTATGAGCGACACCCTGAGGCTGCACCGCCCACATCCCACGGCACGGATCCGGAAGCTGCGGCGGAGTCCAGTACATCCGCGCTGCAACTACACGAGTCAGCTGAGAGCAAGGTATGGAAGGGGAGATACGAGGCTATGATTCCGCGATCAAAGCCTCTTTCCCCTGGAGAAATTCTGGGTTGTACTGCCCCAACGTTGGGCGATGTCGATGCTTTGATGTCAGTTCCTCGGCCCACCCAGTACGTTTTATGGACTAATCCCATCACGCCATAGATATCTCGGCGACGGACGGTTTCATCTGGAATCTATCATGATCGCAAACCCGAGCGTCCCTGCCTTCCGGTACGATCCATACTCCAAGAAGTTGACGCGGGAGTATTACGATCATAGGGAAATGCAGTCTGTGAGGAACCAGGCTGTGACGACCGCGAGGAACTCAATAGAGGCGCTGTCTGACCTAAAAATGAACGGGGACGGAATTGTCAGTGTATCCCCAGTCCAGAAGGACCCCGTGTGGGGCGTCATTCTGGGTACCCTAGGGAGACAGGGTAGCTTCAAGCAGCTCCAGGTACCTCTACGCTATCCTTGTCTACCCCAGAAATTAACTGCGTCCCACAGGCAATCACACACCAATTATATTCCAGTCCCACGCCCATCCCCTTTATTCCCATCCTTCTATCGGAGCTGTCCCCGGCGAAACTCTCGCTGTTCAACCCGCACATTTCCACATTTGTCCAGACGTCATGTCCACGGTTGTCGATCGACTGGGGCTACGCTTTTGATAGGCCGTTGCTGAGCCCGTACGAGACGGCTGTAGCTGTTGGGAAGGCGCCAGGGTGGATGGAGAAGGAGAAGGAGGGTCGTGTTTATCCAATGGATTTCTATGCTGCGGGGAGTCCCTGGGCTGTATCCAGGTCCAAAGGCGTATTCGATTAGTTGTATGTACGGAGTATATGAGGCATATCTCTAGAGCAGGAGTATAGTATCAGTATCTGCTACTGCGATCGGACGAATTGTGGCTGTCACGTGCGCCTTCTGGCATACAACGCGACCGCGATCACGCTGTACGCGAGCTGTTAGCTACTCATATATACGGTCACATCTCGCTTCACAGCTCAACGTTTCAACAACGTTAGCCTTATCAATGGAGAGCTCTGGCGCCCCGCGAGGGATGCAGCAAGAGAGCGGGTATGTAACACAACCGCAAGACTCGATCACTCTCGGGCAGCTAAAGAGCATGGTGGCTTCGGCGCCGAAACCTAAGGTGCTGTCCTGTTCGTCTATGCCATGGCCTATGCTAATGAAAGCCATTGTGCCGTAGCAATCGTACTATGACTTTCGTTATGATGACGAGGATACCATGCTTAACGAGATTGAAGAGTTCTACTCGTATGTCGAGGTCGGTCAGGTGGAAGAGAACCTCAGAGCTTGGGAGGGCTCTTTTGACGGAGGTGCGCAGATGTTTCGATACACTGATTACTAATATATCTTAGGCTGTACGTTCAGAGTGGGTGAAGGCTCAATCATCCAAGCGGAAGGCCCATATAGAGGTTCTGCTGGAAAGCTTGGAGCACAAGGATGCTGTTGTACGCTTCACGAATGCTCGCAGACTTCTGTATGTCATGCAAGGTATGCCCATTGCCGGGGGCTGCTGGACGACCTGCTCATCCTGATTTAAGGCTCCTTCGCCGAGACGACCTCGCCGGAGCACCAGCTGCATTGGATCTTCGAGAACTGCAAGCTCGTACGGGCTGCTAATGGGCTCAGTTCGATTTTAGAGGCTCTCAAGATTGCAAGTGCAAAGCACGACTTGCTATTGTAAGCGTAAACTTTCTCCATGAGATCCTGGATTCCCCCGCTCATAGTATTTGACCCAGCAACATGTCGGATGCGGATACGTCTCGGTTCAACATCACTCCCGGGGAGAAGGCTGACTTTCTGGAGGAAGTTATCACGGAGATTTCTGTCTATCTGGGAATGCTCTACCATCTCATCGAGGTGTGCAAGGGCCATGATGACTTTGCGGATGAAATGAGTAAGTTGTAAGTTTTTTTGATACGCGTATGGACACTGGAGCGTTTTAGTGAGCCTGGATCCTCCACTCCCTGTGTACCTCATGAACGTCGTAGCAAGTCTGAAGGACAGGATATCTAAGGGATACCCCGTGAAGAAGGTAGCTGTCGTCTTTTCGTACTGCACTTGAGCTGACATCAGGCAGCTACTCTTGGTTATGTGGAAAACTATCCTATGCTGCTTCGGTGGTATCCGCGAACTTGCCAGAGTTAAACGACTTTCACGCGAATTGTCAAACTTACCTCCGGTTCCCGACGAGGGTGAGCCATATCACCACGTTGTTCGGCTTGTCCTCACCCACTATGTAGCATTGCCCATCAAGGCGACACCACTAGATATTGAGGCTTTCCATCAGGAGACATCAGTCAAATATCCGACGTTCATGGCTCATGAAGACCCGCTTCCTGTGCCGAATAAACCAGTGCCGACACCTAAGTTGGCTGAAGCCTACTCACCCATTCCTGTCCGACACCACTACCATCACGAGGACGAATCTCACCACATGTCGCATGGGCCTCACTCTTTCCCGCAGCAACAGCCCCCCGGTTCCGGTTTCCGCGCCGTACCACAGCCTGCTACACCTGCACCGTCACCTCCGCCCTCACCGAAACCGAAGAAACAGCAATACCAGACAGATCAGAGCCGACCGTTTTTGTTCCCCTTCTCTCGTGGTAGCATGAGATACAGGAGTCGCCGTCTGGTCCCATTTGCCATTGAAGAAGCTGACAAGTTGTATCACAAACATATGTATGTCAGTCTGGCTTTGTGGCAGATGTGGCGGACGAGAGAGGAGTGTATGACAGCTGAGAGTGGTCTTGAACATATGCCAGGATCAGAGCTGTACCCGGATTCCAGTCGGACGGAGACGACTGACGACGACGTATGTCGCGTGCCTTATGCGCGGTGTTGGCCTGCAGCTAATAATGTACAGGATGAACTGGTGGAACCACTGGCAGACGTGGCTCTACTAGATCAAAGAATAGCGGAAGCGGATGTGGCGATAAGGCAAGCTAAGGATGGTGCCGACAAGCGGAAGGCTAAGGAAAGGAAGGAAGACTTGATGCGTCTTAAGAGAGTGGAGCAGATATACGTACGTCCTCGTTTCGATGTCTCGTTAGGCACGTTCTCATGCTGGTCGTATCTTAACCACCAGTCCGCTGGTCTACCCGTCCTCTCCGGATGGGTCCTGGTTTTGTTGAAGCTTCTGCTTGCGACTGTCTCAGCGGCGAGCAGTGCCCAGCCACCTCCATCATCTGCTTCAGGTGGTTTCCCGCCTGGAGTCTCTCCTCGTGAGTCTGCTTTCTGAACTAGATGTACTTCGAGTGTTTACGCCACGTCTAAAGCTCCAGAGCAGCCTTCACCGCCTCCGCCGAGTTTCGAGGAAACTGATGTCCTGAGGCATCGTGAAATAACGTCCAAGGCTGTTTCTGCCATTCTCTTGCTGACCATGAAGTGGTTCAAGGTATCTCGTGAGTTGTTCAAAACCATAAATATCCTGCGTGTTTATTGGTAATTGCGTGACAGATGTCATGAAATTTCACCATCTGGGCCAATTGCTCCTGGATACGAATTGTCTGTTGCTCATCTTGAAGATGTTTGGTTTGCAAGAGGTTGCGGTTTCGGTGGTCTCAAAGGCCGACTTACCGGAGTTCAAGTCAGACCCACTGTTATTGTCCCTGCTTCACATCCTGACATGATCACAGTCTCTTCCGATATTGTTACAACAAGTTCTCGCGTAGCCCGCAGCCAAACTATTTCAAGGACGAGCCGAAGAAGCCATACACCCGTAAGGCCACGCAACCGGGGCAGAGTCAGGAAGAGGAGGTAGAATATATCACCGAGTTCTCCTGGCGAAACTTCTTCTCGACCATCAACTTTGCGAGGATAATGCAGAAATTATCCAAGCATCGCTCGCATCGAATATGGATGCTCGTGCAATACAAGAGCTCGGTAAGCACTACATGATCGTGATAAGTGGTCGGCGATTTTCTCAACTTTCGTCAAGGCTGTCCTGAAGCGCGTCTTGAAAGTGAATCACAAGATGCTGCAGCTTCATATCCTGAAACTCATCAAGAGTCAAGTGCCGTTCTCCGGGCGGAAATGGCGACAATGTAGTAAACCATCAGATTTCATAAAGATCCTACACTGATCCCCTTCTAGCGAACATGAAGGTCATCACATCGATATATCTGAATTGCAGGCCGGATTTGCGAGATGAATGGCTGACCGGAACAGAAGTCGATGACGTGGCTGACGCACAGGTAAGGGTGATGTTCATTTCTGCGGCCATCAGCTGATACTGTTTCCTGCAGGCGCAAGAACAAGCTCTGCGCCATTTAGTCAAGTTCTGTGAGGCTGTCCAACCTGATTATTCCTTTGGTTATTGAAACAGATTTCCAGACAACAGCAAACGATATGGTTCGGCTGCAGCTCATCAAGCCCAAGCTCACAGGAGATCGGTTAGCATGTCCCATCATCTGGAGGGACTAGACCCAGGATACCAGCTACCAGGCATGATTCGACCCGTGGGGACGCCTAACGTCGTGGAAGCGGACGTGTTCCCTCCCGTTCGTGCTCAAGCACCAGATCCCTCGATATTCTTGCCATACATCCCAGAAGACATTGCGTTCGAAGAGGAGTATGAAGAATATTTATCCGACTTGGGCTGGTCAGACTCAACCGCAGGGACTACAGGGGATGCCTCGCTCTTCGGCGGAACATCGGCCTGGCACAGACTTCCGGAGTTCGTCTCTGAGATAGCAGACGGAATCAGTGATAGCGAGAGCATTGTCTCCATTGGTGAGCTGGGAGACGAAGCGCGATTGGATGTCGGTCGAGATAGTGATATCCCAGACGAGAACGTGAATAACTGGGAGGTGAGATCTCTTCAACTTTGGCATGCTGACCCAGAACTGACCGGTTCCGATCTAGCACATGAGTCCCAAGACAATGGCAGCTTTGCCAAAGTCTCCAGCAGGGCCTCGCCGATCAAACTCAGGAGGAGGACTGCGGCCCGTACTGCCTTTCAGTCTCGATGATAACAGCGCGATTGACGTGGATACCGAGGATGACGAGCAGATGGGACCGATGCCTCGTGAGCAATCTGGACCGTTCGGCGCAGGAGGAGGTGTGGACGAAGTGGAGTATGCTTATGGGTGAGTCTTCCTTGACGAATTGCGGGGAATGCTGAGAGTGACGTCTATTGCAACTTTCAGCGTCTGAAGCGTGAAATGGTATCTGGGCCCATGGGGTTCCCCCAGACTAAGCTCGTCAGCCGGAACTACTTCGTATCTCATGACGTCTCGGTGGAATAGTATTGGAAAATTTGTAGAAGAGTGATGACTCCCGAGTCATGGACCAATAGCAATCTACTGCTAGTGGGTATTCAGGCCTCAGGCACGGCATGCAGCCTGTGATACTGCGCGGGCCACCCCTTCCGTTAGCTCAAGGTGTGGCGTGGGCGTGGTCCCACAGCAAGAGAAGCATTGCCGGGACGACGTCTCCGACAATAAGTGTTGATGGAGCTCCCACCGGTGATGGATATGTATCTAAGGGAAGTGATATCGATGAGCCCTCAGACGGGACCGTGGTGCGCGGACGTGAGTCACTGTTTCAGGGAGAAGAGAACAGGAGGTTTATTACATTCCTTGAACGTACAGTCATGATACCGAGGGGTAAGGCGCGGCAGCTGCGGTCCAGTTGATATGGACTGCATGTCTGACACGATGCACAGTTGTATGGCCGGCGTACTTGGCTCCCAGATACGGCTCCCTCCTGACGTGGAAGCGGCCGAGGGACTGCGTGACTGGTTACAAAGGTGTTACGTAAGCGCAAGGTCCGGTTGGCTTGCTTGAAGTAGAAAATTGTAGGCTCAGCCAGCAACGCACCTCTTGGCCAGACGCCTCTCGGATCGACCCTCTCTCTGTCGGTCCTTCGTTGTTGCTACCACCTTCCCGGCTGCCTTCGACGACAACGGCGGCGTCGACAGAAGGGGGCATCCGACTGCAAGCTACCTAGAGCCAAGGTTACAGCGCCGCCTGTCCTCGCTGATTCTAACGGTGTTCTGTATTCTGCTTTACCCTTCCTTCTCCTAAAAGGCACGCCTTCGTTGCGCGTTCGCCATCTGCCCGTCCTCCCTGCCGCCAGTACCACTAGATCCTTCTTGACCCCGCCTTTCACGACTTATATTACGACCGTCTCCATCTAGTCCGCTCTTTCTTGACGAAGGAGCACCGCACCCGTCTTGTCGTCAATTTTCAGGTCTTACCTGGGTGACGACTTGCTCTACGGGTTTACGTTCCCCCCTGCCGATGCCAGTTCCCGTTTTCGGCTTCTCAGCGCACCCGGTTATTAAGCAGCGTCAAACTGGCGACCGCGATCAAGCCGAGTCCTCTGTCCTCGGACATCTGAAGACATCCCTGCCCTCTCTACCTCAGGGCCCACCTCCATCTTTCGGATCGCGCGAGGAGTGGATCAATTCTCTACCTTCTTGGCGACGCAACAAGTGCCGCGAGATCTGGGACGAGACATCTGCCTCGCGGAATTTTGACGAGGGGTTGACTGTCGCGGAGAACGCGTCGGTCATTAAAGGAGCTCACGCGGAAGCGTGTATTCCGCCCGTGTCTGCACATCTCAGCCTGACGGCTGAGACTGCGGACGTTTGGAGTAGTGCAATGTACGAAAGCACTGCGCGAAGTGGGAAGGACGCCAGGGGCAGTTGGTCTCGTTATGGAGAAGTTCTTCGCGTCAGGGAACTGAAGCAGGAGAACATGTACGAGAAAGGTGCATTCACCCCTGTATTCGAAGATATGTCACCCGAGGCAGACTCTGGAGAAGTCGATTCCAGCCCTCCCGAGCCGATGACACCTTTCGGTGAATATGTGGACCGTGCGATGGCGACGGGTCCTCCTGTACAGGTGTACGAGTCGGTTCCAACAGTGCCGAACTACTACCCTCAAGAGTACCACTCTGCGTTTTCGGCGTTCCAGTATCACCAGCAACAGGAGCCGTCCAAGCAGGTCGACGCGGCCTTTCAGGCAGTCGCGTCCGTCACCGATCCCACGGCGGCTCCTGTGGCTTCTGCCGCCTATCGCAAATTGGCCGAGCCGCTTTCTGAGTGGGTCGCAAGTTATGTGTGGAAAGTCTGCACCAGCGGCATGAGCTTGCCACCGCAATACGTGAAGCAAGGGTATGTCTGTCGTCCGAATGAACCCCTTCCAAATGGTCGTACTAACTTACTCTCTAGACGCAATCCTTTACTGGAATACGCCAACTCACCTCCTAGCTACTTGGCTGGATCCGTCCGCGGACTATTCCTGTCCACGCTCTTACAGCCTTCAGCCGTGTTCCTCGCTGTGTGGTACATACTACGACTACCTTCGTTCCTCGGTCCTATTGACTTCGGCTCCGATCAAGCTCGGGAGGCTCAGTTCAGGACCGAGTTGTTAAACGACTCCCTTCAAGGCATCGACAGCGAGTCTGTAGCCAAGGCGCCCTACAAGCTGATTGTTTTGGGTTGTATGCTCGCGAATAAGTGGTTGGATGACCACACCTTCTCCAACAAGACTTGGTAAGTCGCTGATTGAGGCGTTGTATGTGCATATGTTCATGATCAATTCGTTTATGATTCAGGCATACGATATCCCACGTCCCCATCCTCTCGCTGAATCGGTTGGAGTCACTGGCGTTGCACTTCTTCGCACATGACCTTTCGATCGAACCCCACGCTTGGACTGGTTGGCTCCGGCACCTTATTGAGTACCACCGTTCGCTGCCGGCTGTTGCGCCGCAGGCTATCTCCCGTCCCTCGTCAAGTCCCCATGCCATCGTCCGGAAGACACTTGAGGATCTCATTGACGTCCCCGCTGCTACTAATACCACACACGATTGCGGCGAGAGTACCTGCTTCGGTGGGACCATAGGCCCCGTATTTCTCGGCCTCGAGGATCGGAGGCTGGAGAAGATTCAGAGGGAGGAAGGCATACTCGATCCAGGCGTTGATGACCTGGAGATCGACCTTGACGAGGATGGCCCACTGAGAGAAGAATATCTCCCCAAGCGTCGTGTCAGCAGGTCAGGTTCTGTCCGAAGTGCTGGATCGAGCTCCAAGGGTTCGTTCGTCACTAACCGACCGGCTAGTGATGCCGATGCCTTACTGCCTCCTCCCGCGAAGTGGAGTCCTGCTGCAGACGAGCCTATCGTTCCGCAACGGCACCGGGAGAACGGCCAGTACATCGCTGTGCGACCTCCCCTTGTATCTGCTCCTGTCAACTACGTCGTACCGCCACCTCCGTACATCCCACCTGGTCACGCTATGTATCCTGCTTGGTCGGGTGTGGCTTACTTGCCGCCTGCGAAGCATGCCGGGGCTATTGGCTGCCCCCACGAGAATGCTGGATACCCCGAGCCGTCCCATGATTGCACTGGGTCTTGCCTGCACACATCCACCCGCGTGCGCTCGCATTCGTTATCTTACGACCACGCTAATTCTCAGTGCGCTGTCCAACATGCCCGGTCGCGATCTCAACTTCCCACTGAGTATGGTTTTGCCGATGTCCATGCACCTGCCGGACAATACTGTGTGCAGCCCAACTTCGATTATCACTGGGCCCCACCCCACTATGCATACGCTGCTCCCTACGCTCACGCTTTTGCGCCTGGCCATCGGGTTGACTATCAACCCTGGCTGCGTGCATGAGCTGATTCCGTTCCTTACAGACGGCAGTTTAGAGTCCACTCGAGGTCTCGACATCGTCATCGCACGCCTCGATGCCTGGCACTGCCTAATCCCACTAGCTTACCCGATAACGCGTCTCTCAAAGCGTGCACTGAATAGATTGGACCCCAATCGGCTCCTATAGTGTCCTATCGGCCACTCTTTCCAGATCAAGTCTCTTTCTTCACCCGGATTCTCAACCTCTGTATTTTTGTCCAAATATCTCTCAAGGTCAACCTCACTGCATATATGCGACATATCCATCCTGTCGACAGGAATTGGCCAAGCTCGTCGGAATTTTTTGACGTCTACTATTCTCGGCGTTTCGCGTATTTATTTCCACGGTCGTTCGGCTTTCGAGCGTCTTGCCTCGGACACTCAGACGGTTAATGGGACAAGGTACAGGGGGAACGTCCCCCCTCCGCCAACAGTACTATTTTCAGGGCCTCAAGTAGATCCTTTGTGATCTGCGTTGGACTATTTCCATTGCGGCTTGTCTCGCTGATTTCTTTCCTCGGAAGCGTCCTGAACAGTCGTCTACCACAGTACCACTATTACTAGTATGGTCACATTAATTTCTCCGTTCGCCGTTTGTTCCCCTTCCGGTTTCGTTCATTCACGTTCATCACGATCCAGAAACATGCATAAAAATGTAGAAAATCCCAAACTCTGTTGCCATCCACCTCTGTTCCCTTTGCAGTTGTACATCTTTGCCTTGACCTTTCAGTTACCCTCACCCTATTTTCCGCTTCTTAAGTAGGTAAGTAGTTATGCAGTATTTCGTCTTGTTCTGCGACAGTTGTATCTTATAGTTTGCCCTGAAACGGTGCTCTGATGTGTTTGCTCATGGATTGGCCCACGCGACCACCACTCTGCTGGAGGAGCCGGCACTGAGGTACGGGTGGAAAGAAAATGCTTCTTCTATTGATATTCTCGTACATCGCGCGACTGTAACACAACAAGTTATATCCTGACAACGAGGAAGGGTACTTCAACATCTTCGTCGTTCTCGTCGGACACCATCACTTCCACAATGAGGTGCTTGACATGCGGAGGTATGGGCTTCTTGCTGACCTGCTCTACGAGCTTGCTGAACTTCATCGGCAGCCGTTCGTCGCTCTGCATCATGAGGATCAGAGAGCATCTCGAGAGTACAAGAGGGCCGCACCTTCTTCTTGCCGATAAAGGAGCTCCAGAGCATGCTGACACCCTGGCTGACCATACCAACTTCAAGATTCAACTCTTTCTTGAACCAGTCAACGATCTCCTTCAAGGTGGGATCGCCCTTGAACTCGAAGCGATCCCAGAGCGTCCACTCGGTAGAGCCGTACTTATTCTTCTTCGCAGCTATCGGCTCCGAGAACCCGAAGAATGGCAAGGCTAGATTCACGAAACCATTCTTGAAGTCCTCCAGCTTGTTCTTGCCATCGATCAGCTATATAGAGGTCTCTTTCAGAGATCCACTCATACAGCAGTATAAACGGCATTGACAGACCTTGTACAGTTCCAAGCACACCAAGCCAACAACCAAGGAGGTCGTAGTGGCTATGGCAGGAATGATCTTGCCGGCGATCTGCTTCGTCGTGTGTCGATCTGCGATAGTGATGTTATAATTCATGGCGCGCAGATTTGACGCAGCCGTGATGAAATCAATATGGTGGTTGGTGTCGTCATCCTTTTCAAACTCCACGGGGTTGAGGCGGTAGCCGGCCAAGGACGATGGAGGCGGGAGCTTCTTCGCAAGGTCAGTTACATCGCCTGTCTCTGCTCGCACATGTCAGGATAGAGTATGACAAGAGAATCTCAATATCTCACCTCCACCAGCCTCCGGGGCAGGATCATTGTCGTTGATCTGAACCTTGACGCCGCTCCTGGGGGTGAACTCCGGGACAACGACGGAGTCAACGACCTTCTTGAAGAGGGCAGGGTCCGCTTCCCCCCGGAGTCCGTAGTTGAAAGCATGCAAGTTAGCAGCGGCAATGATGAAGCCCAGATGCTGAGGCTAAGGACATAGTATCGTTAGTCATGAGGTCCTCAAGGCACGCATGCAAACATACGTCGTCCGAGTTGAAAGTTAACGGATCTGGAGCACGCTTAGGTCCGCTCCAGAAGGGCTGGCCAGTGCTGGTGGTGGCGTCTTTGGGCAAACTGTACAGAAGCTGCCTAATGGTGTGGTTGAACTTCTCCTCGAACTGTAATCTCGCCCAAACAATGCACTCGTCGAAAGTCAGAGGCTTGTCGGTCACAAGATATGAGACGATCTGCTCCAACTGCTCCTTCTGTTGGCCTGAGTACTTCAAGGCGCTCTCGAGATAGTTCGGCTCCGACAGATAAGAGTTCACAGCCTGAGGAGGCTTCACGAATAGGTTATCGAATTCCTGACGACTCCACTACAAGAGAGTAAATGTCAGACAGTTGGTACGAAAGCACGATACACGGACCTCGATAGTGTGCTGGATGGCATTTGGGAAGTTCTTGACCGTGCACGAAGGCGTCTCCTTCTCTGGGGGGTCCTGCGAAGAGGAGTACGACTCCGTCAGGTGCGGAACGACTACTTGCGTATTGCCCTTTGTACCAAGAGTTCCGGACTCCAGCAGCGGCTTCAAATAGAACACGCAACGCTGATCCATATATTGGCCTGGACGCATATCATTTAGCAAATAACAGGATATTCCGTGACACTAGGAACGTACGAGCTTTGACGTTGTCCAGGGCGTTCGTTACTCCATCAATCCCGTGGAAAAAATCGTCACCATAGACGTCTACAGCAGAATGAGCGAGAATAGTGGAGAAAGAGGCGTAATATCCTCACTTTCCGTATCAGGGCCAACCGGCTCCTGCTTGCTCAGAATATGACCCATGAGGTCAGGGTTCATGTCTGCAACAGCGGCAGCAGCGACCTCCGCTTTGAACTTCCCGAGATCCTTCGCACGGAACAGGAACTGCCGATTCAGATTACTCTTCTCGATCGTGTCCAGGTCCGTGACGTGGATGACACCCTTGGGACCCGAGCCAAGGCCCATCATACTCCAGTTCTTCAGCATCTCGCAGCCAATAGCCCCGGAACCGACGAGGAACTCGCGGAAATTGGCGAGCTTCTGCTGAAACGCCTTGCCAAAGACTGCAATCTGGCCATCGTAACGAGAACCGATGGGCTGGCACTCCTCCTCGGTAGGCAGGCTAGCAGGGAGGGACTCCAGAGAGTCGAAGTACATATTTTGCACCATAGGGTGGAACTTGGCGGAGCAGGCCTTGAGCACTTCCTGCGCAACGAAACCACCCATAACAGCAACTATGGGAGAGATGTCACCCGAGGCTTGGTAGGCCAGCTCGGTAATGACCTTCTCGTCGACCTCCTGTTCAAGCTTCTTTGCCAGCGCTACCAGAGCAGACGCGTCTTCCGCATTCCGAGGACGCGGCAGACGGCCATGCTGGACGCGGAATTCTGATAGAGCCTGAAAACCTGCATGAAGCGTCGCTGGCCGATCCCACTTGGCAAAATCGGTGATGAAGTACTCAGGAGCCTTCAGTGACTCTCGAAGAGATTTCTGCAACGGATAGGTGAATATCTCGAAACTATGATTAGCAAAAAGCACGCACGAATTCTATGATCTTCGGCATCTTGATCTGCGTGAAAATGCCACCCCTCTTGTATTCGCCAAAAGTGGATGTATCACCGATTGTGAAGGTGTAAGGGCCTTTTACTGAGACTTTTCGCGGTTCACAGCCATTGAGCTCCTCCATACCCTGGACTTCCGTGAAGGTCACGAAGTCACCGTCCTCGAGGCCGTGCCGTGTCTCATCGAGGGTCGTCACGAGACCTTCATCGTCCTCGAGAGCGTATCAGACAGTGATTCAATCTCCCAAAACATGACACACCTTCTCCACAGATACGATCATGCCGCTCAGAGGTTGCTCACCGGTAGGGTCGACGCATGTGAATTTTGGCCCAAAGTCATTGAAAGCGGAGCTAGCAAGATACGGATGAGATAGTAGGACTTGGGCTGCTATGGATTCCCGTTACCCGAAAAGACCGCGAGTCTCGGCTGCAATGAAGGGCACTCCGTTCTGGTGCGTCCAGTCATTGATTTCCAACTGCTTCGCTATTGGCACGCCACACAAGACAACGACCTGGTGTCAAGTCAGGCAGAAGGATATACGATACCACACGAGCCACATACCTGAAAGCCCTGGATCATATCAACCGTGATCTCTTGACCAGGCTTTCCTCCCAGGTCGCGGACAGGCACATATGTGTTGAGCTCAGCCAACCTGGGCACCGTGGCCGCGGCACGGGACTTGCCAATATCTTCCTCGCGGAGGAAGAACTGAGAAGTACATAATTGAAGATCAAGTTCTATTCGCGCGCTTTTTGCATAGTGGACGTACCTGCGTACTCAGGTCTTGCACCTTGACGGGTTCGGGATCATAGATCGTGACGGACTTGACGCCAGCCAAACAGACGTTCTTGGCTGCGTACAGTCCATGATCTCAGCGATCGATACAACACCTGAGACATGAGACACACCGATCTCGACACCCAGGCCCTGTGCGCCTACGATCAGGATGTTTGAAGCTGCCATCCGCTTCATGGCTACACTAGAGTTCAAACGCATATAATGGACGGATCGATCTCAACATACCTTCATGTCCCAGGACATAGCTTCACATGTGAGGGCGCGTGTTAGCCCAGAAAAATCTGCGTACTCGAATGAAATCCTTACAGTTGCCGGGAATAGAGGCCCTCATCAATGGCCGTCTCGTCGATGTCCATCGCCGATGGGAGGTTGGCGGACATCTTTCGTCAATGAGTAATCGATACAGATGAAGTCGTTAGATACAATAGGGCCAAGCGTGAGACAAGAGGAGGAGATAAATGAATGGGTGAAGCAGTCCTAAGCAAGCCTTATATCGACGCGCGGCAACTATACGCGTCTAACGAGCGCGCGTAGGCTTTGTAAGCAGGGTCCGGCCTCAATATTCAATGACCGTAGAGCTACAAATATCGAAATGTTGGCTCGAATGCCAGAACATGGAGGAATGCGCGAGCACCAACTATGTTTCTGTTCCCATCAGGCATCGCGGACAAGTACCTCATACCACTACTTGGAAACAGTCGCCCTCGCCAGCACTTCTTCAAGTTGCGTATACAGAGAACAATGTTAATGGCTATATGGTACACAATGCATGGCTCAGACCATGTGAGCAGCAGAGACTACTTGCGGTAGAACTGTAGTCGTAGCAGTCAGTACAGATCTCGGCAAAAACTTGACATAGACTCACGTTACGGCGGAAGTTGAACCAAAGTGACAAGCATCCCCTATCAAAGCTGCACCGGAAGCCTCTGGAAGAACAGAACAAGTTCAGCGACTTCCACATAATAAATGCTGCTAACAACATACCTCTTGTGGGAGAACTCCCATTCGCGATTCACAATTCTGAACGCAATGTCTTCGTACGGGGGTCCTGCCGTGAAGTAAAGGAGCACAGTTTCGTCATTTCCAGGCTCCTTAATAATCTTGTACGTCGGAGCTTTGGACTTGTCAATAAGGTCCGGATAGAATATGTTGAACTGGAATTGATTTTAGGCACCTTCTACGCTATCTCGATTCACACACATACCTTGTAGCCCTGAACGACCTTTGGAGGAGGATTGTCCGTGCTGAATTGGAAGTGAGCTCCGGCGTATCCAGTGCAAGCTAATTGAAACATACTCGTAGTGCGTCTGGTTGTACTTGTTCCATTCGTATCCGGTATGCACCCGATTGAAATACCTGGGTTTTCTCGGTCTGTACTTATCTTCCCAATTGTACGTCGCAGGAGTCGGCAAGTTCTCTTCCAGGTTGAACAGTTCCTCTTCCTCATCAAGGTCACGCTCCGCTTCCATTCGGTATAGAGCTTCAGACACCATGATGTCAGCAGTCCCGCTGGGCGCTTCTTCGGGTTCGACTTCTGCTGCCGCGGGCTGGGCAGCTCGGGGGATGAACCGGGATGCTGCAACGGCCCGACGCTTCTCAAACTGGCAGACATCATGAGGAAGGAGTAGAGCGCGGGACCGAACGGTACCTACAAGTGCATGTAGATCTTCCTCCTCAGTAACGATGTCAATTTGACGATCCTCAAACGGTAGCTTAGTGATATCGACCAAAGGAGGACTCATAGATCTGTCATAAGGCTCGACATCTTCAGCCGGCGCGACCTCCCGTGTCGCTGCTTCACTCGATGCAGGCGCCTCCGTAGCGGTCTTGAGTGCCCGATTGGCAACACCAGCGAGCAACTCTTCCTGCGCCTGAAGAGCCTCGTCCCTCTGGCGTTTCCGCAGCTGTTCAAGCCTATTCCGTACTACGACTTCATGGAAGCTCTTCAGCTTAGCCTAGCAAAGGAGTCAGCTAACTCGGTAGCGTGACACTGCAATATCCTACCTTCGCCTTCCAGACCAGCAGCTTCTTGAGCAAATTCTCCCAGTAATCCACATCGACGGGTTCACCGCTGGCTAGCTTGGCTTGGATCTGCTTTTGCAGGGCCACTAGGTGATCGTAGGACTTCCCGGAAAGCAGGGCATTGATTTGGGCCTCTACAGCCGCAGCTGCTTCTACACCCATCCGCTGGTCGGCTTTGATGCGATCCAGTCTGTCTTTACAGACCACCATCATATTCTGTCCAAGAAGTCAGGGATGCAGTATATACGAACAAGAAGAACTGACTTACAGTCCAGAAGTCGATATCTATTTCATCTTGTTCCAGAGAAAGGTAATGCTCGATGTCATCGTGTAACTCTTCCACTTGGTCCGGAGAGAGGTTCTATCGTGAGGCTGAGTAATTGGCTGGATGAGGGCATCCCGTCTCACGTACGTCGAAGATATTATACGGTTCGTCGAGGTCGATCTCCAGTCCATCCTCTAATTCTGCATTCTCCTCGTCGTCTTCAACGGGATGGATGTACCTGAGATTCAAGGCCAGGAAATCGATCGCCTTTGCCCTCTTTTCCTTAATCCGGATAGCAGCCCTCCTTCGCTCTTGTTCCAGCTGGAACTCACCATCCTTAGCGATCCAGTCCGCCATTTGCGCGGACTCAGCTAACCTGGCCATACGTGCTTCCTCTTCCTCCCGGAGGCGCTGTTCGGCTTCCCGTTCAGCACGTCTTCTGTTCAGCCGCTCCAGTTCCTCCTTTGCCTGCTGGCGCTTGATAACCTCCCGTCGCTCTACCTCGGCAAGCGACAGGCCTTGTTTCTTCTCTTTCTCAACCTTCTTATGCCATCTGAACTGTTGTCCAAGATTCACGTCATGAAAAGGGTTGTCTGTGGCACTGTACACGCTGAGTTCTGCAACCTGCCGCGCTTCTTCCTCTGCTTTAACTCGTTTCTTTTCTTCTTTCCGAGAGCGTCTTTCTACGGACTTGTCCCGCTTGCGCCTACCCTATCGTCAAGACTGACAAGCGGTTCGATATAGCAATAACTTACTTCTTCTCTCGTCGCTCTTCATCTTTGCTTCTGCTCCTCTCCTTTCTGTCTGGCGTTCGTTCTCTTGCGCGGCTCCTGCTGCGGTCACGGTGGCGCTTGTGGTCCTGGTCGCGCCTGGACGAGCGACGGTCATCGTCATCGTATCTTGAGCGAGGAGACCGAGAGCGATCACGGCAGCTAGGCATAGGGTGGACGAGGGTGGTAGGCGAAAGGAAGTCCGACAAAGGGCCGTATATGACGGAGGTTGCAAGTGATCATGAACTTGCGGTCCAGCGCCAGCACAGCCACACTTATACGGATCTGGGGAAACTTGGAAGCGGTACCTCGAGCTCAAATGCTGTCTCGTACAGTACGTACTAGTCCCTGTTGCTTTGTAACTGTATAGCCTGCTTGGCGGCGTCGGGCTTTCTCAGGCGGTTGTCTCGCCAGCTGCCCTCTTCTTGGACCTTGTCTCTTACTATGTGGCGCACGACACGCAGAATACGCCCGAGGCGTACTGTCTGGACACAAGCCAAGCAAGACAGCTATTCTCCGGATGCAGATGCCTGCGCAAGAAACCCAGGGACTGTCACCCCGAAGCAGGTACTTGAGCGGGATGGCATCGTACGTGCAGCGCTCATGTATGGATTGTAGCTCGTACGGTACTTGGACGAGTTCGTGATAGGGCAGGAGAACGCTAAGAAGGTGCTCTCGGTTGCGTATGTATCGCATATGCGTATGTATTGTGTCATATGTCTAATATAATCAAGTGTGTTCAATCATTACAACCGAGTACGCGCCAATTTTGCGGCGGCGCAGAACAATGAGCCTGAGATGTGGGCTGAGATCAACCCGGACGAATGTGAGTTCGATCATCTCCACTGGTTCGACAATCTGTATGCTGTCTCCAGCCCGACCTGGTATTGCTGCCGCGCATCTACATCCGCATCCCCACCGGCTATCCATGACTGGTATGCCATTACAACCCAAGCAGCCAATCCCTCTTTTCGAGAAGAGCAATGTGCTTGTAATGTGCGTGTTAGTCTCTGTGCATGCATTGAGGGTGCTGAAAGTTACATGCTCTGTGCAGTGGGCCCACTGGATCTGGTATGCACAGGAAGGTATGACCCTGCACCGTGGCTAACGTGAATGTAGGGAAGACATTACTTGTACGGACGCTGGCTAGGATCCTCGATGTGCCATTCTCAGTTAGCGATGCTACTTCATTTACACAAGTCAGTAGCGACTCTGCCGTTCTTGGTTTCAGCCCTTAACCCCTTATCCAGGCAGGATGTCAGTCATGCCTGACAGTTACGTTATGAAGGCAGCTAAAGATTCCTCTAGACGTTGGGGAAGACGTAGATACATGCGTACAGAGACTGGTGAGCGACTTTCAGGCGTGGTAAAGACACCGATCTGACTCTGTGATCTCTATCTGAAGCTTCAGGCTGCGGATTGGGATCCCTCACGAGCGAGGTACCTTAAGTCATTGCACTCTGTTACATTGATCTGACATGACTTTTTCTGCAGTACCGGAATAGTTTACATTGACGAAGTCGATAAGATCGGGCGTAAATCAGGAACGGGCGGACCTGAAGGTACTCGGGACGTCGGTGGTGAAGGGGTCCAGCAGGCCCTGCTGCGCATGATGGAGGGCTCTGTAGTAAGTGTACAGGCAAAAGGCGCTCCTCCAGAAGCTGTGCCACCGGCTGCAGGAGAAGTTCGAGGACGGACAGCTAGGGCCACGAGCACAAGTAAGAACGCATTTATGTATCATCTGCTTTGCTCCGGAGAATTTACGTGAAGCAGCAGGAAGTGGCCGTCCAGAGACGTTCCACATCGACACATCGAATGTGTTGTTCATTTTGAGTGGTGCATTTGTTGGGCTGGACAATGTTATCAAGCGGCGCGTTGCGAAAGGTGTAAGTCAGCCTTGGCCTTGAGTAAACCAGGTATTTTATCGTTCGTTAGTCTATCGGTTTCGGTGTGGAGCTCCCTCCGGTGGCAGATGAGCGGTCGAAGAGCTCTCCTCCCTTCTTCACATCCAACAAGCGGCCAAAGGACGATGCATTAGATAAGATCGAGCCTGAAGGTATGTGAATGTTGTTTCCATCTTACACGACCCCTAACCTATACATTTAATATACAGACTTGATACAGTACGGGTACGTATAGCCTCAGCACAGACAGATACCATCTCTTCTAATCCCTCGTTTAGTTTCATCCCAGAGTTCATCTCCCGACTGCCCTCTATCACAACCCTATCACCTCTGTCCGTCTCTGACCTCCGACGTATTCTGACCGACGTCAAGGGGTCTCTGATATCGCAGTACACTGCGCTTTTTGGATACTCGGGGGTGGAGATCCGGTTCACGAGCAAGGCGCTCGACGAGATATGCCGCAAGGCGTCCGATAGAGGGGGTGGTGCACGAGGCCTGAGAGGTATCATGGTAAGAATATCATGGGGAGCCTTGTGTCTTGGGAGATTGATTGGTATTATGACAGGAAACATTATTATTGGAACCTATGTATGAGGTCCCGTGAGTACTTCCTCGCCTCTACACCATTCATGTCTGAACACTGTGTCCCGACTCTACAGAGGCTCGGTGAGCGGCTGTCCTGTGTTTCTGCTGGGAGGCAGCTGATGATATCTGCACCAGACCATACGACACGTTCTCATCACAGATGCTGTTGTGCGTGGCGAGATACAACCCTTATACTGGCAACGAGGTGAAGGAGCAGCTTTCTGGAACGCCTGGGCAGAGGAGGAAACGCAGTGGGACAAGAACGTTAAGCGAGTCGCAATTGATCTATAGTATAGGTTGGTTTAATTGTTTGTCTATTGGAATTGTTGTCATTGCACTGTTCTTCCCAATACACATCAGAGTCGCGCCCGCGCGAGAATCGAAAGCTTCAAAGTACAACACTTCATTGACCTCGCCCTACATGATATGCTACGTTCGATAATCTAGCTGATGGACTGCAGTTTGCCGCGAAGAAAAGACAAGCAGATACAAAGGGACCAAGGGGGATAAGGAGATGAAGAGTTTACTCCTTAGACGCTTCTTCCACCTCCTCCTTCTTCTCCTCAGTCGTCTCTGCGGGAGCCTCGGCCCTCTCCTGATCCTCCTGCTCGGGTTTAGCCTCAGTAGCAGCCTTCTCCTCTTCCTTCTTTTCTGGCTCAGCTGCTGGAGCAGCATCAGTGGCAGAGAAACCGGCATTCTTCTTCTGCGCGTCCTCGAAAGCAACCTTGAAGTGGTTCGCGTCTAGAAGCAGACATTAAACTGACAGAACCTCGAGAGATTGGTCGGCACTGACTGTCAGCATTCGCGAAACGAATGGCGAGCGTCTCCGCTGTTGGAGGGCTCTCCGAGTAGTCAGCGGCCACCTTCCACACCCAACTTCTGTCCGACCCGATGTTGGGTTGTAACCGCATCTCGGACGAGACTACAGAACAATTGGAATCGCATCAGAAGAAACATTCCAAGGTATATGGCAGTGGCTAACGCACTGAGATGGTTGGCGCAGACCTTGAGGGTCTTATCGCGTCTCATCACCAGCCGAACCTTCTTGGTCTCCTTGTGCTGAAGCAGACGAACATCTCCAGTACCACGTTCCTTCCACTCGGAGCTGTCAGTCGCAAAGCGGAAAAGCTTTGCGCGCCTAGATGTTTACAAGCAGATGCAGAGCACCCACAAGCCGATCAGACGCGATCACAGGAATGAGCAGAGGACTCACATCTTGAACAGCACGTCCTCATCTTCCTCGAACGTTTTCGTCTCTACTTGCTCGGTCAATTTGATGACGGGCTCGAAGTGGACATCAGTCTCCTCTTCCTAGAACAAATGAATGGGACGCGTTGTGGCGAATGTCCTAAGGTCAGTATGCTGGTAAGCAGAGCAAACGAGTGATTTGCTCACCCTGGGTGCAAGAGCGTCTTCAGACATGGCGACGAAAGTTGAAGCGAGGACGAATAGGAAAAGATGAAGGAAGAGATGGAGTCGAGAAGAAAGATCTGGAGTAGGTCCGGCGCGTCGCGTGCTTTGGAAATCGAGCGCTATGCAGATGACCTCAGTCACCGCAGGTGCCAGCAGTCCGACCTTGCTGAAGCTGCACTGCATACAGCAACCCGATCATTGCAGCTGGCAGAACTTACTTTGTTCGACGTCGGACGCTTGCACAAAACTCAGGCTCAGTATCAATTGCTGGTCAAGACGTACTGCAGACCAATATGTGGCGGTCGGGTGGCACAGGTGTTCTGTTTCTACTTTGGACGTTGCTTGCTCTCCTCTCGAGCCTCGTCCATGGGCATATGATTGAAGTACCTGCCTCCAAAAAGGAGTGCTTCTTCGAGGACCTTCATGTAAACGACCAGGTGAGCATAACCTCGCGGATGCTTCTAGACGGTGGGATGGACTAGCTCTAGATGACAGTCACGTACCAAGTGGGTGGAGGCGGTCATTTGGACATCGACTTTTGGGTGAGTGCATTCACGAGCTTGTGTTGTACGGTTCATATTTACGAGTGGGCAGCTAGCCGACCCAGAGAATCACGCTCTTGGCAAGCATATAAAGCAGACTACCGGCAGTGTTGCTGTTACAGCTACAAAGGATGGACGCCATGAGTACTGCTTCTCGAACCAAATGAGTGCGGTTGCGGACAAGCTAGTTAGGTGAGTACCTAGTCGTATCGTCTCGGGGTTCGCTCTTTGACACACATCCAGCTTCAACGTTCACGGTGTAATCTATGTCGGCGAAGACGGTGGGCATTCTACAAATGTTACGTGGACTTCCGCTGAATCCCAGTATTGCAGAGGCCATCGCTCCCGTCGAACGCGAAATAAGGGAATTGGCAAATGAACTGAAGACAATCAAAGATGAACAAGAGTATATCGTGCTTCGGGAGCGAAGGCATCGTGACACTGCCGAGTCTACCAATGCTCGCGTAAAATGGTGGTCAATATTACAGGCAATACTGGTATTCTCCGTCGTTGGTTGGCAGGTATACTATCTTAAGGTAAGTCAGAGTTACTTTCATTCCCGCCTACGCCTCTGACGATGTTTCAGTCTTTCTTCGAAGTCAAGCGTGTAATATGATTGAGATGTACAAGAGAGACGGACTCATATAATCGTACAGTATGCCAAGTGGCCTTCAGTCCACCTCCGTGCGCCGATATCACCAAGTTACTGGCATGCGTCAATGTGAACATATGCTAACCCCAAGGTCCCGGACGCAGGGTATCTGATGGTTGTGGTACATGTGGAGTCATAAAAGGATAGTAAAGCTAAAATAAACATCAAACAACACATACATGCTGAGCGTGCAGATATACAAGAGTCTATCATAATCCTCATACACTCCTCGACGACCTCAAGATATTACCCTGCTTGGAGCGGGTTCAGCGCCAGGTAGGCTTCCCGCCTCGGAAGCTTGTGTCGCTGCTTGTGTTAGGGTCCGCAAAGCTGACGCTCTTCGCCCGATAAGCTTTGGTCGTAGTTAAGGAGGATATCCTCTTCGGCCGTTTCACAGGTGAGCGATGCACCGAGTGATCGGCCCCGTTGACTGCCATCCGTCGCGGACCACTCGTGGACGCATTGCTTTCGTCTATCTGACTCGAGCTGCCAGCCTTGGTCTCGGAAGTGCGGGGCGATAGCTGCGGTATCAGACTGGATCTTCTCCTGAGTCGCTCATTGCGGAGCGGGCCAATGCTCGATCTCCTCCGAGAACCCTTGCTAGCGGAGAGTCCAACCTTAGGTGTGTTAGGAACGCGCCTGGCGGGGCTTCCATGCCGCTCCTTTCCTTTAGGTATGTACAGACTGCTGATGCTGTCCCCAGACGAGCTCTCGCCGAGGTTAACGTTCCGGTCTCCTAAAGGAGCCGCGCGCTTCGGCAAGCATTCATCCTCGTCATCTTCTGCCAGACTAGAGAGCGTTGACCCTCCGCGTGACTTGAGGAAGGTTGGGTTAAGGCGGCTAGCCCTAGGGCGCTTTACGCCAGCGAACCGCTTGCCGAGAGCGCTGTTGCCCGCGAGAGGGTCCTGAGCTGATGTGGAGGATACGCTCAGATTGACGCTGTCCTCGGTCTTATCGTCTTCCCATTCGCTCTCAGAGCCTGCTCTCGACACACTCCGCTGCGAGGAAGAGGTGGGCATGTTTTCGGCATCCGCTGCGTCTGTGGGAGTGCCGGGAACAGGTGCCTTGGGGGTAGGTCCAAGGCCGCCGTCATCAATCTCGCCCTGACCAGCTTCGTCTTTCCACTGCACTCCTTTCTTCTTCTCCTTGTCCTTATCAGAGACACGTCTATACGGCGCCAAGCTAGACCGTATGGATTTGCGAGGTGAGCTCCTCAGGGACTTCCTGCCCGGGGATGCCGACACGGGACCGTATGATGAAACTCTTCTTGAGGTCTTCACCATCGGCTGCGAGATCGTTGGCCCCGATGACGCCCGCGCTGTGAAGCTGATAGAATGCTTGGAGAACGAGTCGAGCGTAGAAGGTTGCGCAGTGGACAGAGCGGAGGACGAGGTGCAATGACCGACCAGCTCCGTGAAGGACTCATCATTGCTCTGCGCGAGCTGCTGGAGCGACGAGGAGACAGCCCTGACTGCATCGTCGAGCCCGTTCTTGCCCTCATCGAATGCTGTCCGTAACACCCGTCCAGCGTCCGCCAGCATTATGTTACATCTCCCCAGCATCCCGATAAGGTTGACCACGAGCTCCGACTGGAATTGCATGGCTTCCCTGAGGGCTTGCTGCTTTGCTTCGGCTCTGACACGTTCAACGTCTGCTCTATGGTATCGCCCGTCGAGCTTCACGTTGTCAAGACTAACCTCGTCCATCTTGTCAGACTTACTCTCGTTCACCGCCCGCAGCATAGCATCAAACATGTTGCTCGAATTGCTCGATTTCTGCAGGCGGACGTTGTAGGCTGAATCGGGCTTCAGGACTTTCTCCTCCGGCTCAGCCAACGACATCAGTAGCTCTCTTTCAGCAGCGAGGTCGGAGGGAAGAGAGCCGGAAGACCTCTCCTGCTCCCGTATCTGTGCTAGTCGGGAACGAATGATCTGCAGCCTGACTTGCGCGACGTCAATCCTGCCAGCGCAAGTTGCCCCGTCCGCGATAGACGCCTTGGTCTGTCCCGCTTTGGTCTGCATATCCTCCCGGGCCCGATCGACTTCTGCTTTAGCCTCCGCCTTCTTTCGTCTGGCAACATCAGCTTCGGAATCCCGCTTGCCAGCAAGCTTGGCCTTCAGCTCAGCCACCTCGGCATTCAGCCTATTGATGGCTTCAACATACCGACCGACGTGCCTATCGACGTTCACGACGTTCCGAGTGACGACCTTCGTCTTGATCTTCGTCGCTCTTTCGGCGTAGAGGAGGGTGTTGTGCGTATCGTCGAAGTGATTGGAGGTAGGAGCGACGCAGACGACCATGACGGTCTTGCAGTTCCCTCCCAGAGAGAACTTAAGCAGGCGGGTAAGCTTGCTGTTCCGGTAAGGTACATGGCGCGTGGCTCCGCCGCTCTCGCAGAGTGCATTGATACAATTTCCGAGCGCCAGCAGAGACTTGTTGATATTCGCACCCTCTACCATGCGTTGACCCATATTGGTGGTGGCGGCAGCCCGTTCACTCCCAGCCAGATCAATGATGGACAGCGTGGCCACGGTACGCTGTTCTGACAATGACGCAGTCCTGGGTGATTGCGTAACATGGACTTGAAGAACTGCATGCGAACGCGAGGACGTGGCATTGGCGTGGGTAGGGGACTGGGTGCGTCGAGCGTTTCCCTCGATTACGATCTTTTCGACCTCCTCAGCCGAGTTTGGGCGAAGCTCTGCCAGACCAACTACTTTGACGACCTTGTCCTCCCGAATCTGGAGACCTCCCCTGGGAACAGTAGACCCTGGCTCGGCCAGGAGGTCGCGGATCTCTTCATTGTATATTTCTAGGAATGTGACGGTAACATCGACGGCGTGTTCCTCTCTGCGATCTTCAATTCGTTGAAATAGATCAGCCATGGTGAGGTAGATTATTCCAGGATCAGTCTCATTGCCGCTGATTGTGTGTGTCTTGCCGCATCCGGTGGCCTGGAGTGCAGTCAGTGATTTCGCTGCGGACCCTGAGCATCATAAGAAACCCACGCCGTACGCGAACACCGTCGCGTTATATCCATCGAGTAGAGGTTGGAGCAATGGCTTTGCTGTAGCATCGTAGACATCGATCTGACACGCATCGTGGCCGAATACTTTGTCAAACATGAAGCGCTTGTCTTTGTATCTCTTCGTCCCCGGAGGCATGAATCCTCGCTCCATAAACGCTTTGGAGTTATCTGTCTCGGGAGGGTCGAAAGTAAGGATGCGATCGTCCACCATCTGGACGATGTTGCGCAGGCTGGATTGCGTGGTGATGGGCTTGTTGATGGGTGCCGTGAGCGCAGCATCTCCGCGGATATGTGTGTCGTAGGATGGTTCGGGTAGTCTTGCTGCTTCCCAAGCGGAAGGAGGTCGAACTCGCACTACAAGCCATTGGGCGAGTGTGGGTGTCGGACAAAGAGGACAACGTACCAGCGACGGTTATCGAGCCAGCGGCGACCATCTCGACAGCTATGTATTAGGACGTAAGGGTTTAACGTATGGGAGAGTATCGCTGTGGGATGAAGGTTGGGAAGGAGGGACGCTGTGGCCGAAACTCAACACGACGCGTCGCGTAGAATTCTGCACGTGATCGCGCAGCCATGTCTCTTTCCGTGCAATCCCCAGCAGACTTCCACGTCCACTTGCGCCAGGGCTCTCTGTCCGCTCTCGTTACTCCTCATGTCCGCCAGGGGGGCTTTACACTCGCATATGTCATGGTATAAATGTTTCGTCTATGCCATATCGCCTCCTGAAGGCCTTGCAGCCCAATCTCAAGCCACCCATCACTACCACAGATCAGGCATTGGCGTACAAGAACGAGCTACAGAAAATAGACCCCCATGTCGAATATCTCATGACATTGTATCTCTCGCCTGACTTGACTCCCGACGAGATCCGTAGAGCGAAGGCAGCGGGCGTTGTCGGCAAGTCATGTCTCATGCTTTCACATGACTGATCTGAGCGTTGGACTTAGGAGTGAAGTCCTATCCTCGGGGCGTGACAACAAACTCGGAGGGAGGGATAGAATCATATGAAGTTTATTTTCCCGTCTTCGAGGCCATGCAAGAAGTAGGCATGGTCCTGAACTTGCACGGCGAAGTCCCGTCTGATGCATCTACTGTGCGTGCAACGGATTTAACGTGATCGCATGCTTTCATCCTTTCTCCTCAGAATACTTGCGTCTTGAATGCGGAAGTGAAATTCTTGTCGCACCTCACCAAGCTGCATCGTAACTTCCCGAAGCTTCGTATTGTGCTGGAACATGCTACCACCCGTGCAGCAGTGGACGCCGTTAAATCTCTGGGGCCCACTGTCGCTTGCACCATTACCGCTCATCACTTGGCATTGATCGTGGACGACTGGGCTGGTCAAGCATTCAACTACTGCAAGCCCGTGGCTAAATTCCCTGATGACCGCGCGGCTCTGCAGGAGGTGATCAAAGAAGGTACTGTCGATTGGACACCGCAGAGTTCATCTAGACTCATATTCTCACTAGGACACCCACGATTCTTCCTTGGCTCCGATTCCGCGCCGCACCCTCCAGAAACGAAGTCGACCTGCAGTCCTACTCACGCATGCGCAGCGGGAGTCTACACTTCTCCTATTCTATTGCCCCTTGTTGCGCATCTACTGGAATCATTCGGTGCTCTGGACAAGTTGGAGAACTTCACGAGTGGCTACGGGAGAGCCTTCTACGAGCGACCAGTAATAAAAGAAACCGAGACTCGGGTGACCCTTAGGAAAGTTCAAGGGAAGAAGATTGCGAAAAAGTGGGCATTGGGCCAGGAAAGCGTGATACCTTTCTGGGCGGGCAAAGACTTAAACTGGGAAATCGTACACTGACCCTGTAGCGATAACGGCACATGTATATCACGAAATTTATATGTTGATTATGAACCACTGTTATCACTCAACGCCCTTGAAACTGCGGGGCCCCCATAATAGTCGGTCACAAATCCGATCAAAGTCTTAAATGACACCTTGCAATGAGGCGTCCCTTCCTCTCCCACGACATCACCAGCTATACGCTCCTCTGAAGCGCTCACCATGAGTAAACTCTTACTGAGGGAACTCCCAGCTTGTCTCTATCCTTGGTCTGGACCAATCTGAAGTCAAGGCGTTCATCCTGAGGGGACCCTTGCCGTCCAAGACCGCATTTCTTGCGGGCGCTCGGTGGTCTCTCACCCTCGAGCTTCTGCTCATCAGCACAGATCCGGGACGGAGGACACGGTAGCCTTGGGCGTCTGAAGAGTTGACGTTGACCATAACAGACATCCCTTCATGCCCAAAAATAAGAAGGGGAAGGCAAGAGCGCATTTCGAGGAGGCACCTATCCCGCTAGCTCCTCCCCCACCCCCGGGAGGGAGAAGCCCGGCGCCTTTTCAAGATGGGTTGGATGATGATGAATTCGGTAAGATGTTTAACTTCTTTTCTTATATATTTGTGATACTAAAGAGAGTGTACAGCACTGCCTGGTAGCCTCTTAGATGGAGGAGGGGTTCACGAAGATGCTCGAAATAGTCCTCGAGCTACAGGTTGGGGAAATCAGCCAAATTCTTGGGCTCAAGGGGATGACAATGGTGGGGATGGTTGGGCAAATGGCGACGAGGGTGATGGCGGCACTGAGGGTGACGATGGTTGGGGAGCCAAGAATGGGAGCAACGGTGGGTGGGGAAATAACAGCGATAAGGGAGGGGATGGATGGGGGAATGGCAAAGGCAGAGGCGGCAGTGGATGGGATAACGAAAGCCGGGAGCAGAGCGGCGATGGTTGGGCAGACGAATGGGACGGAGGCAGCCAGAGAGATCAAAGTTGGGCACAGCCTGCTCAACGCGCGGATCCGCGCCACGGCCTATGGCAAAATCGAATTGCAAGTCAGACTACTACTCCCAGGTTGAAAGATATGAACTTCGCGCCCAGTGGCCGGAGCACGCGCCACCCTCCAGGACCGACAGCTGCTTGGCAATCATGGGGTCAGCAAGCCGTCCCCAGCGCGCCACCTCCACCACAACCCGCGCCTAGGAGTCGCGCGCCTGCTGCTCAAACTCGGGCTCCTGGATGGAGCAATTGGGCTGCAGAGGCACGGGGCGCGTCGCAAGCGGGCATAGTGCCTTCAAACGCAGGTGGTGGTTGGGGGAATGTTCAAGCCAATCCACCCCCAGCAGTGCCCGCGGGCGGTGGTTGGGGATCTTTGCCTGCGCAAAATTCCCACGTCTCTCTGGCGCCTTCGCACAACGCTCAGCACAATGCTCAGTATGGGCGGAGGGCCGATGTGGGTAACCAGCAGCGTCAGATTCTGCAGGGTCTCTTGGGCCGTTCATTTCAGCAAGGCTTCCCTCCGCAGCAGCTCAACTCCCCCGGCAGGTTTCATCAAGCGCCGCCACCACCTCCCCCGCCGCCACCCCAGAAGCATAGGGAGCAAGAGCGCAGGTCTCAACGCCAATGGGGAGAGCGCGGCCACCAGCACTTCCAGGGCTGGGACGATATAACCGAAGAAACTGAAGAGGAAGAGGAGGAAGAGGAGGGGGAAGACGAGTGGGAGGATCTAGGAGAGGAGGATCTTTGGCGCACTCCGAAATCTCCAAAGTCCCCAAAGTCCCCGGGGCGTCCCAGTCCTCCCGTAGAACATCCAGGTTCTTCGGGGCCTGGGCGGTTGACGTCCGTCTTATCCTCCGTGCTCGGGCCTCAGAAGCTTGGAATAAGCTACCCTATGCCGTCGAGAACTATGGCTATCGCCGCCCAGGGCGGACATCCCGTTGCAAATGGTAACTTCACTCGTGACAGGCGGAGTTCTCAGCAACCGGTCCAGATTGCTGAGAGTAAGGGAGCTGCCGTCGCCATAGCCCAACGCGCCATGTACAGTCGGGACCGGAAAGCCAAGGACCGGATATTTTGGGTTTTCTCGCCGCACAAGGACGAACGAGTGGCTTCCGCACTGGGCTATATTGAGGCCATGTCTGCCGACATTGCAACGTTCGGTGTGAGTACCGCGCACTTTCTCATGGCGGGTGTAGACCTTCGTTTGTGTGGACGTTCGGCCTGAATTGCGTGTTATAGGGATGTCTACTCACGTTTTGCTACACACTAGCTTCAAAAGTTTTTTGAGACGAGGGAACGAGGTGCCCTGTTCACTAATGCAGGCTTCCGTACAGGCGACTCTCCGCCCGTGTTCGACTGGATGACCTTCGATCAGTTACAGGCCACCAGAGACCAGACTATCGAGACGTCTGTGGCCTACTACGACCCAGCCGTGCATGTCATCGTCTTCGTGTTCCTGCTCTCCCGATCAGGCAACAGCATGGCAATTTGGAGGAGAAAGCTGAATGTCCCGAATAACCTGCGGTTGCGATACATCCACGAAATACAGTTGGCCAAGTCTGCTTTACGAAACGATTACGAGATTCATGTTGATGAGTGAGTTTGCCACCAACAGCTATGTCTTGTCCCACCTCACGTATCCTATTGCAGGCTACCATATGATGAAGAGCCTATGGAGATGCCACCGGAAGAGCCCCCTCCACCGCCTCCGAAGAAGAAGCGGGGTTTCTGGAGGAGATTGAAGTTTTGGTGATTCTTGTTGCTTTGGCTGGCATGATTTGTTACAGTGCGCTATCTTATCCTCTACTTATTCATGGTCATGTATACTACTAATAGTCGACCATCTTTCTCTGATAATGGGCACTAGTAATATAATCCACTCCATCACATTCATAGGTGTACACGAGGCCCGACTCGTACAAAGGTATCTATGCTACATGAATATCCGCAGTGCCTGTTTAATATCAGTACATCAACTGTGCCCTCCGAGATACAAGTCCCAGCAGATCTGCGTGCATGGGCCGAGATGAAGTCTCGGGTGGATGATCGCTCAGATCTGTTTAAAGACCTGACAAGGGCATTCCAGGTGTGGTGCTCAACAGAGACACAAGACC
The DNA here is from genome assembly GCA_004369045.1 of Heliocybe sulcata. NCBI lineage: Eukaryota > Fungi > Basidiomycota > Agaricomycetes > Gloeophyllales > Gloeophyllaceae > Heliocybe > Heliocybe sulcata. The sequence continues at coordinate 1,145,140 of ML213504.1, read as the reverse complement.
AGCGATCATACGAACCGACTTACTTCTGCTCTCTCCTGCAACTTCTGTAATTTCATGGCAGTCTGTCGCAGACGCTCTATGCCATGTGCATCGCCCGTCCGGGCAGTATATCCACTCTTCAGCTCGATCTCGTACATAAAGGCGGCTACATCGGCCAAAGATAAACCGACTTCTTGCAAGACGGTCAACTGCGACCTACGAAACCAATAATGGAGATGCGTCAGCAGATATTCCTAGTAGTGCATGGGCTACACTCACCATATTCGCTGCTTCTCGGCGTCAAAGTTCTCTTGACAACTACGCAACTCGTCGTAGGAAGACGTTTGAGAGGACTTCAATGCAGCTATATCCTGGCGCGATCGGTCCACATCCCACTGTATCTGGCGTAGTAGTACCCTCGCTTGTACTTGATCGTCCCTGCGCAGACGTGTACTCTCGAGTACCACAGCTCGCAATTCACGCTGCGTAAGTTCGAAGGTAGAATTGATGGCCTCCGCACTTTTACGCAAGGTGATGAGCTGCCGTCGGACAAGCAAGTAAGGGACGAATGCGAATGGGAGTAGGACAGAAGACACAATAGCCAGCCGAGGGATCACGGACGTCCACGAGCCCGGAGGAGATCGGTGTGTTGTTAACTCATCCGAACGCTCGTCGCGATCGATAAGACTCGGATTCTCCTGCTTCTCCATGGCCGTCGTAGTGCCCCGCGTCAACTGTGCCAGGTAGCGACGATAGTCTTGCAAGCTCCAGAAGCGCACTGCAGTCTATGGTCTGCTGACTAATCATAACATAACAGTCAATTATGCTTCACTTCACTACATCGTTTATGCCTCGTTGCTGCCCTAGTACTGGCCTCCCTCCCTCCAGCACTGTACAGTCTAATGCCTTAACTTCTGTATCTTGACGACACCGGGAAGCCGCATTGAATATAAGGAAGATACACTAGGATGTCAGCAAACCCCGCTGCGGAGGTGAATCCTCCCACCGAAGCGTCTGGTACGCTCGAGAGGTCGAATGTCGTTGGGTTGATCCCCGAACAGAACGGGAGCCCCTCTGGGACGAAGTCGGGTGAAGAGGTACATTTGGACTGGCAGGAGGTTATCCAACTGCAAGCCTTCAACGAAAGGAAGGCCTGGATAGAAGAGAAGATTGCTGTACGTTATGCGTTTTCAATCAGCTTGGAGAAGCTGACCCATCTGTACAGTTTCTTGAGAAGCTTCCTCCCATAGAAGTCTTCGTGGGCATGGATGCTGTTAGGGCGTCCGCGGAAAGCGTTCCCGGTTTACCTACGCGCGAGCAACTGCGCGGATGGCTTGAAGAACATGATAGAATTGAGAAGGAGATCATGATATTTGACTCCGGTGAGCTCAAGAAGCTGCGAGAGGTGACAAAAGGTGAGCCTTGTCTTCCGCCTTGCGACGCTGTCCACACAGGTTCATGAACTGTATGAAGCCGCTTCGAAGCGTAATCTGTCTCCAGAGGATACGGACCTCATTGAATTGGCCCTGACGACAATATACCAGTTGGACAAATTGCTACATCTTCTGCGAGATCGAACAGGACAGCTTGATCTCCTCGGAACCCGTCTGACTTGGGAAGAGCAACGTATAGGGGCATGGGTAGACTACCGTCAAGTAATGCGAGACATCAGGGAGTTCCTTGAAGGTCGAGCTCGTTGGGCCCCCTCAATCTATGACCAAACGAGCAAGATAGAAGAGACTACTAGTCGCCGCGGCTCTGTTGGATCTATGACTTCCGTGCATTCTGATTCGTCCTCGCCTGGGTTGCTGAGCTTCTCTCGTGGTGTGCGTTTCAAGCAAGGCGAAATCCTGTCCCGTGATGCTGCTCAGCTCATCAGCCGTCTGACTACTCTCAGACACGGGAAGATTGCGGCAGCCGGGAAGGCGCTGGATAAGCTCATAGATACGAGCCGTAGAGCAGTCCCTGATGAACTCTTGGACGAACAGGACCGGCTGGAGGCTAAAGGCATAACGGAGGTTGAAAACCTCGGCAAGTTTACCATGGGTGTGGTCGTGCAATGGAAAAAGTAATGGGATACCTTATTAGCACTATAACTTGACTAAATGTTTGTCACAGGGCCGACGAGATATATGCTGAGTCAATTAAAGACCAAGCAGCGGCGCAAACGCTGATAGAGGAGATAATGTCTGCTGGGCGTACTCATCCGACTGCCCGACAAGCAGCGGCATACACCTCCAAAGTCGATGCGTTACTAAAGCGCCTCCAGACCAGAACCAATCCTGCATCTCCCGTCAGTACGTTTCCCCGCCCTTCTCACCCATTGCATCCGGAGCAGAAGTCTGTCAACGATATAATGGCCCGCGCATTGTCGGAAGAGATCAAGACGGCCGTGGAGCTAACCAACCGAGCTGCTGGCCTCGCTCAGGACTATTCCGATACCCTTGCAGCTGTACAGCGTGTTGAGACGCTCGTGAAGGCCGCAGATAACACGTCCTCTCTCCTTTCCGGCGTCATTGGTCGATTAACGAACGGCATCCCTACTTCAGACGGAGATGGTTCTCCACCGGACCTGTCCTCGGAGGCATGCCTAGAGCCCCAGCGTCATGAAGTATTTCTTGCACTGTTGCCGTCGTTATTGGAGGAGCTGAGTCAGCAGAGAACAGCCGCGGACAGCTCTCTACGTCAACTACAGGATGCTATGGCGGACCTCGATAATGAATGCATGGACCAGGCATTCGTCGCGTCCGTTGCAGCCTCCATTGATCGACTGGCTCAGTCTTCGGTCGACGCTGATGACGTTCGCGCTCAAGTGTCTCGTCGTGTTTCCCTCCTTCGGGACGCTCGTAGAACCTGGACAACGATGATGCAAGCGAGGCAGACGCTCGAAAATGTATGGGGATCCATGCAAGACGCCATGGTAAAAGACAAATACGTATCCGTCGTCAATCAAAGTGACCAGCCATTGACTCCCGAGAGCCCTGCCCAAGATTTAGCCCTTCCTTCCCTGGATAGCGTCGGCCTTGAGCTCGACAGTCTTGCCACTATATTGGAACAAACTATCCCATCACTTATGTCACCACTTTCGCAGGCCATTGATCCTGCTCTATACGATTGGATCGACCAAGAATTGCTCAAGATGGTCAGGGCGCTACAGCGCATGCGGGACATGTGTAAGGTGTGGCAGATGATTCGAACTCAAGCTGACGCAATGCGCATGATTCGAGATGATGTTAATGATCTGCAAATCCGTATCGAGGATTTCAAGACAAATTACGCTGCACTGATCCAAGATGTACTCACAAGCGACGCACAAGATGTGAAAACCACCGAGGGCGAGCATTCTATATTATTACAGGACCTACAGGAGGCTGTGCAAGGCTTCACAAACAGTCTTATCCAACGTGTCCCTCTCATTACCTCTCTCTCATCCTCTGTCAGCGCTGCAGCAGAGTCTCCATCTTCTAGGAGGCGTGCTTCTTTGGATGGGAATCCTGGATCCCGTCAACTAGCATGGGAATTCCAATTAGAGGCGCCAGTGGACCCAACGATTTTGGACGGTGTGGTCCGTACGGACCTGAACCTCTATTCTATGAGGCTAGCCGGGGAAATGCAGGCATTGCTACAGAAGAGGGATCAATATAGCGTAGCAAAGCAAGCTCGTGCCCTGGACAAGGAGCTGTCCAGTTTTGAGACCCATACTGGACGAGCAGAACGCGACATCCACAAGATCAAGCAGCAACTTGACAACCTCGAGGTGTCTGCTGTCGACAACGATGCGCTGAACGCGCTGCTCGATGAAATTGACCAAGTGGCTCAGTTCCAGAGCCCAGCGCTGAGTCAATCAGTCGCGGCGATGCAAACGCATGTTTACGAGATGGAATCGACCGCAGACAAGCTTGATGCCGACACGCATGATGCGCTCATCCGGCCCCGGAAACGGAGAGTAGAGGATGCGCGCGAACGGTCCGGCTCCTGGAATGTCAATGTGGATGCTCTTCGCCGGTCTGTGTCGCAGGTGCAGCGTGCCCTGGCAGAGAGACTGCAACAGGAGCATATGGCCGAAACTAAGCGTCTGCAAGAAGAGCGGGAGCGGCTCGAGGCTGAGCGTTTAGAGCGGGAACGGCTTGAGAAGGAGCGGCAGGCTATGGAAGCTCGCCGTCTAGAGGAAGAACGGCTGGAGAAGGAGAGGCTGGCTGTAGAGGCTGCTCGTCTCGAGCAAGAACGACTAGAAAAGGAGCGCCAGGCTATGGAAGCGGAGCACTTAGAGAAGGAGCGGCTAGAGAAGCGGAGGCAGGCCATGGAGGCCCAGCGTCTAGAGCAGGAGCGCCTGGAGCAAGAGCGACAGCATATGGAAGCTGATCGCTTGGAGAAGGAGCGAGTGGAGAAGGAGAGGCAGGATAGAGAGGCAGAATCTTTGACGCAGGAATCTGTGGAAGCGAAGAGTGAGCCAAATGCAGGAATTGCGAGTGACGGTGCGTATTTGTTAGACAGCATGAATATTCGCGGCCTCATGGCTCGGTCACAAATAGACGTATTCGCTCTGCAAGTTTCGACGGTTCCAACACCTTCCTCGCAAGATGTAAGCGACTTGAAGGCGAGAATATTTGGCTTAAGAAGAAGATTAAGGGCCCTGAGCCTCGACAAAGTCGCTAGACCAACATCGTCCAACACTTCTTTGCCAACGGACGAGGACAGAAAGCACCTCTCGACCTTGTTTTCGGAGATCGTGAAGAGTGCCGATGAATTACTAGCGTCAGTCGAGAACGCCGCTAGCGCTGAGCTCGGTTCCCTGCGGACTGATGTCCAAGCCTCCCAGGCGATGATGGAACGTATCCACCAACTGGCGGATCTGTCACTCTCTATTCAAAGCTGCGACAACTGCCTCAGCGACCTATTGGAACATATAGACAGCTACCCTTCCCCCCCGGCTGGTCCTCTCTTAACTACCCACACCTCAGACACCTCAGGGACTCCGGAAGAGCAGCTTCGTTCCAGGGTCGCTTTCACGAGGACGAAGATCACCCACATGGAAGAGATATACGCGGTAGTCAGGGAAGACTCGCGTGCCACCGCTGAAAAATCGCGCATATCACAGACATGGGAGGAATTAGAGGACATGTGCGATGATCGACTGACCGAGATCAAGTCCCGGCCCGGGAGTGTCATCAGCTCAGGCCGTGCCAGTTCGGTATCGATGCATAGCGGGTCCAATAGCGGGTCGAGTCGGTCAGGCTCTCACAGGAAAAGCGACAGTTACGCCAGCCTATCTGTCCGCTCCACTCGTGGTCGACATCTCGCACCGCCTGTCATTGGTCCGAAGCGGTCGACTTCAGGCAGTACTGACGTTTCTCAAAGATCGTCCAGTAGGATGTCGGTCGCATCGACTCGGCATTCAGGCTCCAATATATTGAGTTCTTCTAGGCTCTATAGCCCGACTTTCGCTTCTCGTCAAAGAACCACGAGCACGATGTCAAACACTTCCACAACTGTTGCCCCTACTCCTGCGAAGCGAGAACCAACTGCTCCTAGTCGTTCGCGAGCACAGACAGGCCAAAGCTGGGGGCGTAGATCTCCGACGATGTCTGATGCATCATCGCATCGCTCGACTACCTCGATGTCAACTCGGTCTCGTGGGCCGCGAGGTTCGATCTCATCTTTGCGTAGAGCTTCCACTCCCAAAACAAGAATACCACAAGTGGTCAGGAAGCCATATGTACCCAACCCAAAGAACAAACTTGATGTCGCTGTCGGAGATGTCGTCAATAACCTTCCAGTAAATATCAATATTGAAGCATTGGCAGACACGTGGAAGGATCAAAGTGGCAAATATTGGATTGGTGATCAAGAGCCCAGGCTATGTTTTTGCAGGATTCTTCGTTCTCAGATGGTCATGGTGCGTGTGGGTGGAGGATGGATGGAATTATCAAAGTTCGTTTCGATTTCCTAGTTGGGTTTGCATACTGAAAGCCACCATAGATTTATCAAGAACCATTTCGCTGACCTTTTCCGCGTCATGCCAGAATCTCCTCCGGGAACAACTACTTCTCGAGAAGAGAAGTGGATTAGCTCGCAGACTCTTCTCGACAGCGGAAGTGATGCCTATAGATCGCAAACGCCGGAGTCCAATGATCCTCAGTTCCCGACCTTCGCATTGACGACGCCTAGCGGAAGGAGTCCAAGTTCGATGAAATCAACCTCTTCACCTGGAGGGTCTCCGTCTCCCCTGACCCCCCTTCAATTTATGCGACGAGCTGAAGGGGCTGAACGTCCAGCAACACCAACGAAGCGACCGCCGTCCACGACACGCGTGAGGAAACTCAATCCTAATACCCATTCACGTGCTCCAGCGCCAGTATGGAGACCGTGATCTATATACATGTATCGAACAGTACTAACCACCTCCATCTTCATGCATATACGGACGTCCATGCGCCATTTATTCTCCCATCGTGTTGTTTTCCCAGAACTACCACATTGTATCGTAGACTTCCTCTTGCTGCTTTACCAGTATGTTACTGCTAATTTATTCTTATACGAACTTTATAGACTATGAAGACCTACTTGTTACATTGACTGGTGCAATAGGGCCGGTCTGCGCAGTCCGGAGTGCTACTGGGCCACTTCGAGGATTTGGAACTCCGCAGATCGCGACTCTACCGTGGCCACACTTCTTCGTCACGAGCTTGGCAAAAGCCTGAGTGCCTGCAATGGATATTGAACTGAAATGCAACAGGTTAACCTGCAGGAGGGCCCTGGTGGACAAAGCGGTTGTAGTGCGTTGGCCCGAACTCGGCTTCAGACAGTGTCTCGACTGCAAGGCTGATCTCGTCCTACTTCTGATCTAGACGACGTGTATGTCATTTCTCCGTTTGGCGGTGCGTGCGCTGCTGAGAGAGCCTAGGCTCCCACATATTCTGCGGTGAGCTCTGCAGAGTCCTATAGGATGAATTTGTCTTAGAGTGTATGGAACGGTAGTGGAATGTGCTAACGAATTGTTCAACGCGTCTCGGTTGTGTCCTGGTACGTTGTGGCCTGCAACTGTCACTGTGCACTATTAATGTTTCCCTGTGAAGCTTGCGAGACCCCTCTTACTGAGCCGTGAGTTTGCGACCGACCTTGGCAATAGGCTCTGAATCCTGGCTGACGAGGAAACTCTGATCTTCCCTAGCGATGATGTTGTGGTAAGCCGCGGGCATTCGAATTACGACTATTACAACATGGCAACAGGTCTCTTCGTTGCACCCGTCCAACGACTATAAAACTGTGCGAATACTGCTTCGAAGATGGTGTCTCTATCTGATTCTAGGTCGACGCATACACTCAGTCCGTCTTGTCCGGACTCACACCTTCCATCATTGTTGAGATCTGCAGTCGGTACGGAAGCGTCTTCTGCATGTATGGTCGACTCTGGACTGTGCCTCTCGCTGTTTCACCTCCAGAGCAATTGCCTTCTGGCAATACCAGACACATCAGGAGAAGTACGAGTCTAACCTGTATTCTGAGACTGGCTGCCGAATCTTTCCCCTAGTTCCTTCCAACAGGCTGTCTTGCGCAATCTTAATGACAAGAACGCGCAACTGCAGAAGCAGCTAGACAACGTCCTTCGAGAAGGTCAATATATTCTCCTTGTCCGACGATCGTTGTGAGATGACATACGGGGTGTGGCAGCGAACTCTGAGATCAGCTTGTTGGGGAACAAGATATCAGGTAGAGTTCCCTAGGTTGTCAGCTTATTCTGTCGGAAGATGCCCTATCCCGTAGAGCTGGAGCGAGATCTGGAGTTGGAACGCCGGAAAGTACGAGACCTGCAAGATGCTTCGCGAGAGAGGGACAAAGAATATCAAAAGCTAAAGGTCAGTGCGTAACGGCGCATAATATCGTTCTCTGACAACCATTTGCTCCCCGACCAACGTCTCTCCAGACTCAGTATGATAGAGTGAAGAGGAAAGCTCTTCTAGGTTCCAGCGCTGCCGCACAAGACATGCCAGCGGGTATGAACACTCTAGGCACGGTCGGAGGGTCCGGAATAGATCGACGAGGCTCCGATGAACTGCTGGGAAGGCAGAGATTTGGTGGACCTTTGAGAACGAACATGGGAACCAACGTCGACATCGGCGCTGTAGCAGCCGGGATGGAAGCGGCCGCGGTGAGTCGGTACAAGGAAACCAGGGAGTATACCAAGTATCACAATCGCTCAGGTGCAGAGGACGCCGATCGTGAACCGCACCGTATCAGGCGGGCATCAAAATGGATGGCAACGACCCTCATATGAAGGACAGCCCACCCAGCGCAGACCATTTGCTCCAGCAGACCGGCCATTGGCACCCAGTATATCTGATCGTTCGGATAGTGGCAACGAGGTGGAAGCCATGGTTCTAGGAACATCCAATCGCGTCAGAACCGGTATGGGGTGGGCGCCGCAGGACGCCAAGGGTAGGCCTTCGAACCGTGGTCCAGGTCGGTGCTTTCCCTCGCTTCAGCGGAAGTCGGTCCTCAGCTGCAGGACAGTCATAGCACCACCTTCTGCCAGGAAACGACCGCCCGGCGCCTTCAAGCCTGGAGGAATGACCAGGTAATTCACCCATCACGAAATGCAGGTAAGAAATTTCAGCGTGGATTGCGTGCAAGACTTGTAATACAGGATGAATAATCGGCGCTAATACACGGTCATGTAGTTCATAAACATTACAGATCTGATGTATGATACCAAAGCATATATAAGGCGCTTTCGACAGCAATGTCCGGATGAGTGCCATGTTCCTCCTAGTCGCGTCGTATAGTTCCACTCTTCTCGTCCTCGAGGTATTGTCCTATCGCTACAATATCTTGACCACACCTGCGAAGGTAGCCAGCGAGCACATGCCTATCCGCTTGAGGCAGCAGGTCAGCTAGCTTGTCTAACTGTCTCTCAAACTGAGAATCTGGGATTCTGCTCGGAGAGGACCGAGAAACAGCGAAGAATGAAGGACGCTTTGCGGTGGCACTTGTCCTGCGAGTGACACTCGACGGCGGCGACTGCGAGGACTCCGTCGATGAGCCGGGAGAGACGCCAAATGTCTGAGATCTCTGCACTCGACCAGGCGGGGCTCGTGGACCACCGGGTACCGAAGGGGCATTCTGAATTTGTATGGGCCGAGGTGCTGGGAGGGCGTTTGGTGGCGACTTCGTGAGGAGCGTCCGCCCAGGAGTGAGTGGCCCTGAACGTTCCTTCTTGACACTAGTCTTCCTTCCAATGGACGAGAAGAACGCGCCCGGCGACTTCGATAATGATGACGGCAATGAAAGTGGAGATGCTGGAGATAATGGGAGAGCAGACAATCGATGTGACGGAGTGCCAGATGAGTGGGCCAGAGAAGGATAGGGCAATGTCGGAGGTGGGCCTGTTGGAGGAGATATGTCTTCCGCTGGCTTCGAAGACAAATCAGTGGCCAAGTAAGCGTCAGGACGTCGGGGAAATGTCATCTCTGAAACTTGGGATCCATGCGACGTATGTCGTGGTTGCTGACCGAACTCTGATAGGGTTGAAGGTATTTCAGGTTTCGGCAGTTGACGCGCTACACCTTGTTCAGAGCCACCAGCACCACCTAAGAAAGAAACAGTTAAAAGAAAGTGAACACTTGATTCGTTTGATAACATAAGGAGTCGAACCTGGATGTCTCTTGGCTAGCACCCAAGCACCCAGCCCACAATCGTGCATTGCAAGGTCATTGATCTTGTGCGCATAGCCGAGAGCGCGCTCTAACGCGCTTTTCCTAGTTACGACATCGCCGTAATACATAGCGTTTGGCCACTTGGAAGTTATCTTAGGTCGGAAAGCGGGCTGAGCGGGACGATGGGGAGACGGCGTCCGAGTCGACGCTGCGCTACTAGAATGGCCACCTGATGCACCGGATGGGGTACGGGGAAGCGATGAGAAACGCTTCAGATTGAACCACGCCGCTTTGTCGACCATCTTCGCGGCTGCACTAGGCAGCCCTTGACCAACGGTATAAGACCGCTGGTGGGAGCCTTCCCCAGAATGGTATTCTGAATGAGAACTGGTTGAAGTCGCTCCTGGCGACGATATCTGCAAGTGTGAAAACTCATGGCCCAGGCTGGTCCAGCTATGTGCATGGTGGAGACTACTACCCGAGGGCTCCGGTTTACCCTCTTCAATAGGGACCACCTTCATTCTCGGGCTCGATGTCAGAGTGGCTTCCGAAGGCTCATGCTCTCGGGCTGACGGTGAAGTTGGGGCACTTTCTTCATGCTCCGCATTCTGGGCTTCATGATCGGCGCCTCCGTCCACCCCAGATTGTATGAATCTGGACGGCGGGAACGCACCCTCCCGGTGATGAAAGGCGGGAGTCGTTTCAGTCTCGTCACTATTAGGCGGTGAGGCCGGCGGCGAACTAGGGTTCTCGCGTGAGTTATGCTAAAGATTGCGCAAGGATACACTCACTTCTCGTCCGCCGAGTAAACAGACACAGCCTTTATAGAAAAGTCAGAATGCCCGCGCCTGAGCGAGATACGGGACGGGTTTGTTTTCAATGTGGATCTGTTCTTGTCGTCAGAGAGTTGCATAGGTTGTCGTACAGGGTCCATGTCTGGTCGTCGGCGCGGGTTCTGAGGTGGTGAGTGTAGTCGCGGCGGGCGGGGAGGAGGAGGAGATTGGGAATCTACGTCAATAACGGTTCGTGGAGGTGGGGGCAATGGACCCGCTATGGAGTGTACGCCGGGTTCATAACTCAGGTATGCCGAGAAGTCGGGACGAGTCGTGAAAGGAGGGGAGGTAGATGAACTCGCGTGTGGCGCAGACGAGCCCATAGAATCTGCAGACGACCCAGACCTGCGTACTCCGCCACTAAAGGAAACAACCACTGGACCAGCTACGGGCTCGTGGATTTCTTTTCCTTGGCCAATGGCTGGAGTCACCAAGGGCGGCGTCAGGCCAAGATGATTGGGTCCCAGGAAAGCTGCTTGGGGAAACCGATGGGGGGAGTCTGCTCGTAGACGTGCAGCTTCCGTGTCGGAACCTTGGGGACCGCCTGGAGACGAAGAACGCGACTGGGGCGTCTGGAAAATGGGAGGTTCGAGGGAGCTGCCGCCATCTGCCGTCTGCGAGCGATCGTGCACAGTGCGGTATGAGGGGGAACGGTTTGGGCCGGCAGAGGAGGTACCCGTCCCTACAATGCCAACGTCACGAGAGGTTTTACGTCTGATACTTCCATTCTTGGCTATCCGTGGCACCTCCGATGCTGATCTCTGGTGACCCCAGCTAGACGGACCAGGAAATGCAGAGTTTCCATGGATTGATCCCTCAACTGGCGCGCTGGGTGGAGGAGTGAGGTCGGTGTAAGACTTGGGAGATGCATCTGGGGGGGCTACAAGCGCCAGACCCCTGAGATGAGCGTCCATACCACGACGTGACAATAGACCCGGAGACGTATTGCGCGACGTTTTAGAGCCTCCACTCCGTCTGGGAGAGGAACTGTCTATACCATTGGAGAACGAACGTGACTCCACCTGTACTACTGCGATACGGCGGTTGTCCTCGCCGCCATCTGACCTAGCCGTAGACCTCTGCCGACGATGAGATCCTTCTCTGGCGATATCTTGCGTATCTTGACGAGCCGGTCTTGACGGACCACTTTCAAACACCTCGTTGTCATCAGAGTAGTCGGACGGGGAAGTCGATCCTGAGGACATTTGTCGCTGGCGAGCGATCCCATTGAGATGGTAGTCTTGAGAAACGGGAGGGGAATACGTCCGACCCGCATCGGCTGACTGATAATAGGAGAGAATCTGTTCTGTATCCCGGCGAATCACCGTCGGGCGGAGATGGGCTAGAAGACCATAGAAACCATCGCGTTAGAAGGCGACCATCATGTGGACGACTGTGGCGATAGTGTGCGGACGCCAGTACACGCACCATGCAGAGAGCTCTCTCCGACAATGGGTGCCGCAACTTGAAGAGACTCCATCACAGAGAGTTACACCGGACGATGACTTCTTTCCGACGGTCAAATGGAAGACGAATGCCGCATCTCTTGCGGTTATAGCAATTCGAGAAGCGCTAGTTCTCCCTTGCTGTGCTTGCCCCAAGTGCACTGGTGGCAGTCAACTGCGCCGTTGTCATTCATTTTGTACGAGTCCGCAGCTAAATTTAGGCTACTGTCATGGACGGGAGTTAGACAGGTCACGGCAGCTGTGGCGCGCGGATGCAATACTATGGCCACAAATGCGTTCTCATTGCTATCGTCAATGACACTGTGTCTACTACGCCCAGACTTGACAGTACTCGCGCTCCTCAGCGAAAGGCACAGGCTCGCCATGACATAGTACCCTTAAAGCAAAAACGAGGGAGGCTTTATAACCAAGGACAGATAAGGCGGACAGAAAATAACGCACTAACGGTACCTGGAAAGCTCTGTTAGCCAGGTCAGTAAAAGTACTGGCGACATCTTGATGTACTTACGATTCTACTCTGACGTAGGCTCGGCGTCGGCCATGAAGTAATAGCCCTAGTGAAATGTAGCCTAGTTTCACAGCGTAGCGAGAGAGCCACTCACTCCAATTTCACCTGTGTCGTGCGGTCAATCGTTGCTCGCAAGCGGAAACCGAACATGTACTCACGCTTCTCTTGCGATGTCGGGTCGGCATCAGCCATGAAGTAGTAGCCCTGTATTCGCATATAGGCTGGCTTTACACATGAAGCGCCAGAATTACTTACTCCAATCTCACCTTCATCGCAGGGTCAGCGACGGAGTTACGCAAGCATAATATTGAGTGAATGCTTACGCTTCTCCTCAGAGGCTGGCTCGGCGTCAGCCATGAAATAGTACCCCTACGAATATATAGCCTAGATTCTGGACACATCCAAAATGCCACTTACACCGATCTCACCTACATCACGCAGTCAATGGCAGGATTGGCAAATCTATAGTAAATTACTTACGCTTCTCCTCAGAGGCGGGCTCCGCGTCGGCCATGAAGTAGTAGCCCTACTAGCATATAGCACCACTTCACGACGAAGTTAGAGGGCCACTTACTCCGATCTCACCTATATTGCAACAGCGAAAGTAAGATTTGGCAAGGCTAACGCTAACTGAGTACTCACGCTTCTCTGGAGCGGGTTCGGCGTCGGCCATGAAGTAGTAGCCCTACCAGGATGTAGCCTACGTTCACGACATAGGCAAAAAGTCACTCACTCCTATCTCGCCTGCCTTGAGATATTAGCGTTGGCGTCCTGCGAGACTGAGTCCAAGCACTTACGCTTTTCCTCAGTGGGTTCGGCGTCGGCCATGAAGTAATAGCCCTATCAAGAACATCGTAACCAATGTGCAATACCCAGATTTGCAGTTCAACGACGCACCCCAATTTCGCCTTAACGCTCAATGTGAGTTCACTAAGTCGGAACGGAGAATAACGGAGACTCACGCTTTGCAGGCGCAGCTTGGACGGTCAGGGCACCGAGAAGTCCAATAAAGAGAACAGAGAGCTGCATATTGTTTGATGAGAAAGTAGGGCGGCTACTACTGAGTGCGACCACATCCTTCCATCCTTTGTACTCTGAGAAGTCTGACCGAACCGCCGTAAGTGTCGGAAGTTAGACGAGCACATACATATGGGTCCTACAGACAATATGATGTGGTCCCCGATGTCAAATGTCCTCGGTTAGGTTTAATGTATGATGCCGTACGGCATAGCGTATAATCGTCGCATGATGTTCCCCGGACCCTGACGAATATCATATAGCGATACATCGAAGCGAGGTCACGATAGTACAAAGGATTAGCACATGACTTTGATCGCAGTATAGGCGCTTCACCTTGCTCTTCGACCACTATATGACGTTCGCCATGAGGCTGTCGAACTACTTGAAGCCACTCCCTGTCGCTCTTGCAGCGCTGTTCATCAGCACATGTATAAACTTGCTCGCAGTACGTCGTCTACGTGGGCAAAAAGACTTTGATGATAGTCATTTCAGTATGTCTTTTGCGAGTGCAACCACATGATCTAACAACAAATGACACCCACTAGGTTACCTCGGGGAGGACTACCCGACCCACTTACCTATCTATCTCCCCTCTGTCGCCCTAACAATTGAAGACACCACGCACTTCGGAATCTCCGACCCCGATGCATGGCCCGAATGGCGTTCCACAGATTACTTTCCCCGGGCTAATGGTTTCGTCAGACTGGGACCGATGGGTAAGTCCTGCGACGCATTGAGTAGGCGAATAGACTCACACACAATGTATCTTGCCGGCACAGGTCGCCCTTTCGGAATTGCCATGTTCCATCAGATGCACTGCCTCCAGATGATGCGCGAAGCAGTCTTGAAGGGCGACTCCAACTACCATGTCCACCACTGTTTCAATCTGATACGCCAGGCCCTATTATGCGCTAGCGATACCACCCTTGATCCTATTGATGTATCGGGAGAGGGCATTATTTCAGGAGCTGACGGGATTGGGACCACCCACGTCTGCCGTGACTGGACCAAAGTGTATGACTTCGTCTACGAAAATCAGAGGAACAGTATCTGGAATAGCACCACGTAGTAGTATTAACTCCGTGTAGGCCGACACCAAATCAATGTACTTCGTGCTGCAAGTTCCATTTGCGATCGCATGAGTCGCTAGGAGAGCTAGCCCAATTGCTGCAGGTCGAATGCTGCACGCTGTCATCAGTGCTGGAATCGCAGAGGAACAAGAGGCGCGTACCTAGCATGGGGTCCGAGAACTCCTGCAGAAATTCGATGTGGCATGTAGGGCACGATATTTCTACCGTTACCTGTTCTTGACAGGTAAATGACGGTGTTGGAGAGCGTAACTCGGCACCCTCTGGACCACGCTCAGAAGTGAAATTTAGCCGACCAAGAAGACCGATACGTGTAGGCTTCGTGTTCCAAGTAATGCCGTGAAGCTGCCCAGGGTATGTGACGTTCCAGACTTCCAGTGCACCAGTATCGCCGCTGGCAATGTAACTCTTGTTGCTTATTTCCAGCTCAGCCTTCGTTGGGACTACAGCCCGAATATAGCACGTCGAATCCGAGGGCGGGTGACGGACTCTCCATCGGTAGAACATAGAATTCTGAGCGTAGGTACTGTTGAGGAAAGGACGGTCAACGAAAGGCAGATACCGCATACCGTCTCATTCAATACTACTTGGCTGCCGCTTATATGCTCCCTGTCTGGCTCCTCCTCATTCACTCTCAGAATGACGCCAGGGAACCATAACCTTGGCACTATAGAAATGCGAATGAGTCAATAAGCGATGAATTGCGAGCTTCCTACTTACTCTTCCGTGATTTCTTGAGGTCACCTACAGTATCAAAGTTCGGGTAGGGATTCATTTTCGGCAGCCTTGCTAGACTCTGCTTCCGCTGGAGCAGTATTCCTACGTCCGCTACAGCTGAGTTCAACAGGAGCGCAGAACCCAGAGCCAGAACCGAGACTATGATAGATAGCCATATGGATCGCCATTCGTTGCTTTCATAACGCCCAGCTGAGGATGAACGAGAAGCCTTCGCTGATGTCTGTACAGTCTCGTCATCCAGAGTGCTGAGGGGGACATAGACTGCTTCTCCGGGCGGAGGCATCGTGAACTGTGCACCTGCACGAAGGAGACCGGAGCGAAGACTATCTGCTCACGGTGGACCGCTGCAGAGCGTCACATTTTGATTGATCTGAGTGGCCCGGAGACAGCGAGGATCAGAATGGCAGGAGTGACCCTGCCATCACACACGAATTCGTCGTCTGATGTAAGATACAGAGTCAATCATGATCAACCTCCGCCTGCAATCATTCTGACCGCAGTGATCGGACGCGTGCGTCGCGAGATTTGAACCGCATTGTTGCCATAGAGAGTATGGAGGCAAAACCAAGCGAAGATGAATGTACGTATACATGGGTAAGTATGTACTCTACAACGTGAGCTATGATACATTGAGGGTTGCATTACCACTCCATTTTCTTTGTCGTCGTCGAGGAAGTGGTAGGGATCTTGCCTCGATATCCTAGCCCATCCAACCATGGCCACACTTGACTCCTTTGCTCCTCGAATGTCTCGATCGCCTGAGCCTTCTGCAGTGTCAAAGCAATGTCGTCCAAACCGTTCAACAGACAATGTCTTCGGAAGGGGTCGACCTCGAACTTGACCGACGGTTTGCCGCTCGCTCGTCTGATCTCTTGCTTCTCGAGGTCAACTGCGAGCTCCAATCCCTGCTCAGCGTCCTCAGCCAAAGCGCGGCAGTCTTCAACAGGAACGGCGATGGGAAGCATTCCGTTCTGCATGGTGTTATTTCTGAAAATATCCGCAAAGCTCGGGGCGATGATGCAGCGAATGCCGAAATCATTCCTGATCGAGAGTCAATAAAGGCCACGGACGTAGAGCACGATATCACTTACAGACTCCACGCGGCGTGCTCTCGAGAGCTACCGCACCCAAAATTCGGGCCAGTACAAACAAGGATCTTCGCGTGGTCGTAAGGTGCGCGGTTCAAGATGAAGTTGGTCTCCTTCCCAGTGGCAGGGTCTTTCCGAAGAGTGTAAAATAGCGCCTCTGCCAGGCCTGTTCGCTTAAGCGTCTTCAGGAACTGTTTCGGAATTATCATGTCGGTGTCTACGTTCTCAATATGCAAGGGCGCCGCGATGCCCTCAACAACGATGAACTTCTCGACGCTTGATGGCGCCTCAGCAGGAGGCAGCTCAGAGCCTGCGCTGTGGAATGGCTTATCCTCCTTCGTCGCCGGGACAAATGGGTCAAAGAAATCGGAGACGTTCGTGAGCTTCAATTTTGGTTCTGCGGACTTCGTCGAGGGACCCATGAACTTGCGCACATCCGTGAGCTTGCCGGTAATAGCAGCAGCGGCAGCCATGGCCGGGCTGACCAGATGAGTCCGCCCTCCAGCACCCTGCCTGCCCTCAAAATTACGATTGCTCGTACTAGCGCAACGCTCGCCCGGAGCAAGCTGATCAGGATTCATTCCTAAGCACATGGAGCACCCAGCTTCTCGCCAATCGAACCCAGCGCGCCTAAAGATGGCGTCCAGACCCTCGGCCTCGGCGTGCTGCTTGATGATACCGGATCCGGGTACGATCATAGCATGAATGCCAGGTGCCACCTTGGCTTCGGGCCCAGCAGCCAAGACGACCTTTGCCGCCGAACGCAGGTCCTCGATACGACTGTTGGTACAAGAACCAATGAAGACCTTGTCGATAGTCACATCTTCCATTGCCGTCCCAGGCGTGAGGCCCATATACTTGAGGGATCGCTCGGCAGAAGCGCGTTTCGTGGGGTCTGACATGGTAGAGGGGTCGGGAACCTGGCCGGTAATTGGCACGACGTCCTGAGGAGACGTCCCCCATGTAACCGTGGGCACGATGTCTTCAGCCGCGATCTTGACCTCGATGTCAAAATGAGCGCCCTCGTCCGACTTCAGCGACCGCCAATACGACACCGCCCGGTCCCACTCCTCTCCCTTGGGAGCCAGAGGTCGATTGCGGAGGTACTCGAATGTAACCTCGTCTGGTGCAACCATACCGGCACGAGCGCCTGCCTCGATGCTCATATTGCACACACTCATCCGGCCCTCCATGCTGAAGCCACGGAAAACAGATCCCGCAAATTCAATGACACAACCAGTTCCACCAGCTGTGCCAATGACACCGATAATGTGCAGAATCACGTCTTTCGACGTAACACCCTCGACAAGGGTACCATCAACCGTTATCCGCATGTTCTTGCCCTTCTTCTGCAGAAGGGTCTGCGTGGCGAGGACATGCTCGACCTCGGATGTGCCGATACCAAAGGCAAGAGCGCCAAAAGCTCCATGGGCTGATAAGGTACATGTCAATTCCGAGACCGGGGAAAGTTTGGCAGCGTCAAATACACGTACTGGACGTGTGCGAATCACCGCAAACGCAGGTGATACCAGGAAGCTGGAATGTCAGGTCAGTTGAAGTCGGAAGAGGACGAAGAATTGAACTACCGTGAAGCCTTGCTCCGGACCGATGATGTGGACGATGCCTGATAGTGAAGAGAGATATGGTTGTGAGAGGATATCATCACAAGGGTTGAGTGGAACGCTTACCTTGACGGCGATCCGTCATACCGAAATACGTGAGCCCGAAGTCTTTGACATTATCCTCCAAAGCCAAACACTGGCCGAGGGACTCAGGCTCAGAAATGAAGGATTTGACGGATTGGAAGTTTTTCCGGGAGACCGTTCTATATTTCCGTCTCAGTTCAATTCTATATAAGAGAAAAAAAAACCCGGACTCACGGCACATTGTGATCCACGGTTGCCAGAGTGCAATCGGGACGTCGGACTGGTCTTCCTGCTGCGCGTAACCCCTCGAACGCTTGAGGACTCGTTACTTCGTGGACAAGATGACTGCAAACCAGTATATGAGATCATTGACACTTGTATGCACAGAGTCTGCCGACATACCGATCAATATACAACAGAGTAAGCCCATCATCCTGGGCTTGTCTGAAATCATCCGATCAGTTGACCAGGGGTCTCGCCTCAAGAGTATGCTGACGGTGCGTACACGACATGGTCGTCCCAGATTTTGTCATAAAGGGTACGAGGAGCAGTAACTGGAGCAGGCATTATGCAGATACAAGAAGATGCAGATACAAGAAGAGAATGAGGAATGGGAGGATATCCACTGGCTTGCAGTTTATAAAGCGGCATTTACAGACAGGAATTAAGCTCGGCCGATCGGGGCGGCGTAACTATCTCGGCCGACGGAACCGAGCCACTGCTGTACCCCGCACTTCGCCTGGCATACAAGCCATCCCACCTAATTCACTCCGACACTCTGTTGATGTTGAAGGCAAATAGACATTGCGTCGAATATAATTTAGTGTATTCGTCAACAGAGATATACAAGGGTCAAGAAGTACGATGTTCCTAGGGCGTAGAAGTGACATGGTTGAGGATGAACTGAGACTGTACATAGCGCAAAAACTGAGAGATGTGGCATGCCGACGGAGGATGTTTGGAAACGAATGCCACAACAGAAGATATACTCACAGCCAATGAGATCAGTTGTAAAATGGGCGCGAGAAACAGCCCTGACCCACGTACCCAGACGAGCATAGCATACTAGCACGACCTTCATGACTGCCGCCCGTATGTGCACCTTCCGAGGAGATAACTCGGCCGGCGCGTTTGCCGACCTAGGATGCGGAAATAAAAGACTATCTCGGTTTGTCGCCCATCGAGTGGTCCGCTGCGGAATGCCAGGCAGATACGAGGAAACAAGCACCCAAATAGATGATCACAATACTTTCAGTCAAGACGAGCACCGCGGAGACATTCAGATGGAGCTGTGGAAGCCAAGACTCGTTATAAGTCATCAAGAGAAGTCATCAAGAGCTCAACGAGAGCCGGAGCGTAAATGTCCTAGATGTCAGATACATTGTGAACGGCACTTTAGGAACCGATACGGAGATTCCCGAGGCAACTGCACAGTACCGCTCAGCCACTCAGATCTCGGTGTTCAGCAAGTCGTACAGCACCGGCAGCAAGACCTCGACTGTTCGCGATGGCCAAGTCAAAGAAGTACGCGTGACTATTGCTGCTCCTCGGGTCTGTCTGACGCCTTTGAAGCCATACCAACCATAACCAAAACAAGAAGGCCCACCGCAATGGCATCAAGAAGCCAAAGTCCACCCGGACACGGTCGCTGAAGGGTGTAAGTGATCAGTGTCGAGTTAACAGATAGATTGCAGCTCATTTACCGCCGTCTTCGATAGGTTGACGCGAAGGTGACTTAAGGAGTGGTCCGTGCAATGGAGTAGCAGAGCTGACCGTGCCGATTATTATGCAGTTCCGTCGCAACGCGCTGTACGCCCTCATTGGCTCGGTGCGTAGTTCTATGCTTGTAGTCTGCCCGAAACTGACTCATCCCCCGCATTAGCACAAAGCCCGAGCAGAGCAGAAGGCATCATAATGAACCACAGCTTGTCCGTCGGGATACGCTCGGCCGTATCTGGACTGAGAGGGGACTTCCGTGTCAGCTTGAGGCGCCTATGTATTGCCTACCACTATGCCTATGCACCATGCTTAGGGACTACCACGCAAAGACGAAATCCCAAAAACATCGCAAAATATCTATTGACGAGTGGCTGGGGTTCGGGCGGAGATCGATCTCCTAAAGGCATGAAAGTGTACGCTATGTCTGACCTGGCTTCTGGCGATTTTGTTCCAGCGCTGCGCGCAACCGAATGGCCTTGCAAAGGCGTCCCCTGCGTCAAAACGTGAGCGCAGGAGGGGTGCGCAGTCAGACTTACAGCAGCGTCTTCGGGAGCCAGCGCCCCCTTTGCCATGTTGTGCTTGCCGTATCGGATCTTCCTGCCTCCAACCGGCGCTGGCCTTGCAGCCGCTGGATCGGATGAGAGTAACGCAAGACACTCCTCATCGGTCGCAATGTGTCCGTCGACCAAAGAGAAGAATTTGTGTCGCAAGACGGTCTTGATACTTTCGAATGCATGAGTGGTGTACCAACCATCACGTTCCTGGTCCAGTATTAACGGGATTGTACTGAGCGACAGCGACCTGCCTTACGTTGCAAGCTTCGCGGACGCCGTCTTCATCTTCGATCATGTCCTTCAGCAGCGGATCGTGGATGTCGCATAATTGAAATGCCGCAGTTTCTTTCGTATGCGTCACCCCATCGAAGATATGAGAGGTTCTACTAGCCCTTTTGTTGTTAGACAACAATATATGCGCAGTGATTGACTTCACCTCTGACCAGCCTCCATCGGCTGACCTTGATCGTCAACCGGAGGAGCAAGCGTTGCGGAGCGACCATCATGGCGACGGGTTACGACAGAGGGTCGTACGATAGGATGATTGACATTCCTGAAGTATAGTCGCTGGTAGCTGTGATTGAAGTCTCGTGAAGATGATCTTCTGTGAACGATCCCTGAAACTTACAAACGACCGTTCGACTCCTTTCTCGGATCGTAGCCAAAGCGCATGAGCGTGTCTCGCCAAGGCCCATCGCTGAATGCGTAGGAGACAAGAGGCAGCATGATCTTCGAGCTGATAAAAACGAATCAGGTTTCCACTAACGTCTCTGCAGCTGCAACGCACTTGTGAATTTCTCTTGCCTCTAGAGGGGTGAACTGATTTAGTAAAGCAAGACGGGTCCATATTGGCCTCTCTTCGAAATGCTAGGCAAAGTCAACGCGGTGCAGGATAATCAACCTGACTCATGAGGCGTACGTGTTCGAGGCGTTTCAGCAGAGACTGGTCGACTTGACCTCGGACCTCCTCCACTTGAGGATATGGTTTGGTAGGCACCTGGGGATAGAGGTGGGTATCCCGTGACAAGCATCGTTACAAGTTCACAAACCGTTGGATCAGCAAAGACAATTGACACGGGCCCATAGCCTTTCCAGCGAGATCGGTTAATAAGCCTCTTCTTCTCTTGACCGTCCTGATCAACGAAAGTGGTCACGGTCGACATGGAATTGGACTTGAACCTGTCGATTGTTAGCTTGTAACACATCAATGCAGGCAAAGAGACTTGTTACCCATAGTTCTGAGGAACGCTCTGCCGGCTGAACAGCGGCGGGGGGAACATCCTCAGATTACTAATGGACTTGCGCTCCTCGGGTGCCGCACCAGTCAATTGAGGGTCAATCGGCATGTCGGAAGAGGAAATAATGGTATAATCTTCCTTCTCATCTGGGATTTGGTAGCCGCGGATGCCGTCGACTACTACAGTTCAGCGTCGACAATCCCAGTGGCCTTGCAAAATGAAACGCACCGTCCATATTGTCTATGGCTTGCCGAAGTTGCACTACCGTATCATCCTCGTCTGGTTGGTACTGGTAGTCAGCCATACCTAGCACAGAAAGCATTACTCGCACAATCATTATGCGAATGACCATGTAGACTTGCTCCTGAACCGGACGGTTTTGGGGACGATACCGAGTGCCTCCACAGTATAGTCACCAATTTGCGTACTTTTATCCCCGTTGGTTGGATTCAGCTTTCTTCGCTTGCGTTTCACGACCTTAAGGAGGATGTTACTTGTAGGGACATTCTCTCCCGGGACAGGATGCGCGAAGGGGTTATCAGGCCTGAGATGAAGCTCCAAAAGACCATCATTCTTTGAAGCCGTCCGTTTGAAGGCAGTATTGAGACTTTGCTGACCGCCAAGATTGTTTATAGCAGTATTTGTTGAAGTCGGGCGGACATAGCCAGGATATTCGACAGAATAGAACGCTTTTGTCGGCAGAGGCCTCTCCGGTGCTAGGGACGAAGGTCCCGCGGTCTCCTGATTTGGAGAGACTTCAGCTTCCATGATATGTGCCTATCGCTTCCGGCTTAGAGTACTGAAGTGCGTGAATAAAATGGTCAGCCGCCACACTCGCACCGGGATTCGGACGCGCTGATCACGTGGATATGTTAGGTCTGTAATTGCACATATTTCTGAGGCGGGTTGAGGAAATTATATCATGTCGTATAAATGTTATATACAAGGTACATGTATATGAACGGACAAGACCCTATCCAGTCCCAGCCCTCAAGGCTTTGAACCATCGCTTAACTTCATGATTTCCTCCAGTGCTTCCTGCAGAGAGGTTGTCCGACGGCCAGCATAACAATAGGCGAGGGTAACATACCCTAGGATCGACGCCCGCTTTATGAAGCTCCTCGGCGACACGCTTCGCCCCTTCCCTGCACTGGGAGTCCGCGAACAGCTTTAACATTTGCATGTTGGAAGGAGGGCCCCCCGATGCGTCGAATCCTACACAATATACTTGAACACAGTTCCGGCCAGGAATGCCAAAATATGCGGACCTTGCTCTTGTAAAAGAGCAGAAAAGTCACGAAGGGCCGCCATCGCCTCAGGCTTGTCCGCGATCTTCTTATATAAGGACGTGTTTCTGATGTTTGCAATCATAGAGTTGGGACTCTCAGCTGCTTGAATCCTCGCACAAGGACGAAAACTTCTCCTGGAGACCAAAATGGAAGAGCAGCATAATGTCCGAGACCTGAGGCCAGCTTGGAGGAGATTGGCAGAAAGCATTGTGAGGGAGCAAGGTCAATGCCCGTGGGAAACCAAGGAGACGCGTCCTCATTCCAATGAGGGACGTGACTCGCAATTGGACGCGTCGCGGTTAGCGAACGCAACTGGCACGACCGTCATCAGCTGTTATGGACGAAGATTACTACTCGATTGATTCGATTCTTGCTGAGAACCAGGTACTCTCCTCTACACAGATCTTGCTGGCTCGGAAGTCCGTGGTCTGACTGTCGTGTAGAAGATTCAATGCACCTTCAAGGTCGAGATACCAGATATGGGACATCTGGATGGAGGGTCGGAAAGAGACGTACGCATAGCACTCTAAACCGCTGCATGTCCTGCATGACTCAATCCTCACAGATTAAACCTCTCAGCAAGATGCAAATTCCTTTATGGATGGCCTACATCCTCATATACTCGTGCGCCCGCACTTCTTCAGCAGACGTTCGCGTCTCACTAACAGTGGACCTAGGGACTATGCGGACTTTTCGATACCAGCACCGTTCAATGCAAGAGTGAGAAACGCGCTCAACGCTGAAGCTCGCAGTGTCCGACTCTCCGGACTCGTCGGTCAAGGAGGCTCGTGGTATGGATTCGGAAAGATGATAGTGCGTTTGTAGGTCACCAGCTTCCTC
Source organism: Heliocybe sulcata (assembly GCA_004369045.1). Classification (NCBI taxonomy): domain Eukaryota; kingdom Fungi; phylum Basidiomycota; class Agaricomycetes; order Gloeophyllales; family Gloeophyllaceae; genus Heliocybe; species Heliocybe sulcata. The sequence continues at coordinate 1,121,481 of ML213504.1, read as the reverse complement.
TCCTACAGTCCCATCCTGCAAGTTGAGGCTATCATGTTCCAGGCTGGATGACGCACCAGCAGACGAGATCTCTAAAGTCCTGACCAAGGTACAATCGGGGCAACTCCCAGAACATCCGCAGCCTCCTTTCTAACGGCACATACACAGACGTTCCGAGACCGGCTGCTGGAGGTTATTGACCAGGCACAACACTTCGCTGCCCTTGGCGCCGGTGGAGGATCGGCGAGCGGGGATGGAGCGCAGATGTTCAGGGAGGGCTTGGAAAGCATGGAAAGAGAATGTGAGTTCCTTTTCGTCGCTGGCGGTACTGTATCATGGCTCAGACCAGCGCATGCCGTAGTATTCGTGCTCGCCCAGGAAAGCGCCAAGCGGACAAAGCGATGGTATGAAACTACAGATAAGAGCGTTAAGTGATGGCTCAGGGAGAACTAACGTATCATGGACTTACCTATTTGTCTTTCGGAAGCTCTGATGATTGCTCTGTTCCACCCGATCCTTGTGTATTTCCCACCGTAGGATACGTTTTCTTTAGCTCCGACACAAACCTATGAGTAAAAGGGTTATGGACGCGGTTGTGATTTCAGGCGGACCTTATTCACCATTTGACGCTTGCCCACAGGCAAAGCTCTATGCACGTTAGCGCAATCAGATGGATATTTCCACGAGTCATGAAGGCGAGGGTGAGCAGGACCACCAACAGCGCTGAGAATACGACATCAACGGCAAGCAGAAAATTAGGATGCAAAGAGGATCCGGGCTTTAGAATAGCGGAGAAGAAGGATGAGAACTGATCCTGCTGGCTGGACATTGTTTTGTTAGGAAGCTGCTCATGGGCGTTCTTTGGACTCCAAAAGGTCCGAATGTCGACCAGAAAGCATGTAGTGGAACTCGTGAGGCGGAGCGCGATGACTTCGCGGCGCTCGTGGATTCTCAGGCTCGAACCAGGTACTTGCGACCATTACGAGAAGGAGGCCTGAATATTCTTGTTATTGCAACTACAGTGTACACCGCCCACACCGCAGCGGGGCCTAGACAACTAGCTTAGAAGCTGAATACTACTCCTCTCCTCTCCGTGCTGTACCTGCCTTCACTTCGGCCGGTGCGCCACTGCACATCTGCTTTCCCACCAGCAGCCGCACTAGCTGCAGATCACACCGTGTCGGACCCTCCTCGTCCGTAGCAAGGGGAGCTATGGATGCACAGCTCGTGATCCAACAGAACACAGCATCGGAGACGTGGTATTCACGGACCTTCCGTGACAGTTCCTACCCATTCAAAGTACCGTTCCGCGAGCGGTGCAACCGGCTGCAGTGAACGTGACTCATCTCCCTCTGCCTGGAGGTCGGGAAACAATTGAGTGACGGCCATGATCGGCAGTTTCATGTTATGAAGACTGGAATCAAATACAGCAAGAGCCGTTGTCCTGCGAATGCAAAAGCACAGTCAACACAGATGCAGGAGGATCAGCACTTGGGGATACCCTGATCCTTGTTCATTAAGAAGAGCCACTGTAGAGACCGCTTGCACGATGAGATTCAAATATGATGACACGGTATTCCTTGGAGAGTGCTCAGAGCAGATAGTTGTCCACGGATCTGGCACAGACTTACGAAGCCTGGCTTTCAGATAGATATGAAGATGGCTCATGAAGGACTATCAGTGACAGAGACTTCGAGTATGCAGTCCGGATACTTGACGAGCCATTCTCTTCAGTAGTGTCCTTATTGCGGAGAGCTGACAGGAAGAAAGCCAAGTGGGCGGTAGTGGGCGGATAACTGAAGATGGGTCAAGCAAGGACCGAATGGGCAGCATCCAAAAGACTGACTGAACCTCGACCCTAGAGCAAAGGCCCGATACGCGACCAGTTCCAGCAAACAAAGCTAGCCAGTCGTCATCGAGTTCTTGCAGAGCCTCTACAAATGCTTGTCGGGAAGGCGTCAAGAGCAGTGCCTTCGAGTCAGGTGTATCCCGAACAGAGTTTAGACAGAGGTGTATGGGCGCTGATGAATGATATCGCCCCTTTATCAGCAGAGTCGAGAAATCAGGTAAGTCTCTTCCTAGACATGACGGCGGGCATAGGCTCAGGGGCATCGGGTAGTGGTGTTGGAACGCGCAGACGCAGCTGTACTAGTACTGTGTGACAAGCAAGTGGCAAGTTAACTCCGCGCCACCATCACCTAGGATGTCGAACCAATGTCAAACCAATTGAGGGCATAGCTCAGGCAAGCTCAGGCCCGACTTCCTACCACATTCAAGAATGCTAGTGGCTGCTAATGGGTCCTACAATGTCGATGCTACGCAGGCTTGCGTGTCCTTGTATACTAGGCGTTTCGGGGCAGTGCACTTGAGACTTATCCCTCATTATGGATCCGCTATCTGCACGCCCTCACACGTTGGGCGTTAATCTGCGCTTAGTCGAAGAGCAGTGCACCCAAGATTGGACGCATTGCTTCACTTCCGAACGAAGCTCTGGAGCGTGGGGGTATGTCAGCAGGCGCAGCTCCCATGCAATGCATGGTTGAGCCCATAAAATCCTCGTCTTGGCCATCTTAGCTCGCTTTGTGCCATTGTCCTGCTTGTACTTGACTCATACACTGAGGAAGTGACCATGGCCGACCCCTACTGGCGTAGCCCCAGTGACTCGATGTCTGTCGACCGCGACCTTAGGGAGCCTCAAAGAGACCCCACGATGGCTGCGCTTGGGTTAGCCGCACCCGTGTTGCGGGCAGCAGCCAGTGCGGCGTCTCAGGTTGCGCCGTTTCCGTGGTTGCAGCCGCTTGCTGGCGCTCTAGGCGAGATCATTCGACTTGCCGAAAACGTCGCGTCAAACAAGTACGCAGGTTTCCCTTTCGATTTAACCAACTGCTCATAGTCTACAGACGTGCGGCTCGTCAGTTGGGCAGAAGATGCCAGCTCTTCATTGTCGCATTGCAGGACTCGGTGGGAGTGCAGGACTCGGTGGGAGCTGAGTCCCTGCCCCCGGCTGTGTGGAGTGCCGTCAATGAAGCCCGCGGGTATGTGTTATACTGCAGGAAACGCCGTCCCCTCTTCCTTAAGCCCCTTCAGCGTTCTGGAACAGATACGGGATAAGATGCGAGCCTGGTCCCGGCTCGGAAAGCTGCAGTCCTTCTGCATGCAGGGCGAGATTGTGAACGATATCCGAATTAGCAATATCGCCATCGATGATTGCTGCAATAAACTAGAGGTAATGCGGCTTCAATCATCTTTGAGTACATATCTCATGAAGTGTACAGATCGCCTCTCAGATCGCCATACACCACTGGCAGTCCGAATTTGAGGATAATGCCAAGCAGGATCACACTGAAGTCATGGGATGGCTGGCAGAGATCAACAATAGCCAAACGATCATGAACGATCGCATCACTGAGAACACTCAATTATTGCAGCAGCTCGCCTTCTTCATGCAATCCGTATGTCATTTCTGAGGGCGATGGCTAGAATCTGAACTGTCCTGCAGGGATTGAGCGAGTATCAAGTGGGAGACGTCAGGCACAACGGATTACAGAGCAATCTGTACGATATGACCCGTAGGAGAGGGGACCTCCTCCCGGAACTGGAGTTGAAGCGTGGTGAAGTCCGCCGCCTTGGGCAGTTCCCAGGTAAAGTTGTGTTGTCGAAGGATCGGATTTTGCCCTTCTAATGTTCGTTGTCTAGCCGGTGGCTCTGCTGCCATGGATATATGGGAAGGCCTTTACCTGGGACATGAGAAAGTTGCTCTCAAGGTCGTCCGCGCCGTCAATGCAGGGCCTAAGAGTCAAGAAGTTAGGCTCAGTCACATAGCCTTCGCGTGGATGGCACTGACATACACATATACAGCGGTTCCGCAGAGAAATCAGGTTATGGAATGAAGTCTGGAAGAAAGATGGCGGCGCATATATCTTGCCATTTTATGGCTTCTGCCAGGTAGGGGTCTGTGCGTCTTCCCTTGTAGACTCCTTCCTCACCGAGTTCATGATAGATCGATGGCCCATTCCCGTTAGTAGACTGCTAACGGCGTGAAAGTATCTCGCCTGATGATTTATTCTAGCTACATGGTCAGTCCATGGCAGAACAATGGCGTCGCTATAGATTACGTCAGGCGCTATTCGGATGCCGACCACATGAAGCTGGTATGCAAAGCGCGAATGACTTCCTCCTATCGCTGCTAACATGCATTAGGTGCGAGGCATAGCGAGGGGCTTGCTCGTTCTCCACACCATGGAACCTCCAATTGTACATGGCGATATCAAAGGCGTAAGCTCTTTCGCATTGTCTCTTCGAATTATGCACACCTTCAATTCATTGTCTCTAGAGTAATGTCGTCATCGATTCCATGGGTAATCCCCTGCTTGCAGACTTCGGTGTCTCCAAGGTAGTTCGACCTCCGATTACGTCCGTGAGTTGTGCTAAAATGTTGTCATCCAGATCGTGGAAGATATCACCGGCGTCCCGTTCACTCAGAGCCGTGGTGTATCAGAGTCATACCGGTGGTTTGCGCCTGAGCTCTGCATGGGGCAAGGCATAATGTCGTTACAAGCAGACATCTATGCGTACGGTATGACCGTGCTAGAGGTAAGCAAGCCCCACCCTACCGAGACCGGTATCTTTTGAATACTGACAAATCTGCCTGGATCAAAGCTTCTTACTCACAACCAGCCTTTCGCTTACATCAAGCATACGACCGAGGTGGTAGTTGAAGTGGCCAGGGCCAACCGTCCTCGGCGACCGACTGAGGCTGAGGTCTTACATAGAGGGCTCGACGACAACTTGTGGAAGGTTATGCTCGCCTGCTGGGCGCATGAGCGCACCGATCGGCCCAGCATCCAAACTGTCATTGAACGCCTAGGAGCGTGATCTTGTCGTCACTTCCCATCATGCCTCTGATACGTTTCGCGCTATGTTCGTTTTCTTGATGCTATCGATTGCAATGTAACATCTTCGGGTTTTTGCTGGGTTGACCCTGCTGATCAGATCATTAGCCGCGAGCTTTGCTTTTGTACCTATAGTTATATACCTTGAGCAATCAATACTTGATTATTCCCAGCGCCTAGCCATGGCCTAGCGTTGACTTCATTTGGAAGCTTTCCTTCACCTCTGCACAGTATTGTCTCGCTTGTCATTAATCATTGCTTGCCGAGCGGCGTCTGAACAAGCTGACCGACGCGGATCTGACTAGTTGGAACCGGAGCTGGTGCCCTCATGCATCCTTTCGCGTCGTATGTACTTCGCAGCTACTACAAGTCCACCGGATGGAACGAGGACAATCTGTACTCGAACTTCACTCGCTCCTCGAGCTGTATGTTGCCTGTCGTATGCTTCTATCCCGCCTTGCTGAACGCCGGGTGCAGCGATCCTTGACTTTACTGTACCCCGAGGTCTACACTTCTCCATCTCAAAATCTCCGAATGCACTCTTCAAGACTACCTATTCTATGAATGCTCTGCCATCCTTGAATGGATCCATCGGTTACATCTTTACTTCATGTGACCTCAACGTGAAGGGATCCGGGGATGTCAAGTTCAAGGATATAGTCGACCGTTTCAAGATTTATGACCAGCCTCAGAGGCCGGAAGGCAAGGAAGAAGCTTGGCAGGCTGGGGAAAGAGTGGACACCCGTGGTGCGTGAGTGCTCACAGCCTCCAAATATCTATCCACATAGCCCTTACATTGCGTCTACAGACTACCTTCTCTATGGCCGCTTCTACATCCCAACCGGTCGACTGGATGCTCTCTACTCGACACGATTGTCTGCTACGCTGCAGGGAATGGTTGCTGCCATCTCTGATCCACGGGCTCCTCCTGTGGCTGCGAGCAACTTGATGCTTAGCCTACAGCACGACACCGGGCGCACATGCACGGAATACACCTGGAGTGCGGATGATTCCATGTGGGGTATCCGTTTTCTCTACAACTTCGGGAAGTTGGTGCTCCCTCCGGACCATTCTACCGAAGTCTACCCTACTGAGGTCGAGCTCTCCTCGGCTGTGCCACAGGCATCCCAGTCGGAAGTGAAGCGTGTGGATGAGGAAGAAGCAATGGAAGGCGGTCTCAAAGGTCGAATATCCGCTGGTGCTGAGGTCTACTTCAGTGCTCGCGAGAAGAGCGCCGGTGGTGTGTACTTCTGTACATTCTGCAAGACACATCCATAACGCATGTCCTCCATAGTCTCAACAGGTATACGATTCACAACCCTCCCAGATGCGACAGCCCCGTCGTTTCAGCTCCCTGGTCCCTCATCCTCCCCATTAGCCCTTTCGTCGTCTCGGACACCTCCTCAGCCTCCAACGACGATCACAGCGCTTTTCAATCCAATAATAGGCCACATTTCCGGTGCCTACGCTGCCAAAGTCTCCCATGACTTGTCCGTCTGTTCCAGATTCGATTTCAATGTCTACAGCTATGAAAGCGAATGGACGATGGGTGCCGAATGGTGGCTCCGCCGTAAGCCCCAGCCCCAGAATGGCGATGATACAAAGACGGAATCTGACAGCATACAAGCTGATGAGTCACCTTCAGTGCCACTAGAGACATGGACTGAGGATGTGCAAGGCGTCGTGAAAGCAAGAGCTTCCACTACCACAGTGAGTGTTTTACCTGATCTCACAATGCAGTAGTCACTGAACGGGATTCAGGATATCTCGCTTATGTGGGAGGGCCGTCTGCGAAATATGTTAGTCAGCTTAGGCATAGTTTCAAATCTCTCTAGTCGGTCAAAACCTATCAAAGCTGTCGGGCTCGAGCTAGCGTACTTCAGCTCTGGATGACGGTCAGTTCATGTCACGGTGGATAAATGGAGGACAAAATGAAATTGCACTGAGGGAAGCAATGTTTGAGTATAGTAACATACAGACAGTCAACCAGTGAGTCCGAAGCAATTAGTGGCGTGAATGCGATACATGGTTTGAACAATTGCAACAAAGCACTAGGAAAGCCGTGTGGGAAGGGTATAGGAACAGTGTACAGGTGAAGGATCCGGAGCAAGAACAAGCAAGACGCATACAGGCTATAAGTCTCATAGTGTTAGTAGGATACACGATTATTCGTTGGCCGACGCCGTCGCCATAGATCTCGGGGAAGTGATGCCCGCTCCGCCCAGGGTGCGCGCCAGCCGCGATATGGCATCGCGATTAATGACAGGCCTAGTGGCGTGCGGTGCCCTGCGCGATAGTCCCTCCCCTGTCGGTGGAGAAGACTGAGTACGATTATGCGTCGCAGCAAAGTCTTGAAGGTGAGCGCTGCGCGGGGTATTGCTGCTAGATCGGATGTGCCTGGTCCCAGGATGAGGAACACTGAGATCTGGCCTCAGCCCCGCAGGCCTCCCTACGGTATGCGAACGACCATGACCGGGGCTGAATGCGCGAGGAGAAGTTGCCTTGTAGGCAGGCGCACTGTCTGAGGATGAGGAGCTAGAGGCAGATTTAGGGACATGTATGGAGTCACTCAGGCCTGAGCCAGATTTGGGAGCGTGGATAGACTCATTCAGGCCACCTCTTGATGGCCAGCCATCTAGGGATGCCTTCTCGGATGCAGGTGCCGGATCTGTTTCTGCAACATCCTCAGTCGAAGTGGGGCCTGCCCGCTTCTCAGCGGGAGGCGTAATTGGAGGCACTGGTTCGGTGGCAGGCTCCTATATAGCGAGGTCCACTCAGCACTCGAAAACTGACATCTTTACTGAAAGAACTTACTGTTACCTGCGATTCAGGGTGCAGCTTCACCGCAATTTCGGGCTTGTCCTCGTTCAGAGGCTTCTCTTCAACCGGCAACGGCTGCTCAGCAGCAGCCTTTGGACTAGGATTCGCGGCGGCAGGCGTTGGCTTCGCAGGTATAGAGGAACGTCCCTTCAATGAAGCCGTAGCGTTTGCCGCAGCCTTGTGCAAGGTAGGTTCAACTAGATGCGCGAGAGGGTTCACAAATGTTCGCGCAGTGTTTGATTGAGAACGCGCAGTCCCCTTCCCGTTGCTCTGCGCAGGACGCGTGGCGCCAGCGCCTGACATATGCGCCCCTCGCCTAGACTTGCCGTCATCTGTCTTTGCCGGGGCTGCCTTCGAAGGATGCTGCTCGGTCTCTGCCTTCTCCGCACTCCCTGCGGCAGCTGCTCCCGCGGGAGCTGGAGCACTAACATGAGCAGGACTAGCCGGCTTGGAGATCTCCGAGAAATCAGGAAGCGGTTTCAGTTGACCCTCGAGAATGGGAGAGATAATACTGGTTCTTTCCAGGGTAACAGTTCCGGGATCTGTCTTCGTCGTGTAGCCCCAGTCATCCAGATCTGGCAAGCTGTCATCGTCATCCCCAGCCCAGTCTATGTGGCTGCCAGGCGTAGTGGGTCTATGAGAGATCACACTGGCCCGCATCTGTTCCACAAGGTTGTGCACGCTTGCGTCAAAGCTCGTAGTCTCAGCTCCGGCGGACAGGTGCGGTGGCACATCTCTCGAAGAAGGCTCTGGAGTAGGAGGTCCAGTAAGCGATTTCCTGGAACGGCCGGCCATTGGTCTGGGATCGACTGTGAGGGTCTGTACAGTGCTCGGGGGATTGACTGCTTTGGGTGTCTGATGAGTCGATCTCCTGCGCCGATTATTGGGGCGAGTGGCAGATGCGCTAGATGGACCTGTAGGAGTCTCTGCTGTGGGGGTGGAAGGGTCGATGGAAAGTGTAGGAACTTTGCGGGCCGTCTGCTGTGAGGCACGTCTGGTGTTGAGCTTGGGTCGCTGTGTGCGGTCGCTGTTGACAGAAGATTGCGTTGTAGTAGATGCTGCTGTAGAGTTGGACGTAGAGCGTTCAATGGGAGGAGGCTTTATATCCGAAGATGCCTTCTCTGCAACAATACCCGCCTTCGGCTCTGTCTCATTGTTCTTGGTGGCACCAGGCGTCTTTGACCCTCCCCGGCCGTTGCGGCCCCGTCCTCCGCCTCCGCCTCCTCGTCCCGACCCTCTACTGCTGCCCCGTCCTCTCGGACCGTTGCCGCGGAAAGTCGATCCAGGCTCTCCAGATGATCTCCAAGACCCACTGTCACCTCCCCGCGCTGAAACTGTCGGACCAGCAGGCGCCGCGGGTTTCGCGGGAAGCGAAGCCATTCCTTTCCGCGATGTGAGCTAGGTGTTCAGTCATTTTCCAAACCACCGCGAGTCGGTTCGGGTACATACAGGGCGAGGGGTAGTTGGGCTATTTCAGATTGAACAGAGTGGCCGTAGGCAAGGTAATATTAAGCCAAAATACAATGTAGATTCCGTCAAGCGATAGTAATTGTGAGAGAAAAGCAGCGTCGGGACCAACAGGGTGTGGTCGGCGGTCAATATTGAAGGCCAAACATAGCAAAGCAGATCGGCCAGCAGCGCCACAACGGACCCGGAGGCATTGTTCATCTCTACCACCACTGTCGGCTGCTCAGTCTCTCTCAAAATGTCCAAAGCCTCGCAGCCAGAATTGAAAAAAGTGAGTATCGCCCGACGGTGACCGCAGTATACGATATCTAACTGCACACGCACAGTTCATGGACAAAAAATTGTTCGTCCACCTCCAGGGTGGTCGGAGAGTCAGCGGCACGTTACGCGGTTATGATCTGTTCTTGAACCTTGTTCTCGATGATGCGTTGGAGGAGTCGACACCAGCGCAGAAGCACCCTCTCGGGACCGTAGTGAGTCTCATATACTTGTGTTCGCGGCATGCCGGCGCCTAACGGATTTCACTGTCAGGTTATCCGAGGTAACAGTGTTACATCGATGGAGACCATGGAGGCTGCTCGGTAGTGCAGATCGGCGCTTGTACCAATGCAGTTTTAATGGGTGGATGCCCGTGCGTCGTGTTGCTTATTGTACCATCAAGAATCGTTGCCAAATACTATCTTCCTCCTATTTTCGAACCTAGCGGGATAGCGGCAACTGCCACAATGAAGCTCGACAGGCCAGTCGCCAACTTCACGCAGGACTTCACGGAATCAATGATTGGCCGTCGCCACAAGTACTGCAACAAATTCAATCAATACGGCTCATTCTGCTCATATTACCCATCACCCTCTCACAAATGATTGATACGTCGCTGGCAAGAGAATGCAAGTGAAGCAAGAGAACCGGATGTGCGCCTTTACTGGTCATTCGGGACGTCTTGATGTGCATGGTCTGGCATTATGCACAAGCTCATCCAACAGGTAAGGTTAGGGCTTTAGTATATCATGATCCGTCCTCGTCCGCACAGCATCCAGCTCTAACTTTCTACAAGACGTAGCGGTGTCTTCATTTGTTATAGGTGGATTATGCTTCTGCACATCCACAATGCATATCTATATCATTCCGTGTATAAACTAATGTACGTGACACTGTCCCAGACTACAATCAGTTCCGAACATGTGAGCAGCGACAATCATGAAAAGTGCTCCGCGTGGAGAATGGCAATACTACAATTTTACACTACTCGTAATGGGAGGGGGACTGTAAGCCCCATGGGTGAACATATGAGGACAAATATAATCATGATGCGAGTGAGAAGGGGATTACAGACATACGGTGCGAGGTCGTGAAAATCATGCACGCGAAGGCAGACACAATACAACATCAACAAAGAGAGATATGTGAAGGGAACGGAAGAACAGCGACGCAAGCACAAGAGGGATGAATGTCCTACATCCTCATCGGACTGCCGGGGTCCATCGCGACCACCGACTCGCCCTCGGGCCCAATCACCTTCCTCGCCAAAGGACTCGAGTTGATCACAGCATGACCCTTCTTATGTCTGCGGCCGAGCAACGTCGCGCCGTCAATGTCCAGCTCAAACGGCTGACCCGCGGCATTCTTCTTCCCCCGGTCTCGCTGACCCGCACGACCATCATACATGTCCCCGCCGCTCCCCTCTTGACGGTGTCTTGAGCGACTCGTCGTCGAACTGCTCCCTCCGCTGGCACTCTTCTCATGCCCTCTTGAGCGGCGCATCTGCTCCTCCTGGAGCACCTCGCCAACCTTGTCGCCATACTTCCGCCGGGCCTCCTCGACGACGACGTCATCTTCCTCCTCTTCGTCTTCCTCGTTGAGGCCGCCGAGGAACCCGCGGTTCGCTCCACCGCGTTCACGCCGCCTGGCACCTTCTTCTTCCATACGATGTACGGCATACGTGATGTCAAAGGCCTCCTTAAGCGTGGCCAAACCGGGACTGCGCACAACCTCGCGTCCACCACGAACTTCGCGCAGCATTGGCGAGTCGAGCGGTTGCTGCATTGGTGTAGGAGGCGGTGGTGGTGCGGGCGCAGCTGTACACCATGGGTGCTGGAGGAACTCGTCGATAGTGTACCGTTGTGCAGGGTCAACGCACAGTAAATGCGTAATCAGATCCTTAGCTGTGCATAACACCGTCCATCAGTACCCTCATAACGTAACCAGCAGTGTACTTACCAAGGGCCGAGATATCATCCCACCAGGGGCTCAAAAAGGTATAGTACCCTCGCGCAACCTTCTCCGTCAGCACCCCAATACTCTCGTCATAGAACGGAGGGAAACCGCATAGGAGCGTGTACAGCACGCAGCCAAGCGCCCACATATCCACGCTCTTGCTGTACCGCTCGTCCTTAACAATCTCAGGGGCAGTGTAGCCAACTGTACCACATGGCGTCATTGTCTGCTCGTCCCAGACAACCTTGCTCAGGCCGAAATCGGCGATTTTGACGCGTCCGATCCCGCCTCCGCCCACGCCAGGTATGAAGTCGCCCTCATCCTCCTTCTCCTCGTCATATTGACGCTGGACAGGATTCTTCGACGGGATGATGGGAATGCGGTCGAAAAGCAGGTTTTCGGGTTTGATATCGCTGATATGAGATTGGGGTGAGAATCTACAGAAGGGCGCCCAGTCTTAAACTTACCGATGGACGACACCTCGTTCCTCATGCAAGTACCGGATACCTTGTGCAACTTGCAGGATGACATGCCGTGCAAGATTCTCGCTGAAATACGTCAGCTTGACGATCTGATGGAATAGCTCTCCGCCCTCCATCACTGCACATAAACGGTCAGCCTAAGGCAGTCACTTGCAGGATTTGCTACACACATTCTAGGACCAGGAAATAATGTTCTGTTGATTCTGAAAATGATATGAGCTTGACGATTGATGGGTGGCTGAGGCCCCGCATGATTTGAACCTCTATAAACACAGTCAGGGCTTGACGCCTGGTGAAAGAACGCAGGCCACGAACCCTTCAAGATGTTCGCGCGCTAGAGACATCATGGATCAAGCGTCAGCGCGGCCGTTGACACGCATGAAAAGGGACAAAAGGCATAAAAGAGCTGAGTAGAATAAGGCCGCGCGAAATAAGGCGGCAGATGCGAAACAAGGAACGAAGAGGGTGACAAAAAAAAAGGACAGGCTATGCACCTCTGTGACTCGAGGCTTTTTCCTGAGCTGGGGATTCAGGTGCTTATCGCCAGCCTGGAGATCACCGCGGCGAGAAGGTTACAGAATACAGATACAGTATGTATGTGTGCGGGGAAGGACCAGAAATGATCGTCAGGAAAGGGGTAGGCTAGGAGAGGTGTACGCGGGGAAATGCTAACCTGCGACGCATTGAGTTCGTATTTACGAACAACTTTAACTGCATAAAGGGGACAGTCAGCAAATATCAAATAAAGGAGCGGACGAAGAAGTACAAACCTGCCACTTTCTTTCCTGTTGTAAGGTCGAGAGCCTTGTATACATTTGAGAAGGCGCCGCTGTGCAGGGTCCAGGATCAGGAGAGATCGGATAGATCTGACGAGGGCGAGAACTTACTCGCCCATCTTCTCGAGAAGCTGGAAATTCTCGAGGCCCTTGTATGAGGGCATCTTGTTCTTAGCTTCGCGCTCTTCCTGGACGATCATCTCGGCTTCCTTCGTGTAGCCGGGAGACTGGGCGGGCTGCTTAGCCTGGGGGGCCGCGGCCGACTGATCTGGCATCTCGCGGTGTTGCGGCTGTTGCTGCGACTGGGGCGGTGAGCGGCGCTGCTGTTTGGACTCTGCAGGGTAGTGCAGGTCCTGGTCAACGTAGTGCTTGTCCTGTCTGGGGGGGTTGTGGTGGGCCTTTCCATGTCTAATGAGATCTGGCGATGAGGCGATTGTTAGCGGTGTGGGAAATGGAAGCGCCAAGCGACGAAGCGAGCGGCAGACTTACTCTTGAACGCGTCGACGACGCCAGTACCGGTGGGCATCGTTGGTGATGGAGTGAGGGAGGAATTCGAGAGGGCGTCGGTAGAGTTTGCCTTGCCGCCGCGGTTGCGTGCGAGAGGTCATGCATTCTGACCGGTGACGTCACCCCTTGCTTCGTCATCCTCTCTTTTGCTGCACTCCACACTCTCCCATCATGTCTTCCCAGCATGTATGCGCAGTCCAAGTACATTCGTATCTCGTACTTGGTTATTTTATTTTTATTCTGTAACAGCCGTCTCTGCAGTATATCTACCCACCAAACAGCCTGCTTCCTCAGCCAGACTTGCTCTCGCAATTTTCTGCTCTTTCTGTGCCTCGATGACGACGTTGTCAGGGCCTTTGCTCTGCCGCCGGCTTGCACCTCATTGGTCTCCATCTCCGTCATACACCCACTCCGATCAACGAAACGTCCCACCTCGCCTCCTGCCGCGAATGGCTAGTGCCTTGCCTTATTCGATCTTCTCCCACTGCCTGGCGTCATCGTCCCTCGTTAGGAGCACAGTCTTCACCGGACTATTTCTCTAGATTTAGTTTCCATAGCATCCATGCATGGTGCTCTAACTATAGGTAGGCGTAGAGAGGAAGTATTGTTACTTTCTACAGCCATGATTCAATTCCGTCATTATGCTAAAGGTCTCTACGTAGCAGTCTGCTATTAATATCCCCTACCCCGCGCAAACGCGACCCATGGAATCCAGCGGGCCTTGGGTTGAGTGTATAGGGGAAGTACTCAATTCGGGCACACTTCTCCTATACACTCATCCTGGGGCCTCAGCTCGGTTCCTGTGGGCGCGGAACATTCCCGCCATGGAATGTAGTGGTCGATGGTCTTCATTCCCGAAGTCCGTCGGCAGTTGCATCTTTGAATGAATGCGAATTGTACAGGATCCGAGAGTTCCTTTCTCATTCCCTTATGTCCTTCTCATATGTGGCTCGGGTTGTGTATAAACGAAGTACATAGCCCAAGGCTTGTGCTGCGTTGATACCCATCCTGACAGCTAAAAGCCAAGTATGAGGCGGGCTGAGTGTATAAATGAAGTGCGGCCCAGGCCGTTTACTTCTTTTCGACACTCATCCAACGCCTCTTACTGGGCTTGAGCTATCCCTAGGGCTCTTCCAACAATGACTTCCCAGTTATTAAGGAGCACTTCACTGAGCTACCCCTGGATGTCGAGACTTGAGGCACTAGTAGCAGCGCAATGCAAGAGGTCAATCGTCACCCACTATTCGTACACCATCTCCTTTTAACACAGGACAACTCGCCGAATCACTCCTTATACTGCCCGCTGCCAACCCCTCCCAAATACTCCTCAATACTCTCCACAATGACCTGATGATCCTGCTCCATCGTCAACCCACTCACCACAATGACCCCCACAATGCCCTCCACTCCCTTCACCTTCACCGGGAACCCTCCGCCATGGATCGCATACTCGCCGGCAGACTCCCCAAGCGCAAAGAAGGTCTTCAACGTCTCCTCCGGGTCTCCCTTGGGATTCTTGGCAATCATCTTGTGCCGGTACTGCCAGGTGCTGCATCCCCACCTGAGGACGACCTTGCGCTTTCGCGACACCCAAAAGTCGTTGTCCGGGAGCGTGCCGGAGCCTACCGCGGTAAAGAACAGCGGCTGGTTGGCGTTGGCAAGGGTGATGGAGATAACAGCAGGACGCCCGGTGGACGCGGTGAGCGAAACGAGTTTCGTGCGGATTATGTTGCCCAGTGTCCAGGCAGTCGCAGCAGTGAAGTGCGGGAAGACGGAGGCAGCTTCTTGCGCTGTTATCGCTGCGAGCTGTAGAATAAGATGAATGCATATCTCGGCGGAAATCTCGACATGATAGGGTTCAGACGTACGTCAGTAGGCGGTGCCCTCAGTTGTACTGCCATATTGTTCCTGCGCAGTATAGAACTCTCTGCTGCTGTCCACCCTGAAGGTATGGCGGGAAAGACCCTTTTGTATGAAGCTCAAGGCTAGATTTACTTTGCCGACCTTCGGAGATTCGTTCCGTTTCTTGGCCCTTATTTCATATATATCCTCCGATTTGATCATGAGTGCCGACCGAGATAAGACCGCGTCCGACATACTATCGTTTGACCAGTTCTGTAAATTTTTTTACATAACTGTTCAAATCGTCTCTCATATGGCCTGTATCACTATAATTCTTTCTAGGCATTGTAACTACACTATATATCTATGCACTGGTAACGACTGGAATTTTTTAGAGAGGTATAAACAGACACTGTAAACGTGCCGGGGTCGGACTCACTGTACCTCCTCTCATTTATTTCTTCCTAACCGCTCGGTCTTTCACAAGGCGGTCTTCACAAAAATGTTTTATAAGTCTATACATACATTAGAAAAAAGTTTCGCCGCCAGCCCAGCGGAATACCTGGTTTGAACAGTTCTGTAAAAAGCCACGTTTTTACAGAACTGGTCAAATGATAGTATCTCAGAATTCGCAGGATCGCATATAGCCACAGCTTCGGCGCCAGCGAGGAGGACATAATATAACGTGTGTTATGGCACGCATAAGTTCCTGTAACTTGTTTAAGTTCCAGTCGAGGCCAGCAGTCTGAAACTAAAAGAAGCCCAGGACAAGAAAGGACTAGTGCATTCATCGTAGCCGTCTGGTGCGGAAGTCGGAATCCGAACCAGCAGTCGAACGGAACAGAATCGTTGACATTCGTACAGCATGATGGTGTAGTGATTCAGACACATCAGCTCAAGAGACAGGACGGCGAACACGGTCGTCGACGACCACAAGCCTTGCCACAACCGCCACCTGCACCCAGCAAACGCCGCCACAAATACTGCTCCTGGTCCGTGCGCCTCCCTGCTGGCATAAATACCTCGCCCCTTCACCCGAACAACTCATACTTACCTTGCGGGCGTGTTCCCCTTCACATACCTGGGAATACGGGCCGTGGGGGCTCTCCATAGCACGGCGACCCTGTCCCCAGAGGGCCCCTGCGGTTTGTATGGGCTTCGGCTCATGCACTCGCTAAATATTTCCCTGTCCTGCTTCGGCCCTCGGGCTGGGCAGGCCGTTTTTTTATGCCGGTTTGTGGTGCTAACCCTAACCTTGGCACACGTGGAAGGGAATGTTTTAGATAGCGGTCTAGCCAATAGAACGTGTTGTTGATCATCTTATCGCGACGGAGTGGGACCGATGGCAAAGAATCATGAAATGAGATCTATCCGTTAGTATCATAAAGTCCCAGCACGTCATAATATCATCCGATACACATATTCCGCCTCATCTACCCTCCAAACTCCCGGACCCAGTCCTCACCAAACTATTGTCTCGTGTCGCGCTACCATACATCACCCTCCTCCTTTCCCGACTTCCACTCCTCCCATCATCGTTGTACGCCCAGCTGATGACTCTTCTTCGTCCCGAGTCTGGCGATTCGAGATCGGAGACAGAGCCCGGACGCGGGACGATACTGTCTCGTGGTGGAGTATGAACCAGAAGTAGACCCTATAAGGCGATTCAACAGCTGCTAGACAGTATACTGGCAGATCACCTGCCTGAGCAGCCGAGAACCCAATCAGACTAACGCTACTCGTCTTATTCCGCAAGATCGGCTGACTCCCGCTCGGCAAGACGAGTGTCGCCGCCCTCCTCCTTCCAATGCTCCCAAGCGCAGTGCCTACGCCCACACCGTCCGCCGTCCCTACCTCGCTGGCAATTTCACTTTGACCGTCATACCCGTCTTCGCCGTCTTCCGCCTGGTTTGAAGAATTGGGTGCCCAGGCGATGATGAAGACGCCGGCAAAGGTGGCGGCGCAGCCGTAGAGGAAGGTGACCATCTGGTGGAAGGTGGCGCGGCGGAAATCTCCGTAGAGGATTGCGGAACCTGTGATGGCGGAGAGGTTGAAGAGGACAAACTGTATGGGGATCACGACCTGGAATAGCGAGTTTGAGTAAGTGTATGAAACGGGTAGCAGGGAGCGAGGAGGGAGGGTTTTACGCACTTTACCGTCAAAGCGCATCAAGGCGCGATTGAGGTAGCGAATCTGTCCGACACCTGTTCCTACGAGGACGATGATCAAAGGATATGATATCCATTCCGCGAACATCTCGAAACCTCGCGTGGTCAGAAGTGTCGATACCCCCTTCGTGGACAGGACAGTAAAGCCACCTTCAGTACATCAAAGTGAGAAAGTTGTTCACGAGATCGACAGGCCCATCCCAAGACTCACCGAACAATGCGCACAGCCCGATGTCAACAAAGACGTACCTCTGGCCCGCCTGTCCATGAGACAAGCTCGAGAGGATAATCATGCCTATAATATATACTATCGTATAGATGATGAAGGGCTGTTGGGAGATAGCTTCGATGAGGCCGTGTGGATCAAGTTTAGTGTCGGAGGGATTGGAAGAGAACACGACAGTAATGGCACCGACTATGGCGACTATGACACCGAAGATCTCCCGCTAAGAACAGTTTATTCTGAGATCGGGGGGATATTTGCCATGGGCTGACCTTGCGGAAGCGCTCGTGTAGAAGCAGAGGTGCGAACGCACAGTTAGCAATCAGAGCAAACTTTTCGCACCTGTCAATCGGAGTGGTCTTAGCGTCAAAGAGGGAGAACGTACGGTGCCCAAGGGTGCAACTACCGAAGCTGGTGCGAAGGCATAGGATATAAAATTGCCAATCTCGCCCACATTCATGAGCAAGAAGCCTGCCCACCTGCAAGAGCGCCACATTGTAAATGATCGTCAAATGGCAGACAAGTCGGGTGCATACCATAACTTGGATTTCAGGTAATCACTCTCATTGCCATTGGCCTCCGGGTTTGGACGCTGTTCATCGTCACGTTTGCTCTTCCGTCTCTTACTTCGTCTGTCTTTCTTTTGCTTGTCTATTGCATCGGCACTTGTAATCTCCACGGGCAACAGGATGTGAGCGGAATCCCCCTCTGCGGGCGGTGATGTCGCAGGACTGGAGTTAGTTCGTCGGAACGGCCAGGGGGTGAGTCGAGACATAAGGTTACGCTTATGGTCGTTTGGAGGAGACAATAAATCTGGACTAGGAGCAGCACCAGCACCATACTCCGGAGCGGTAGTACCATTCGATAACAAAGGCATCGACTCGGACGATCGAGTGGTCGGAAATTGGAGCGTGTTCGCACCCGTAGATGTACGCTCGCCGTTGTCTTCATCCTCCTGCTCCTGCTCCTCTATCACATCCTGTACACCATTCGGCCTGTCCCTGTTCCCCTCTTTCCTCGCTTTGGCGAGTTTCTCAGACTCGAGCCGGCGATGCGCAAGCTTCTGGAGGTTCAGCGCAAGGGAGATCAAGACGTTCCCGGATATAGCGACAGTGACGCCGATGATGCTGGACATTGTAAAGTGCGGGAGCCCGATGCTGCCTGGGCCGTCCTCTGCTTGCCATGGCCATGGCTGCGGCAAGAGTAATGCAGGCATTGCAGCGTCGTAGTCCGTTTATGCAGACAAGAACAGACGAACTGTACGCAATATGGAGCAGCAAGGACCTAAGAATAACGAGGAATCATCGAGGGCCTGAGTGCATGAGCAGCTCGCCGGAGAAGCACCCGCGAATCCAATACGGTCCGATCGCTCCTCGATTAGGGAATACACGCCGCTCGCGTCACCGTGCCTGTTCGTCGGACACGTCCTATACTCACTTTTCCTTTGCTGCGCGGGCATAGGCTTCTTTGATCAACACTACGACGCTCGACAGAGACGATGCGGGCAAAGCACGCGGCGCACTCATTTCCTGCCTTCCCGGTCTACTCTGCTGCATTTGTGGGGTACAATGAGTTGGTCCTCGGTGGCGGTGGGGGTGCTACTAGGAGTGGCATCAAGAACAAGCTAGTGAGTAATTAGACCTTGATACGATACTAAGCTGCCTCTAATTCTTGTTATCAAGAGGCTGTACCGCGTAGAGAATGAGAAGTCCATGGAACTATTGGACGAGTACGAGCTGGGAAAGGATGAGGACGTTCCTATGAGCATGAGTGCACACCCCAAGGTGAGGAGCGCGTAGAAGTTGGTATGACTTCCGTCCGAGTCTCAATCAATCCTAGACGAAAGCAATCGTCTCCGGCATCAATAGTGCAAATGAGAAGATGCTGCGAGGAGAGAACGAGAACTGTCGGGCATTCACTGTCAAGGACAAAAAGTAGGCGTCCACACATCGCGCTTATTCAATTCGTGATGAAGGAGTCTATCAGGTTCAATTTGGAGTGCTCGAAAGGGACCATACCCCCAGGAGACGAAGAGGACTATCAGGTATGCCGGCTCATTGCGAGGCTGATCGACGCGGCTTGACGGACGTAGAGGGCAACCTCTTTCTCTGAAGATGGCACCTTTGTAGCTGTTGCTGGGCAGCATGATGTGAGCGCCATCCACCCTTCGCTCTCGCTCAGCATATTCACACCATCATAGCTGGCCGTGCTATCCTATCCCAGCATGTCTCGAGTTGCGAAGGATATTCATGTAGGAGATGACGAGATTTACGACGTCTCCTTTTCAAAGACCTCGGTTGGTTCTTTCCATTCCTCCACGCGGATATGTTGGAATCGACTGAGTCTCTAGCTGGTGCTAACTACCACAAAAGCACTTCGAGTCTACAACATCCCCGAAGACCTCAGCGTAACAGAAGAGACCAAGAAAGGGAAGCAAAAAGAAGTGCCCCTCCCTGAGCTCGCCGTAGCGCAGACAATCAAGCGGCCCTCACTTCCTGGCGCGGAGTCGTACAACGTCAGCTATCGCTCAGCACGGTACGGCTCCCCATAAAGATCCCTCATCCTCATCGATTCTCACATGTCCCATCATGTAGATACAAGCCAGGGAGCGATAAGCTCATCTACACCGCGATTAACTCCTCCCCTCCGAGAGGTAAAGGCAAGGCCCCGCCGCGGCGAGCATATGTCTGCATGATCCGGGCGAATGGCTCCGGGTGGGAGGTCGAAAAGAAGCGGAAGGTTACAGACGGTGCTATCACTGCTTTTGATGTCAGGTCAGTCTTTTCGATTTGCATTAACGTGATCAGGAGATGTTCATGGTTTTCTCTGTATCGCTGTTATGCAGCTTGGACGGCCGCTTCCTGGCTTATGGCTCCTCGGATCTATCTATTGGATTGCTGGACGCAACAACATTGGCGGTAGGAATTCGCATTATTTCGATGAGATCCTCGCTGATTCCTAGCGCAGCCTCTTCTAACGATTCTGAAAGCCCATGAACTGCCGACGACAGCTCTTCGCTTCAATCCGCCGTCAAAGCTGCTGGTCTCTGGAAGCGCTGATAACACCGTACGGATAATCGAGGTGCCTGAATTTACTGGTGGAGGTACGTGCGTTTTCCTCGTTTGATATCGAGACTCGCTGACTGGGAGACCAGGATGGACAGTGCTTATTCTCGCAATTGTCGCCCTCTTCGTGCTTCTGTTTGCTGTGGCAACTCAGTTGTACGTAAGCGGGCGGATATGAGCTTGCTCTGGCTCATGTTCCCAAGTTTGTCCTCGGACTGGGTAGGCTCGATCGCCTTTGGTTGCATTTTACATTTTATTATATATGCTATGATACATAAGTTAGACCACGCGCTGCCTATGATACAGGGTATACCATCGTGTCCTAGTCGTAGTCGTCTTCCTCGACAAGCTTCCGCTTCAGTCCATTCACCTGTCCGTCTGGTTGCGACGTCTCCATGGCATCCTCCATCGCTTCATCCGCATTGCTCCCTTCGTCCTCGTCCCCGCCGGCAAAGAGCCCGTCATCCTCCTCTTCACTTCCCTCCTCTGCACGTGCAGCTGTTGGCGTGCCCATGATGTCCGCGTCGGAAGGAGTGATGGCGTTGGCGGGCGCGGCGCGTGTGGGCGAGGCCATTCGCACGTCGTGTGTATCACCCATGGAGGAAGCGGGGATGGGAGCTGCTTCCATCTCTTCATCGCCGTCGTCTGATTCCGACTCTTCAATCTCCTCGACCTCCTCGTCGTAGATCGTTTCGGTGGGCGGGGGCTGGTTGGGGATCAGGTCAAAGTCGACATTTGTGAGACATTCAGAGGCGGGCGGGAGGCGGACGCCGAACACTTCAGGAACAGAGGGAAGGGGAACGGAGTTGGTTTGCGTGGCAAGGGACAGGAGATACTGTTGTGCGGTCGCAGCAACGTGGTGCAGTGTGCTTAGAGACAAGGTTACATTGACATGATCGATGTTCGCACCTCCTTGGGAACTCTCCCACCAAACTCCCAGCCTACACGCCCCTGGATGGCGAGGACGGTGTCGTCCATGCTTATCTTTCCTGACCTTCCAGCGTGCTCGGCGTACACCACGGCATCGGAGAGGACTTGGGTGGTATACCGGTGCGAGAATTCGAGGAGTTGGTGCAGGACGCCGGGTTGCGCGTCTTGTACAGTTGGTGTGGAGGCTAGGATGAGCGCTATTGCTCGCGCAGTGGGAGGCAGTGTGTCTGCGGGTGCTTGTCGCGACATGGGAGGAACTGTATATAGGAAAAGGTTCGGAAAGTGGATATGACTGAATGCAAGTTGCGTCCTCTACGCCTCGTCTATCACATACCTCGAGGAGGTTCCGGTCAAGTTCAACCACAGCAGCAATAAGCTGTAAATCAACCTTCAACTCAGGACCAGCAACTGTCCTCTCTTTGGCTGCCAGCCACAAGAACCAATAGACGCGTAGAACACTTCCGATTGGCCCGAAAGCAGGCCGAAGGACAGAGATAAAGCAAAGCCGAAACGTGGGTTCCGAGTAGATTCAGGTTCGATTGCTGAATCAGTGACACCAATCACCGCTCCGAGATTCAAACTCCGCTCGCCGGGCCAGTGACGAAAGACTGTATATAGCGGCAGCCCGTTCTTCGCACTTTCCCACTCTCCAACGCTCGCATTCCACACCATGTTTCGCTCGTCCATCGCAAAAACCGTCCGCGCTGCTGCTCCCCGCGCCAGCAGAGTCACCGCGCGCCCTGTGCTCGCCCGTGGCTATCACGAGAAAGTGATCTCGCACTACGAAAACCCCAGAAATGTGCGTAGTCTAGGAGGGCCTGGGCTTCTGCGTTAATCTGATAATTATTCATTCTAGGTCGGGTCTCTCCCCAAGAACGACACTGATGTGGGGACAGGTCTCGTCGGCGCCCCAGCGTAAGTGTCGTACGACGTCTCCCGTTCACCACCATGCTCACTTTGCCGTCACAGTTGCGGAGATGTCATGAAATTGCAGATTCGTGTCGATGAGAACGGCGTCATTTCCGATGTCAAGTTCAAGACATTTGGCTGCGGTAGCGCCATCGCTTCGAGTTCATATATGACCGAGCGCGTCAAGGGCTTGTCGCTCGATGAGGCAGAGAAGATCAAGAACACGGAGATCGCGAAGGAGTTGGCGCTGCCCCCTGTCAAGCTACACTGTTCCAGTATGTGTCCACTTGTATTTATTTCTGGGTCTTTCTCTGACCTTGTCTATAGTGCTTGCTGAGGACGCCATCCGCTCTGCCATCCGGGACTATCGCACCAAGCGCCAGAGCGCCGGCAGCCCCAAAGCAAAAGGATTCATTGACGTCTCCCAAAGCGTAGCCACTGGCGAGACAGTGGCAACGGCACACCCGCCTGGCAGCTCATAAACGTCTTGTTTCTTACGGTTGCTCGGTATTGGCGTGGATGTAATAATATCAATGTACACTAGTCTATGCATCTTTTCCGCATAATTCCTGTGAAGCATCTGCTTGCACATTATTCCAATCAGTGTGGTATGGAAGTATAATATATAACGTCACAGGGATCACTTCGAGGAAGTGCTGCCTTTCTGGCCTACGAACGAGAAAGTACCGCCTGCAAACCACCGTTCGTTCGCCTCCTTCACTCGTTGAGCAGCAGAAGCACGGTTTGTCAACTCGAAACCTATAGAGTCCAATCAGCGCATGCTCGTGCGCGAAGATGAGACCGCTACCTTGGACGGGAGTGACTGTAAGAGACGTCGCAGTACCAGACGTCTGCGAGGATTGCGCAGCTTTCGTGAGTGCAGCCGTCCGCAGCTTGTTCGCCTTGGACAGTTTCGCTATAATAAGCACCGGTCACAGTCAGTCATGCTATCAATAGTCTCCCAAGGTGAGGAAACCACGAACCTCTGCTCTTCGCGTCGCCCATGCCAGCCCGCACCTTGCCCGTGCCAACCCCGATCATCCCGAGACCCTTGGTCTCGTCGAACGCGCCCACCTCCTCTTCCGGCGTGCCGAATGCCATGCGGTTCTGCAGTTTGCGGAGCTCGGTCTGGGCGTAAGCTTCTTTGGCTTTGCGTGCACTACAAAATATAGGTCATGAGCGTACAAAAGGCAGAATCCAGATATAGTAGGCTTACCGTCGACCACCACGACGCTTCTTAGGTCCATCGTTAGGAACTGGGAGAGCCTTGATGATCTTGGGAGGGGGAGGTGCTGCAAGGCGATCAATCTGTTTCTCGATCTTCTCTCGCAGCTCGCTGCCGTAATTGGCTATAACACTGTATGAGCTTCCTTCCAAGCACAGACAAAACTTCATTATGTTACCATCTATTCTCCTCCGCTCCAAATCCATTCTCGCTGCCAAAACGCACTTCGCGCCGACGGTCCGCTGGATCTTGGACTGAAAATCTGGCGGGGTGTTTTGCACCACTTCCGACTGGAAGACGAAACCAGTGTGCCGTCCCTGCGTCGCGGTAGAGAAGCCGGCAGCGATCTTCTTCTGTGCCCCAAGCAACTATTGACAAACCCAACTAAGTAATCAGTAGCCAGCGCACAAAGGACTGGTACACGCACGTGAACGTTGCACGCTGGCATCTTAGCCAACCCACTGAGTCCACCGGCAACGCCCAACAACTTCGCTGCTGTAGTAGTACCAACAATAGCTGATAGGTTGGGGGCTAACACATTCATTCTCGAGCTGACGTACATGAATATCTGAACGCTCTTTAGAGATTCCCAAACATGTGAGAAGCTCGTCAGGCGTACCTTTTTCCGAGCCTCCTCGAGACGGTCGGCGAGGTCGCACGCCCGCTGGACAGCGGCGAATTGCTCCTCTGTTAAGGGCTGGCCAGAGGTCGTAGTGGCAGTGACGAGGACACTCATGATGACTGCTGGAGGGAGGACGCCGGCGAGGTCCACTTTGGTAGGGTCCTGTGGCCGTGCATGGGCACCTAGCAAGAAAGCAAACAGATGTAATAGACTCACCTCCGCATTACCCAAGGCGCGCACCGCTCGAATATACATCGCAGGGTCTGTAACGAGTTGCTCGAGCTCGGGGAACTTTGCAGCATAATGATCTCGAATGAACTAGACGTATGCAGAAACAGAAGGAAGGATCAATACCTGCGATATAATGACGAAAGACGGATCATTGCCTTGTTCACGACCAGGATTTCGTTGTCCACGTCCACGGACAAGTTGTTGGCTTGGACGATGAGGTTGTATTCGGGGTTCTCGTGGGCAGGCACGGAAAGGGAGGCCGCACTACTGGGCGCGTTCTGGTACTTCTCGATTTCCTGGAGATATCGCGAGTCAGCTACGGCACCTAACTAAGCCATAGAGCACCACGCGCCTTCAAGATATCCTTCATCCGCTTACTCCCCTCCAGCTTCGCAATCTTGCTGACATCGTCAATCCCACCCAACTCCATCTGCTGCACGTCCTCGGCGTCCAGTTCGTCCGCCGGCTTCATTCCCCCGGGCATGACGAGCGTCCCGACTTTCGAGTCGTCGTTCTCCTCACCCTCCCCTTCTGCCTCGTCATCGTCGCTCATGTCGACGTCCTGAGTAGTGGCTTTCCGCTTGACACCGGCTGTGGAGGCCTCGGCCGGCTTTGCCTCCTCTTCGTGGATCTGCTCGTCCTCGTCTTCGCCGCCGGAGAGGCCATCGAGGTCGGCGAGAAGCTCGTCTGCGAGTCCGCTCATGACGATGTGGTGGCCCAGAAAGAGGTTCTACGGAACAGATGAAGTGATGCTGCTTCGAATCAAGGCAAACCCATCACGTGACTGCGCATCTCAATTCACTTTGCGCTTCAGAATCTATCGTCTATTGCTCTGGTATAATGCAGCTCGTCTTATATCAACGTCCTGAGCTGCTCAGTCAACGCCAGGAGGGCCAGACTCTGACCATAGGGCATGCTAGTGAGCGGTATTTGCCTGTAATCCTCCAAATCATCAAACACCGGCGTGCCGAAGGACACCTGCTTCAGCTCTCCGGACTCCGATATATTGGCCATGACTGCCTGTATTGCTTTCGTGGCGCACTGCACGTAGCGCTCCTCCTTGGGTATCAGGCGTAATCGGATGGCCTTCATGATCCCACAGGCGAATCCGGCCGTGGCGGACGCTTCGAGGTACGAGTTCGGATCGTCCATGAGCGTGTGCCAGAGCCCACTGCTTTGGTCTTGGTAGCGAACAAGGGCGTCGATCTGTGCGCGGAGGGTGTCGATGAGGAATAGACGGAGACCGTCGGTGGGAGGAAGTGCGAGGAGCTCGATGAAGTCTGGGATGGCCACGGTGATCCAGCAGTTACCCCGTCCCCATCTTGCACGGCTAAAGTGGTGCCTGCCGTCAAAAGTCCATGCTATCCGGATGCAACTGTCAGTGCATTGACTACTGGCAGAACGTGACTTCCTTACCATGGTACCACAATCCGGTCTCGAGATCCGCCAGGTACTTGATGTGCAGCAGGAACTGTCTCTTCGCCTCCTCAACATACTCAGGACGCCCCAGGACCAGACCGATCTTCGCAAGAGGCAGCACCGACATCATGAGAGTGTCGTCCCATAGCTGCTGATAATTCTCGGCGACGTAGGTGATATGCTGTAGGCCGCCTTCTTCGGTCCTGGGCATGTCGTACATGACCCATTCCGCCCAAGAGTCGAGATGGACGAGGTAGTCTGCGTGATGCGCCTCGTGCAGGTACGCTGCTGTTAGAAGAGGTGACATGGTGTTGACATTCTTTGTCGTGCCCGCTTCGAAGCGGTCTTTGAACCATGCCAACGCTATCCGTAGGGGCTCGGGGTCGCTCGTTATTTCGTGGAACTTGACGAGACCGTACAAGCCTGTTCGATTCAAATGAGCTAAGCAACGTCTTTAGTGGTAAACTTAGCCACCTATGCCGTGCGTCCACTGCATCATCCTTCTCAGAAGCGAGTCGGATTAAATAACCTGTCCTGCTTACCTCCCAGTCATTCCATCCCTTAGTGTCAATCACCCGCCCGTCTTCTAGAGTCAGTAGGAATTGACCGGTCTCATCCTTGATGTTCACTAGACAATCGACGAGTTTCTTGATGGCGCGGATGACCGATACTTTCTGAGCGTGGATGTTCGAGCCAGACATGGCCAAAACCCGACAGTAACAGCGATGCTGTGTGGTTGTACAGCAGGGTTATATGTTCGAATTCGATGACGCCGGCTCGCAGTATGGCAAAATGTTTTATTCAGGCCCGGACCGCCAATATGCAAGCAATTGGTGATGATCTTCAACGCCCTCCTGACGCAGATCCGAGTCTGTCCCTCTGACTGCAGACCGGCCCGGTCGTACCCGTCGTAGAACGGTCCTCGACGATGTGGCCACCACCCAATTCCTTGACGTACTCGGGTGCCAGCTCAACGTCAGTGTTCATACTATGGCTCGAGCATCGACATCCTGCTGAAAGTCATTCTGGTCGTTGTCAGCAACATCCTCATCGCTGCCGCCATATGTCTTACGGTCGACCCTCAGGATACGGAATCATAAGCTGGCCATGATCCGAGGCCGCCAAGGCCGGCGCATCGCACCAGCAGCGATTCTGGGGCCCCGCGGGGAAGGTTCCTTGCGAATTGGTATTAAGGCGCGGGGAAGTCACATGCACCCCCGCATCAGGAAACAGGGCATTTATCCTATGGGCATACGGGTCCCTATGACGAGCAGCTATAGGATAATGCTTTTTTCCTGATGGTCCGGCCAGCTGGTACCATAAATGCACCTCAACGGTGCCGGGCGTAAACTGCTCGCAACATACTTAATTAGGTTGTGCCTCTCTCTGGACTACAGTCCGACAAAGACCACCACCCGCCTCTGCAGTTGTGCCCGCCATGTCCTCCCCTGACATAAAGTATGATGCTGCGGAACATATCGAGCATTTGGAAGATGTCCGGTCAGCAAACACCGTTGATGGTGAGTACACGGGGTTGTCACACTTTCTGAGCCATAGCTCACTACACCGGTGATAGGACCTGTCAAGGGCGTCGACGACGAGGTCGCAGAATTCTTCGCACAGAACCATGTCAGCACCCCGATCGACGAAGCCACCAATAAGCGTCTTCGCTGGATGGTACATCGGCGGGTTCTGCTGGTCATGGTGGTCACCTACTTCGCTCAATCCTTGGACAAAGGGTTGGATCATATTTGCTCCTGATCGAGATCATCTGAGCTGATTTCTCCAAAAGAACCCTCAGCTTCGCGTCCATCATGGGCATCATCAACG
Organism: Heliocybe sulcata; assembly: GCA_004369045.1. NCBI lineage: Eukaryota > Fungi > Basidiomycota > Agaricomycetes > Gloeophyllales > Gloeophyllaceae > Heliocybe > Heliocybe sulcata. The sequence continues at coordinate 1,093,880 of ML213504.1, read as the reverse complement.
ACACCAATTTGGTCGGGCAGCAGTATTCTTGGCTGACGACTTGCGGTTCGTACCATCCTGATGTGCAGGTTTACATTCAGCTGACGGGTACGATTCAGTCTACATTGCCATGTACGTGGCACTCCGCCTACCCTCCTATTCTGCGGTGATGCCCTTCCGTACTGACCTTCCTACGATGTGCATAGCTTGGCTTCGGAGTTCCCGACGAACCTACTGCTTCAGCGTCTTCCTGTGGCGAGATACCTTGCCTTCAAGTGAGATGCTGCGTTTTATGCAGGGATAGCTCGGACTCACTTTTGCTGCCATTGACAGCATCATGGCATGGGGAGCGGTCTTAGCTTGCACAGCAGCGTGCCACAATTTCACTGGCCTAGTCATCGTTCGCACTCTGCTAGGAATCTTCGAATGCGTCTGTCAGCCCGCCTTCGTATTCCTGTGAGTATGCATTGCTTGTGTTCCTCCGCCATAAGACTGACGCGCGGCAGATCGACGATGTGGTACACCCGCAAGGAACAGGCGATGGTCATTGGGTCGTTCTACGCCATGAACGGTTTCCAGCAATGCGTCGGTGGTCTCATCGCGTACGGTGTCGCGCACGTCCACAGCAGCGTCATAAAGAACTGGCAGCTGCTTTTTACTGTGGGTGCTTCTTGAACTTTTCAGACTAGTGGTGTCCGCGTACTGATGAGTATGCTCCAGTTACTCGGGTGCATCACCGTAGTATGGGGTCTCTTCGTATTATACTGGCTGCCTGACAGTCCGATGCGGGCAAGGTGCTGGACAAAAGAAGACCGCGTGCTTATTGCCGAGCGTGTCCGAGAGAACGAGACAGGTATTCAGAACAAGCAGTTTAAGGTACGTCTTCCATCTGATTTGATAGCTAAACTTGGACTGACCGGATGCATAGTGGCATCAAGCCAGTGAGTAGCTGAAGTACATGGCAGTCGAATTTGTTAGGATGCTAATGGACGTAGTGGAGGGATTCACCGATCCAACGGTATGGGCGGTGACGACCATTTCCTTCACCAATGGCCTGCCCACCGGTGGTCTCGGCGCCTTCTCGAACATTATTCTGAATGCATTCGTAAGTCACCTTACCGACGAGTCACCTTCATGTTTCAAGCTGACTCCGGACTAGGGTTTCAGCCAGCTCCAGACTTACCTGCTCGCCATCGCACAGGGCGCCATCGTCATGGTCTTCCTGTTCAGCGGTGCCTGGTTCTCCACGAGGTATAACCAGAAGCTGCTCTTTGCTTTCGTAAGCGCCAATAAGACTGCGCCATCGTGAAATGATCACTGACCGTACTGTCAGCTCTATACCTTGCCGAATGTCGCCGGCACCATCGTCTTCTTGAGTAAGTCGACCTGCCTCTATACGCGGCCGCTCCCTCACCTGTTGTCTCAGCTGTGCCAACGAATGCACACACCAAAGTTGGACTGCTTTTGGCATTCTAGTACGTGCATCTCCTCCTGCTGACAGAGATGCATGCCTAAATATGGTGCCGTTCAGCTGCACACAAGCCTTTGGTGCCGTAGCCATTCTCAACCTCGCAGTTATGTCCGGGAACGTGGCAGGTCGCACTAAGCAGGTTGTGGCATCGAGTATGGTCTTCATGTGAGTGCCCTTTCTCATCAGTCTAGTGACACGATATCTGAGGATCTTTGAGCAGAGCCTGGGCGGTCGGAAATGCTATCGGTCCACAAGGCAAATTCCTTCTGTATCTTTCTGTATATGTCGTAATGACCATATTACCTTACAGTTTTTCGCGCGAATGACGCACCTCGCTACATTAAGGCCTTCATTGTTCATATCGTCATCTATGCGATCCAATGCGTGGTGATTATTCTCCTACGGCTGCACCTCATGCGCCAGAATGTCCTCAAGCGTCGCGCGGAGGGTTTCGCAGCAACGAAAACGAGCGGACAGGATGCTGTGAGTGTTGCTGTCGTGTCCCTAGCTGAGCCACTTGCTGAGTGGTCTTGGTGCTGCGATGTTCAGGGCGAGCGCATCGAGCACAGACATGCCTTCGACGACCTCACGGATAAGGAGAATCCTGATTGTAGGTGTTCTATTCTCGTTAAATTGTATCGCGCTGATGATGACTGCTCATAGTCCGCTACGTCTATTAACGATTATGCATTCTACCACAAACACGTCCACCATTGTACTATGTATTGTGTATTTGTAGTATCGTATCTTACTCGCTATTATACTCACCATTTGAGCGCTGCTATCAGCCGGGATTATGCATAAAAGCCACGCTTACAGGGTTTGAACCCCTACTGATGACGGAGATAGAGCAGAGTATATAGGTTGCTGTGCATGGTCCGGCAATCCAAGACGTCCTACAAGAAAACAAGAAAACAAGAAACGGCGACACAATACAAAATATAGATCATTCGACATCATCTCTTGAGGGTCAGCACCGATGCCCCACCATCTGCGGTAATCCTCTTCCGCGTCTTCATCACAATGTATCGGCGGCCGAACTGGTCCAGCACCTTCGGGTTCGCTTGCTCGTCTGAAGGGCCAGTGGAACGGCCAGCAGCCGAGAATGAGCCCAGTCCGGATGGGGCGAGTACTATAGCCTCTCCAGTCTGACATGGACAGATGTCAGTGGCAAAGCGACATGGAAGTGAGAAGAAGCGTACTCTTAGCCGAACGATCTTGTCGAAGACTCTGCCGCCGGCGAAATCCGCGGATACATGCTTCACAATATGTTCCCACCAGGCCGGTGAAGAGAACCGGTGAAGAACTGCGACCGTGCACAGGTCAAGTAGCACCGGAGGCACTACCGTAGGCTCTGGTAGGGCGACCCCAAAGCATGAGACACCTCGAGCTCGCGAGGAAGGTTGACGGTCTACCTTGCGTGCTGATGATAACGCGCATCGCTAAATGACGTTGCTCGCGTATCAACGTGGACAGAGCGTTCGTAAGGCTGGAAGACCCATTGTTGACCGATAGGTACTGGAATATCATCGCATATCGCAGTAGTCTCCAACGAGCATAGACCACTAACCTTGTGAGCTTCGTCAACGACTAAGACCTTCCCTGTCCCTACGTTAACCCTGAGGAACATCCTCACAGCGATTTCGAATATCCCGCATGCCGATGCAGGGTCGATGAAAGGACTTGAGAGATCTATAACAGTGAGCTGTCCCTTTGCAAACAGCGACCCAAGTCCCTTCACTTGCTTGTTGGTCCCCGTAAATGTGTTCATTAGGGCCATGCGCTGTTCGAAGCCAGCCTTCTGGGCAGGGTTCCACTTTTGTTTGTGCTCATCCAGCTTGCTATTAAACCCTTGGACGGTGAAATTCTCGCCGAGGTCCCGGAGAATCGACTGTTTGGGCGGAAGGATGGAGGTAAGCAAGGATTCGCCAGAGTATAGGATGTCAACTCACGAGGATCGTCTGGACGTACAACGGCGCGGAGTCGCTCGACTCCACCGCCATCATCGACAGGAAAGCTTCTGCATCGAGATCAGATTGTTTGAAAAGCAGCGGCTGAACCGTGATATTGGTGCCCAGTGGTCGATAGATTGCCTGCATAGTATTCAACGATGACTTGGCCACAAACACTCGCACCGGCGGGGGCTTGACACCAGGCACTTTTGAAACACCTAGCCACGCTGCTTCACAGGGCCTGGAATTCATGCCCCCGTCGCCGAAGTGGAGAACTAGCCCGGAGAGCTCCTTCTCCAAGGAACCTATTTGCGGGTAGCCGGGGACGAACATGTTCTCCAGCATTACCGACACCGTGTGCGATTTCCCTGATCCCTGGACTCCGCATACCACAGTAGAGAAGGGAGCATTCTGGAATCGCTCAGTTCATACCGCATAATCATCTGAGAGGCGTAGATATCCTACTGTGTTGAAGTAAAGCCTCGGATCGCCTGGTATTTCACTCGACCCGCAAGAACTTTGGTGGAAGAGAGTTAGGAGCAGCACAATGTCATAACTTGAGCGCTGACTCACGAGACGGACTGGATGCCTCCAAGGACGCCGTACTGAGTCTTGGCCTTGTCAAATCCTGCTTGGACATACGCATCTCTGGTGAAGATTGGGGCGGTTGATAGCTCATGCTCATGTTCGTCAACCACTATCTGGGCAAACGTATCGTCTAAAAGATCGAATTCAATCTGGACAGGATGATAAACACTTTGCTAAAGGAATTACACGGAAGAAGCATACGGGGCAGGCCTTGTGGCTGGCGCTCATGCTGAACTGGCTGCCACTGATTCCTTTGGCGACGCCGTTCGTACCATTATGGAGGTACTCCTAGTAAAGACGAGTAAGTTTAGAGAGTGTTTCACTCATGGATGCTGGATCTGGAATAGACAGACCGTAATATCCACCATACCGGGCATCCTGGAACGATGTGATGTAGTACGGGGGAAAGCTGAGAGCATATAACTACGGCGGTGAGGGCTCGGATGCTGAAATCTCTAGCTCAGCTTTATTATATACGGCAGGACGCTCCGTCTACGAGTTAAGTAACTGGACATCCTCGAGCCTATAGAAACATCCCAAACGAGGAACTCATTGTCAAGTGTAATCACATTATCACGTACAGGCAGGTCATTGCGGTTGCTGTGTCGCGAGGGCAGGTTGTACCCCTTCGGTTTCCCATACACAAGCACATGTTTTGCGGAACGCCGAATTGCAGAGCATCCTTTATCGCGCACATGTTGCGCGGGGTACATGAAGGGCAGATCTAAGACCGAAAATGTGGCTGTGCTTACCGTTGTAGCAGTATTACCGCATTTGCAGTGATCGGACTTCTGAGCGGCCACCAGGCTTCAGCTTCATCCTGCTTGTCTCTACTTATTTCGGCTCGTGCTAGCAATATGTCTTTATTTGAAGTACCAGGATGGAGCGTACCAGCTGCACCATCCGCTCCGATAAGCAGCAAGAAACGTAAACGCCCGTCCGGTGGTGCACAAGGCAAATTAGAATCGACGGCCAGCAACATTGAGGCTCTGATGCAGACGCTGGACGGGGGAGGCAGCTCCAAGAATCGCAAACGAAAGAACAGGAGAGCTGGCGATGCGATCGTGAAGAAGCAGCCTGCGCAGTCAAAGCAAGGGCCTGGCAGTGGGCACGAGGAGGGCGAGGAGCGTCCAGCTACACGCGACAAGAAGAGCAAGAAAAGCAAGAAGAAGGATTCGCAAGACGTCTCTGTGGATAGACTGCATGGTTCCCCTCGTGCCTCTGGGCACAAGAAAGATCCGTCTCTCTCAAATCAGGCTGTGGAATTGGGGGATCGGGAAGATGAACCGAAATCCTCTAAGTCGAGAGTGTCACGGAAATCGTCTGGTCTAACTGATCTGCAAGCAAAAATGAAACACAGTCTGGACGGCGCGCGCTTCAGGCGAGTCGTTTCTCCTTGATATCTCCACTAGTCCTGTTCTCAAGTCAAACATGTGCTTATGTGGGTCGCAATGTAGGTTAATCAATGAGACCCTGTATAAATCGGACAGCGAGCATGCGTATCAGATGATGAAACAGGATCCGAACGTCTTCGAGGAGGTACGTGGGCTTCAGTGCGAACTAGCTGCCATGGAGCGTGCCTGCTAACATGCGTCACGCAGTACCACACAGGGTTCCGTCATCAAGTAGAGTCATGGCCGGCCAACCCTGTCGCGCACTATGTCGAGACACTTTCTGCGTGTCCTCCTAGGACTGTCATTGCGGATCTAGGCTGCGGCGACGCAGCCCTGGCAAAGGCGCTCGTACCCAAGGGCCCAACGGTGCTATCTTTTGACCTCGTTTCTGAGGGGAAATATGTGATAGAAGCAGACATCTGCGCTAAGCTTCCGCTTCCAGGCTCCGAGGCCAATATAGAAGACGAGGAATCGCAAGGTGATGCGCAGGTCGTGGACATCGTTGTGTGTGCCCTCAGTTTGATGGGGACGAATTGGCCTGGGTGTATACGGGAGGCGTGGAGAGTACTTAGAAGCGGGTTAGTACAGGTTTTCTGTATGCGTGCCAGACCGCTGATTTGCCTCGAAATTTATCCAGTGGTGAACTGAAGATTGCTGAGGTCGCCAGCCGCTTCACTGACGTCGAGGCATTCATTTCTCTCGTCACTTCCATTGGATTCAAGCTGAAGTCCAAGGTGCGTGTCTCAAAAGGTCTGATTTATGTCTCGGGCTGAATTCCTCTATAGGACGATCGGAATACACACTTCACTCTATTTGAATTCCGCAAGGTGGCTAGGAAACGTGGACTATCAGGGAAGGACTGGGAAAAAATCATGTCGCGAGGTAGTTTACTCAAGCCCTGCGAATACAAGCGTCGGTGATGTGCTCGCGGTCACTGATTCCTGGCGAGATGTGCGACCTAGCGAAACCGACTTCGAGGAAGAGCATGGATGTCTGCTCTGCCTCGAGTACGCCCCTATGGAAGTCGGACCGGGAGTGCTCAGCGAGCGCAGAACTGTGCTTTCTACTGTTGCTGATATATGTCTGCTGGTAGGTACCCTCAACTGCTGTACATGATATCTGTCCGTGCCAGTTATTAGGACATGTCGTCGCCGATGATGAACGAATGCTAAACCAGCCTTGCCCTTTAAATATCAGTTCATCCCTCGGAGTACGGCCTCGAACTTGAGTACAGGGAGTGGATGCTTGACCACGTCGGTCGACGCTATGATGTAGGCGTACATCATGGATCGACAGCCTGTATAAGCGGTCGGCAAAGGAGATCTAGAGATGCATACGGTTCGGGTACGCAACTACCGTAGCTTTCGCTGAGCTTCCGAGCCCATATATTGCTGAGTACCGTCTTCCCTATAAACCCCATCAATGTATTTATACTTGCAAAGATATCAACGTTAATGTTATGTCGACGGATGTAAATCGCCCGAGTCGAAGACTGAGTGGCAGTGCATTGTGATCGGTTTGTGATGGGATCTGTGGGGCAGAAACGGTCACGTGGGTATGGCGTCAGGCAGGTGACCTGGAATGTTCAAGTTTCGAAGGCAGGCCTCGTTCTCGTCCACCATCACGGCTCGGCCTTACGACTAAGTAACGAAATCCACTTTGTACCTGCCCCATGGCAATTCTCGCCCTCGCCGCCATCCTGCTGCAGTTCACCACTCTTGTTTTCGCCCAGGTCTCCCTCCCAAACCCGTCGTACCTCCCTCCGAATGCGTCCTGGGGCGCTGTACCATCGTCTGGAGGCTCGCCTAACCCGCAGTGGACTGTTCTGCTCGGCAATTCCTTGTATTTTTATGAAGCTCAGCGCAGCGGACGTTTACCGAGCACTAAACGCGTCTCCTGGAGGAACGACAGTGCTCTGAACGACGGGAGAGACTCTGATCTCGATCTAAGTGGAGGGTACTACGATGCTGGCAGTAAGTGACTCATCAAACACGCCCCCCTCGACTAACAGCCGTGTACCCACCAGATTACCTCAAGTGTACTTTCCCATTAGTGAGTGGCCTTCTGCCCTTCGAGTCCTTCTTTGTCTTGATATACAACAGTCTTTCACTCTGATGTCCGCCTGCTGGGGCGCACTCGACTATGGCAAGGGTGAGCGCTTCCGCTGCGACTCCGGCGACGGCGGCTCATGCCCGCTGGCACAGGCTACGATATGACAAGCCAGACGCCGTACTTGGACGACATGCTAAGATGGGGATTAGACTGGCTCATTAAGGTAAAGCAGTCGCACAGCCGCCGTCGAGGCGTCTAACGTGCGCTAATGGACCCGATCATCTTTACTCTAGGCGCACCCTTCTAACGACACTTTGTATGTTCAAGTTGCAGATCGTATGTTGCGCTTGCTTGTATGAATTGTAGGTGACACGCTGACATCTTCTAGCCGATTATGATAACGCATACTGGGGCGGAGATCAGAACATCCCGTCCAATCGTCCTTCATACCAAGTTAACGACACCAAGTCCGTCCTTCCCTTCTCTGCGTTTCAATCCGGCGTCCGACGCTAACCCTGCGCCTAGCCCCGGTACTGACGTCGCAGCGGCCGCCTCCGCCGCCTTCGCTGCATGCTCAATTCTCTACTCAAACTCCACCTCCTACAACGCCACCAACTCCTCCATCCCCTTCTCTCGCGCGTCCCTCCAAAACGGCACCTACTCCGCCACGCTCCTCTCGCACGCGCGGTCCCTCTGGACGTTCGCGAATGAGCACAACGACACGCTCTATCAGGACTCGGTGCCCGCGGCGGAGGACACGTACCCGTCTTCGGATTACAAGGATGATCTGGCGTTCGCGGCGCTGTGGATGGCGTGGGCGACGAATGATGTGGTGCTGTATAACCAGACGCAGAGGATGTGGAGTGAGTACGAGCTGGGCGGAGCGAGTGGGGGGTTGGACGGGGTGTTTAATTGGGACGGGAAGACGCCGGGGATTCCGGTGCTGGCGACTCAGATTGGGAGCGTGATGGAGGAGCAGTGGCAGGGGGATTATGATTTGAGTGCGTGGCAGAAGCTGGCGGAGAGTTATCTGGATGGGGTGGTGGACGGCGATGGGAGGGCGCGGACTACGGATGGTGAGAAGGTGTCAGTTTGGATGTGACGGTGTTCTGATCTTTGGGATTGGTTAGGTGGGTTGTTGTATTATGATGGGGACTCGGACGAAGCGAGTTTGAACCCGGCGCTGAACGCTGCGATGCTGATGACGAGGTACGCGCCGATGGCGTCGTCGCCGCAGAAGAAGTGGTCGTATCAGGTGAGCCTTCATGTACAATTCTCCCTGGGGAGCTGTCGTTGACGGTCATCACAGTCTTATGCGAACAGCCAGCTCGACTACGTCCTCGGCGACAATCCCATGAAGGGTACGCCTCTGCCTCTCCCCTTCCCTGTTCCTCTGTCACAAATTGACTCCCTATTCTCGCAGTACCTTACATCGTTGGGATGAACCCCAACTCCCCGCAGAACCCGCACTCGGCACTGGCCAGCGGCGGCGACGACATCTCGCACCTCGACACCGTTCCCGCGCAGGAAGCGTACGTCCTGTACGGCGCCGTCGTCGGCGGCCCCGACGCGCACGACAAGTTCTGGGACATCCGGAGCGATTGGCCCGAGACCGAGGTGCGCCGTCTTCCTTTCCCGTTCCCCATTCCCCGACTAACCACTCTCAGGTCGCGCTGGACTACACGGCCCCGCTCCTCACGCTGGCCGCCGCGCACGCCATGAACGACACGAGCGACCCCTTCTACACTACCCTGCAAGCGGGCGCGTACGCCAAGCCAAAGTACCACCCCTGCGACGCCGTGTTCGACTGCACGCCCTCGCTCTCCAGGACGGGGAAGATCGTGATGGGCGTGTGTCTCGGTGTGACGGGCCTCGTCATCGCCGGCCTCACGGCGTACTGGCTCTACCTCAACCTCGGAAACCGGTTTCCCACCTACGACGGCGTGAACCGTGCATAGAACTGTGCCTTTTGTTGTTTGTACTTTTTGCTTTTGGGACAATTCCGGGTCGTTCTCAGCTAGCCACATACCCGGACTCATCTATAACCGTGACGCATACTATTTTCTCTTGTTGTACTCTTAATGATTACGTCCAGTATTCATGCTTTGTATAATTATGCGATAGCTAAGCATCTATGGGTAATGTACAAAGTGCCCGTAGAGTGATGTGCATATTTGCAAGTCGTGACATGACATACGTTAGATCGTCGTGCAAGCGCGGCATGAAGTGTGGATGGCGATCAATACACCTGGAAACTCATGTCAGATATATTCTGTGATTCGCGGGTGTAACGGCATACCTCTAGGACATAACGCTCCTCCTCCTTCAATCCCTCTAAGAAGTCTCCAGCATCCTTGGGGTCCATGCCGTTGAACTTGTTCAGGGCACCGACCAACGCCTCGTACACGTCTGGCACTGGCCAGGTAGGACCGCAAAGGTAAAAGACACCGTTCTCCTGATGCAGCATCCTCGCGAGGTCCTCCGCATCCTCCAACATCTTGTGCTGGATGTACACCTTCTTCGGCCCGTCTCGCGAGAAGGCGAGACCGGCTTTCGTGATCGTCTTGTCCAGTATGAACGCCTCAATCTCTTCGCCGTACAGGTACTCCTGCGATTGGTGCCGAGAACCGAAGTAGTAGTAGATGGGACCAATTGGGATATTCTGCGATGCGAGCCAAGCACGGTATTGAAGGAAGGCGCGGAACGGTGCCGCGCCAGTCCCAAGACCAGCCATGATGAGCGGCTGCATGTTATCGGCGGGTAGCTAGGATGCAAGGATGAGCCGCTGTCCAGCCACGAGCAAAGCAGTACATACCTTCATCACACTAGGCTTGATAGATACGGTGACCTTCTGGCCAGGCCGAAGACCAGCCAAGTACCTGGTACATTGCCCATAGCGAGGCGAGCCTGCCAGCACACCAATTTAGCATCCATATCATCTCAAGAACTGGAAGCTCGCATACCACTCGGCGTCACCCACTCCACGCTAACAACCAGCAGGTCCACACGGTCACCCACAACCGCCTGCGAGCTAGCGATGCTGTAATGCCTCGGCTTGATATCGCCAACCAGCTCACACAACACCTCAACCCCCGGCCTCGCACTCGGATACGCCCTCAACACATCCGCAAAACTGACAGTCTCCTTCTCCGACATCTTTTTGAACGTCGACGACCCCTCCGGCGAGCCGATAAACTGCAGCGCCATCTTGTCCGTCTTCTCCGTCGCATACGCGGAGAGGTCCGAGTAGAACGACTTTGGCGGCTTCCCGAACAGGTCGATCTGCTGCTGCAGAGCCTGGAAGACGGTCCGCGTGTGCATCTTGCCCTCGGCATTTGGCACGGGAATAGTGATGAGTTCGTTAGGGTCAACGCCGTACCACCTGCAGAACTCCATCACTTCCTCCTCGTCGTTCCACCCATGAACGCCCAATGCCTCTCCGATAGCATACGTCAGACCAGTACCCGCCGTGTCAAACTCCAGATGGAACACGTTTCTGTCGTACTCCTTTGGCGTAATGCGCCTATTAACAGTGCAGGTAACAAGGAACGTCCTGTCCGGTATTTCGGGTCTAAGAGCAGGATTCTGCGCATAGGAATCGGAGGTGAGTTCATTTTGGGGAGTGAACGCAGAAGGGAAAATGATATGCTTCGCTGCATCGTGCCACGACCCCAACCTCGCTCCGTTGACGACCGTATCACCCTCGTCAGTCTCCACAGCAATAGCGTTGAAGCTGAAAGACCTGAGATCGGAGCCCTTGCTCGACTCAGCAGCGGGTTGGTGGGAGGCAAGGTCGATCTCGACCAACGCATCCCAGACGCGGCCGCTAAGCTCTGCGAGGTCGATGCTGTGGACAACGTCGCCGACGACAGCACGAGCGACCTTCCGCACAACTTGATCATTAGCCGACTTTCCCAGGTACAACCGCAAGAATGCCAGGTAGGATACAACGCCCTCGACGTCGTTCCTTGCTCGTCCCTCCTCGCTAAGAAGGTCTGCCGCTAGCTGCCTCGCATCGATGGTGCAGAGGTGCAACTGCATGTCAGCCACCACACCAGCAAGCTCAGGCGCGAGGTTCGAAGCCAGCTCGGCAGGGGTCCAACTAGTGACAACGAGAACCTCCGAACCCCGCTTCGCGTTCTGGAGCACGTCATGGGACTTCAACAGCGACTGATCTAACACCGCAACAAAGTCCGCCTCGCCCGCCCCCTCCGAATTGATAGGGAGGAGAACAGGAACGGGAAGGAAGGGCTGTTCAGCAGCCTTGGACGACAAGATGATCCTGTCAGCAGTGATGCCTCCAGGCTTGGAGAAGGCATCATGGTCAGTGAGGCGTCGCGCCGTGATGGCGCCGCTGGTAATAAAGGTATCCTCACCAATTTGAGGAAGAGCCTGCAAGGATGATCCGGGGTTGCTAAAGAATAGCAATTTTCTTGTGCCAGGCGTGTCCAGAGTCGGGACCTGCGCGTCTCCCGGGACTAAGCTGGATAGGACGGCAGCAAATGACGATGGCCGGGACAGGAAGTGCTCGAGCTTTGCCGGGGTGACTCGGTGAGCGTGGACGGACGGGCCTGGTTTCGTAGGGTCCAAGAGCGACGCGAAGACATCGACGAATAGACTTCCCTGGCTTGTCTCCGTAGGCACATCATCGAGGACGTGAATCTTGGTGACTGAAGAAGGGATGATCTCACGGAGTGCCTCATCGCTCCAGGGTCTGAGCACCCTGACGGTGACCACACCCAGCCTAGGGATTCGGCTCGCCAAAGCCTTGGCAGCAAGGGCAAGCGGGCCATTGAGCAGAACCAAGACCGTCCGAGCCTCTCGGTCCCCGGCATAATCGAAGAAGTCGTACCCAGCTTTCTTGAGCGCTTCGCGGACGCTGCCTTCGGCGCTGCCCTCTGGCGAGACGTTCGGCGCAGCAGCGCTGCCGATCTCTCTCGCTGAGCTGTGGTGGTCGAAGATGTGGATCACATGCGAAGATGGCAACTTGTAAGAGAGAGCTGCGAGGTCGACCGACTCCTGCGGGGTCGCGGAGAGCAGGACGGTGAAGCTCTCCGGCAAGACGGGGATAGCAGGTGCGAGGGGTGCGAGAGTCGGAGAAAAGGTAAATGATTCACCAGCAGGAGTGACTGCCGGGACCTGAAGAACAACCCGCCCGTTTGCAGAGGGCTTGGGGAGGTATGAGAGGGCTTGCGCCATAGACGCCAGTCCAGAAGGCGTCGTATACGCTGTCAGAGTACCCAGCCTAGCCGCATCCTTGCTGGAACCCAGTCCTTGCGACAGTCTCCCGACGAGACTAAGTCCGGCCCCGGACCTGGTTTGCAGGCTTACTACATTCGCGGTTCCACTCCCCTCATTAGCCCATGATTTTGTGAGCGTCCCAAAGCCGACCTGCTCTGCTAGGTCGTAAATGAATACTGTGGAGCTAGATGAAGTTCTGGACGCGATAGACTCGATAATATTGGATGCGGGGATGCTCGCGGTCTTGAGCTTTAGAACATGGTCGAGAACCGCGGTTTTTAATGAGGACGGAGACGCTCCTCGTAGCGTCGACGTCGCCGATACTGGCGTAGAAATACCTGAGACCGACATCCAGCAGCGACGCTATCCAGGGAGAAGAGGTGAAGGTAGGAGAAAAAGAGGTACGAGCTCCGGCAATCCTGGGCTAAACATATTGCGAGCTTGCTAACGGAACGGAAGGACGGTGGCAAAGGATGGTGCAATCGCTGCGACTGGTTGGCGTCAGAGCCCTTGCCTTTCTGGGAAACTGTGGCGGGTGTTCCTCTTTCGGTGCCTTCGTCGTTTGGTACACACGTCTTCCCTCGCAATTCCGAATTGCACGTCAAGAATACACTGCAGGTCGGTAGTGATTGACTATGCATTACATATCGACCGCGGGACCGAAGGACGTCAACCCACGATCCCTCGTGGTTTTTTGGAGTGGTAGGGTACCATCTATCTAGTACCTCGGTAGAGTACAATGCATTGGAGCGTCTAGCACCTTCTCGAGATCAAGAATCGCGGAGAGTGTTGAACAAGCGATCACCCTAAGTTAAGATTATTCAGGAACACGCAAAGCGGTGCTGCGAAGGAGAGAACTCACAGTGTCGCCTAATCCAGGTGAGATAAGACCTCTGTCCGTCAAGGTAGGATCGACAGCAGCAGCCCAGATCTCCAAGCCAGGGAACTCTGCTTGTACCCGCTTCAAACCATCTTGCGACCCCAGTACGCAAAGCAGTTTGATCCGGTTAACTGGACGAAGGCATAAGACGCATGCGCAGGCCCTATATGCGACTGGACTCACCGGGAACACCCCAATCAAGGATCATATTCATGGCTGCGCATGCAGTACCACCAGTAGCAATCAAGGGATCCAAGAGAAAGCACATGTCGATTGGGGGAGTCGGAGGCAGCTTGGAGTAATCTATGAGAAGGATAAGCGACAGTCATGATGCAATGTCGGAGGCATACATTCAACAGGCTGCAAGCTGACTTTCTCCCGGAAGATACCCAGGTGATACACGGGCGCGGACCTACGAAGCGATTATATTGAACACGGTAAGCGCAGACAAACGGAGGATTCACTCACGGGAAAAGGTCCAGCAACGCTTCTGTCATACCCAAACCCGCTCGAAGAATAGGCGCAAAGCCAATCTTCGGCTTGATGTTGGTACCTACAAACGGCGCTATAGGAGTTTGCTAGTTGAGCCAAGCAAGTTGGCAGATGTCGACGTTATTGAGCGAGAGATAAAAGAGGTGGACATGCTAACCCCATGGAAAGTCTCCTCCTCGAGCTCGCGGCTGGCCTCGATACCAAGCATGAAACTAACATCGCGGATACCCTTGCACAGAGTAGATTCCGTCAGCTCCAGCTGCTTCCGAATGTCGTTATGAGCTCTCACCTCTCGGAACTCCTTGGACGTGGTCGACGTCTGCCGGAGCTTGCTGAGGCGGGCGTTGACAAGAGGGTGGGAGAGGACGTGCAACTTGTCCGACATGGGAACAGAACTGAGGCCGAATCTGACGCAGGCCAGGACACTCGAGCGCGTCTATCGGTTATCGTAACTGCTCGGGACGTCGGCCCGAATACCCGGTCAATCTCGGACGCCCGAGCCGATTTACATCATCACTCTTGAGCTATATCTTGCTCTACTTTCCTCGTTGTCGGATCTGCACCAGTCGTCCCGTACAATGTCGAAACCCATCAAGACTTGCGTCCTAGGCGTCGGCCTCGGCGGCCTCGTCTTCCACGTCCCTTTCGTTCTCATCCTTCCCCAATACTTCACTCTTCATGCTGTTATGGAGAGGAACCCAGCGTCTCCCAACCGAGGGAAGGCGCACGAAAAATTCGATGGAAAGGGGAGCATCAACATGAGCAATGTCAAAATCCACAGGACCTTGGACGCCGTCGTCAGTGACCCAGAAGTCGAGCTGGTCGTGGTCACGACTCCCAACGAAACGCACTACAGCCTGGCCAAGGCTGCCTTGCAAGCTGGGAAGCACGGTAAGTCCTCTGATTTCTGTCTATGTCGAGATGGACTGAAATTCCGCAGTGCTTGTTGACAAGCCCGTCACGGCTACATCTCAGGAGGCCAAGGAGCTAGGTGCTTTGGCCAAGTCCAAAGGCCTCGTTTTGTACGGCTTCCAGAACAGACGATGGGACTCGGACTTCCTTGCTCTCCGACGCCTACTTTCTCTGCCCGCATCTTCACCCCAGTCCCTCGGAGAGATCCACGAATTCGAGTCTCAGTGAGTAAAGGCCTGCAGTAATGATATGGAGGACACTGACTCTATTCGCTGCAAGCTACGACCGCTACCGTACTGACGTGAAAGGTACTTGGAAGGACGAGCCGAAGCCCTCGAACGGGCTGGTGTACGACCTCGGCGCTCACCTCATCGACCAGGCCCTCGCCCTGTTCGGACGGCCCGAAAAGGTCACCGCCTTCATCTCAAACATGCGAGGCGTCGGCTCGCCCGAGGTAGATGACAATGTAAGCGCCCCCATCTTTGCATTTGGCTTCCCAGTGGCGATACTAACCCTTCGGCAGTTCACCATCTTCTTCCACTACCCGGTTCGCTCGGGCGGCTCTCACCCCCTGACGGTCATCCTCCGCGCAGCCATCCTCTCCGCACGCGCTCCCCAATTGCGCTATGTCGTCCGCGGCACCAAGGGCACCTTCCTGAAATACGGCCTGGACGTCCAAGAAGACCAGATCAAAGCCATGGACAGCCCCGAGGGCATCATCAATCAACCTGGGTATGGTAAAGAACCCGAGTCGATCTGGGGTGAGGTACAGAATTTCAAGGGCGAGGACATTGTTTCGACTACGTGGGTATCGACATCATATCGGTGTAATTTTCGCTGACGATGGTTTTAGGTGGCCAACCGAGGAGGCAGGATGCTATGTCGAGCTGTGGAAGAACCTCGGGGAGGCTATTAGGAACGGGAAGGAGCAGGCTGTCAAGTGGGAAGAATCAGCTGCTGTTATCGAGATGATCGAGCTGTCCCACCAGAGCTCGAAGGAGGGTAGGACGGTTCCCGTCCCCAAGGCGTAGAATCAGTGAACACAAGATATCATAAGGAGTATCCTGAATAGCAATGTATTTGTCTGACATTATACATCTCTGGAGGGAACGTCGCTGGATATCTCGACGTTCGCTATCAAGATGGCGCTGTGATGGAATATTATACATGCGAACACGGCCACTAAGAAACGGCGGCATAATCTCTGGAATACAACAAGGCATAATACACTCCACCTATCGTCCACGCAAAAATCAAGGCAACTTTCAATTCAGTCCTCCGCCCACTCATTCCTTCTTGCCCGCTCGATATACTGCCTGATCCACAGCGGGCGCCGCTGGTGCAGCACATTAAGCTCCTCTCGAATCCGCTGCAGTCTCAGCCGCTCCTCGCGCTGAGCATCCTCCTCCCCCTCAGGAGCATCAGACGCAGAATTGTCCTCACGCGCGGCGGCCTCCACTCTGATACGCCCCTCCCGCTGCCGCAGCCTCGCTCTACGCCGGTTCCACACCTCAGGATGCAGCGTTGTGAACAATAAGCTCACGAAGGCGCCGAGCTTATGGATCAGTGTAGGCGGATTCAAGCGAGACCCAGGTCTAACATCCAGCACACGGTCCTCATCATCCAGATTCATGCGGGCCGTCATGTCCATCACCATGTCAGTGTGACTCTGAGAGCGTGCGTTTCGCCCAATACGACCACGGCCTATCCGACCTGCTGCGGCTTGTAGAGGATTTGGACCAGGACCCGCTGCTACGTTGCCGTTCGCACCTGCTGCTGCCTGGGGTTGTCCGTTGCCTGCATCCGCATTCCCGCCTCTTGGTGCGTCATAGCCGAGAGCAATCCTGACTGCGCCCCAGAGCTCGTACATCACCCAAGCTGCGATGATGAACCCAATAAACGGTTTCCGCGTGGGAGAAATGAAGTAGAGCAGGAGGAGCGTACGGATCGCAAGCATCACGAGAGGTGCAAGAAGCGCTCGCAGGGGTATATCGCGGATCTCAGCCATGAGAGGAGGCGCTGCGGCGGCGTTGGCGGCGATTTGGGGCAGACCGAGCCGTTGCAGGTGCTGGTTGATGTCTGCGGGGCTGCCATGCAGAGCGAAGGCTTGGTAGCTCGCGTAAGGTCCCAGCGCACTGGGGTATGGGGGAGGAGCAAGGACGATCGGGAAGGTATAGGAAAGGACTTTGAGACAGTGAATTTGGAGGAGTGTGGGGGTGGCATCGGGATTAGTCAGAGAAAGATAACTCTGTCCACTGTGCACAATAATCATTTTGTCTGATAACACAGCGCTCACTATTACGACGGTACTTACACTGATCGAATCGCTTCGTAGTGAAGGCCAAGATGTTCATCCTGTGGAGCAGGGAACTCCTCGTCCAGAACTGAAGGCCAGATCCATCCGAAGCTCTCGACATAGGACACGGCATTCCTACGCGCAGTAGCCATGTCTGTGATATTCGGCAGAGGCAATGATGTATTCATCAGAGTGCTGATTGCTTGATAATGCCTATGCAGGATGAATTGCAGAGCGGGTCGAGACGTGCCACCGTGTGGCTGCGGGGACCGCATTCCAGCGGGCGATGGAAGATGGGGCCAAGGAGGAGGGGGCCTATGTTGTGGAAAGAGGTTGAGAGGTGTACCTGACGGAGCAATAGAACGTGTCGTCGCAGTTGTTGCCGGGTTTTCCGGAGGGGTCGAGGTCCATGCCGAGTAGTGAACTGCAAGGTGGATGACCCTGGAATCATCGGGCGCCTGGGAGGGGATCAGTGTACATTCAAACATCGATAGACATCCTGTGCACCTTCCATATATCATCTACCCGTTCCTCATCGCGTAACACGCGACCTCGCCATATGATCTTCTGGCCTTCGACCCGCGGAGCGCCCGTGCAGGTTCTGTTAATTTCGTGCTTGATGTCGAGAACAGTAGAATGCAAAGGAACTTGAACGTTGAAAGACAAGGAGTGTGACGGTAACTCGACCTTGAGCGAGACCGAAGACATGACAGAGCAGCGGCAGATGCGGGTGGTTGTGTGGAACCAACTCAGGGGACGCCGTCACGACGTGGCTGAACGAGCAGCGTGAGACATTTACTCCAAAATTGGCCTCCTCACGAATGCGTCCGTGCCGATCAATTGGCTTCGACGGTCTTCTCATGTCCAAGTTTCCAACTCGAACGTATCACTGAATCTCCATACGAGTCATCTCGCAACCGCGTTTTCCAGCAAAGCACGCAAAGTTAAAAGAAGGCTGACTTGGAGAGTATCGAACAGTAACTCCTGGTGAGATTGCAGGAGGTCGACCCGCAATGAACGCAAATGCACCCAGACACCCTCCTACTGGAAGCTCAGGACAAACTGTCTTAGTCACATCGAATACTTTTTGAATGCGATGGCAACGCGAGGATAAAGGAGTTTATCAATATCACGGTCTGTCTTCCGCACTGTCAGAGAAGTAACAACCTCTGAATATCTAGCATGCAGTCTGTATGTCTTGAGCTTAACCAATGACTTCGATCTTGCCCATGAAATGCTTCTGCAGCTATGGAGGTCGCGCCGGAAGACATCCGTCGCTCGAGAGATAAACCCATCAAACTCTCGAAAAAGAAGATCTTAGAGATCGTGACCCGTCTTCAGACAAGCACACCCGAAATATTCATTCGCAGAAGCGGATACGATGGCGACACAGGTCTATGGCAAGCCAAGTCCTCCCTTGGCCGTTCAACCGAGACGAATCTCGTAGCATAGGTCTACCCAAAGATTCAAAATGTTGACTGAAAGCCAAGAGGTGAGTGCAGCCGGCGTATAGTACAAGACAGTCGACACACAGAATTAGTTCCTGGTACCATGGGGGGAGCCATCGCCTGTCGCTGATCTGGCTAGATATTATCCATTCAACGTACGACCCGCGTGAGTCAGTTACCTAGCACCATCTGATCTGTTATCCATCCAGGGCTTTGGCGCGTCTGTCGGAAGACCTTCAAGCCTCTGAGCACCTTGCTGAGCGGCCCCCGATGCTGCGCATCACATTCATTATTGTATCGAAGCGGCACCATATCCGCTTCTTCCCTGATAAGCTCCATCCTCAAGACCCCAGGAATGCAGAGGACGACTCGAAGACGGGCAATTGCCGACCCGGATTAGTCGTCGACAAGGTCACTAGTCCGTAGTAAGTGCCCAACTTATTGTCTTATGCACTTTATCTATCATGACCATCTTCACAGGGAATATAACTTCTACCTCCAGAGTCACGCAGCTCCGAGGAAAAGCAGTAAGTAGTTGACCGGCGCTTCGCCATATAGTAATGCTAGATCTGAGATATCTTCCCTTACAGCTAGCCGGCCGAGCCATTAATATGTCGTGCTCTATGACGCGATGAACTCTCCCCCAGATATGTAAGTGTTTAATGAAGTATGTACGAGCCTGGAATTCAGGAATGCGTCTGCTCTTTAGTCTGCAGGGCGTCTCGTACGCGTTATGCCATGTCTACGCACGGGCGTCTCGCTCCGTGTCCAGACCAGCACCGGTCTACTGTGCGTCCCATGTCTCTTCACCTCACATTGTATCCAACTAACGCTATCTTTCTGCAGATGCCCATGTAAGTCGGCTTTATACGTTCCTGAGAAAGCTACTAACTCCAAACCACCCAGCGGTAAGCGGTAGAGCCCGGATTCATTTCGATTCCGAGGTTGGGACGGGGTCGGATTATCGCTCCGAAGCCAGCGGGGATCAGCCCTTTGATCTGGAGCACTGGCAGAACCATTTCAACCACATCCACGATGCTATGAGAGACAAGATGTATTTCTGTCAAGTTGAATTTGTGAATAGAGGCAGAGAGAGTGTAGCCGCTATTAAACAGTACATATTCTTGGTTACCCATGTCGTTTTGAATAAGGGGCTACGAATTGTTATCTGCATTGACACTTGGGGGAACAATGACAGTTCTCTCTTCCCTTTGGCTCAAGTACGCTAGTTCGATCATCTCAATGACAGCAGTAGCCTCCTCCCATTTGACCGCTAGCTCCGCTCCATTCCTAATGGCGTCTGCAACATTCACGTACAAGCCCGCATACGAGCCTCTCTCCTCCGTCGGCCACCTATAGATCACAGTCAGTTCTCGCCCATACCTACCGAACCCTGCTCACGTTGTAGTAGCGATCTCCCCATCCTCCCTCATATTTTCGACCGTTCCCCACATCTTCTCCTTCTCCCTGCCATACTCCTTATCTTCTAACATTTGTGCAGGGTCACTCATAGCCCGTATATACCCCTCCTGCCCGTCCTCCCCGTATTTCGTATACGTGCCCTTCGTCCCGCGCACGAGCCACCTCAGCTGCGGCGCACGCACCGATAGTATATGCGAGCGCAATATCACAGTCAGCGGGTGCGGCACCCTGTTATAGTGGAAGTATAGCGTGAACTGGGGAAGGGTTATGTCAGGTGTCGGGTAGAAAATAACTCAATCGGACCGACATACGCAGTCGTCTACGTTAGGGTCGCCTATCCCGCGCACGTTCTGTATGAAGGCTGTCAGACGGTTCGGGCGGCCGAAGAGAACCAGGGCTTGGTCGATAAGGTGCGATCCGAGGTCGTACACAAGCCCTGCGCCTGGGGCGGCGTGATCTTTCCAGGTGCCTTTGAGGAAGGTGCGGTACCGGTCATGTCTGCAAGACCTTGGTCTTATGCGTCACCTTCACAACGCAAGTAGAGTGATAGGTCTGACCTGGATTCGTATTCCCAAACGTTGCCGATGGACTGAGGATGAGACGAGGGAAGCGATAGCAGGCGCTTCAGGGCGAACCAATCCCCTTCGAATCGACGGTTCTGGTACGCTGCGAGGACGACGTCCTTGGACTTTGCGAGGGCCGCTAGCTCGCGGGCTTGTTGGGCAGTGGCAGTCACTGGCTTGTCGACCAAGACTAGGATCGCGTTGATTATGTTACGGTGTTGCTGGAATACCAGACAACAAAGACCACACCGTGCTTCCCTGCCTCTAGTGCCCTCCTTGTCAAGTCATAATGCGTCTCATTCGGCGTAGTGACGACGACCAGCTCGATCTCGGCATCGTTGAGCACCTCTTCCACGTTTCCGTATAACTTTACATCGGTCATGTGGGATGCGTAGCGAGAGTGGGCTTTGCCGGAGCGGGAGGGCTCAAGGACGGCGTGGAGGGTAAAGAGGTGCGGGAGGGCGAGGAGGAAGGGAATGTGGAAGGAGAGCCCGCCGAAGCCCGTGCCGAGGACGCAAGTTTTGATGGGGGGGCGGTTGGACATAGTGGGCGAGAAGGCGGAGTATAGGCAGTAGTCAGGAATCAGCGGGGAGGAGACAGAGATGCGGGGATGGCAAGGACAAGAGATGATCGGTCCGCGGTACCGTACTCAAAGCATTCACAGAAGTAAAAATAGAAGGCCACTCATACTTGTTGACTTTGCGCGCTTTATGTAGAAAACAAAGAGTACGGGACATGCATTGGGTACCGTACCCAAATAGAGGCGGTGCGGTCTTCATAGCCCTTGCGCTGGATGACCGTGGTGAGCCTCGAGGCCTCAACATCTGTCCGGTAAGCCTGCATGCAGACGGACCGTAAGGCATACAAACGTCGTCATAAAATTGGACTCATAGACGGCTCGTATTATAGCGACTACGTCCAGAAGCCAATACAATACAGCGCCTGCGGCCCGGGCGTAAAGAGACCATGCCGTGATTCAGTGCAGATGAGACGTCTGCCTTGTGCAGACAGGATAGCAGTCCTTCGTTTCTCCGACATTAGCAAAATCTTGCAGCAGTAAGTGCCGGTGAACTCTGGCAAAGTCGCGGAAGCGCTCAGGTCCATGTCCAAAAGTGGCAGTCGTTATTGTCGGCTAGAGAAAGAGGGGCAAAAGGGACAATGACTTTGCATTCCGAGATTCTTCTCAGGTAACAAAGATCTAGCATGAGAGCCGGAGAGATGCTGAGAAGACCGCAAGCTGAGTTAACGCGGAAGTGTACAGCAAGTGCAATGGTCAAGTGGCAGGATGAGCGCCGGCACTGAGCGCGGTCGCCAGACGCCATAGAGCAGTTCGTCCAGGACAGAATCATGAGGAGTGCAGAGCGGTGCGATACTCACCAAACTGAGCGTCGAGGACAGCGTCGGTCGGACGGAAACAAAACGATGCGATCGGGCCACGCGAACACCACGTGGAGGCAGTCCGCCTGCATTGTTCCCGAAGACGCGTCCTCCGCATCGTTCGCATGTTCTCTCTACTTTAACTTCAACTGATCGTCCTCTCCTTCACCAGCAAACTCATGTCTACCTTCGACGCCCTCATCGCAGACCTCAGTCGCGACGCACGTCGCGTCCAGCCGAAAGACGCTCTCCAGTTCTGCGCAAATTGGTTCTCGTCCCGCCTCGAGGAGCAGCGCGCCAGGTGCCGCGACATCCTCGCACAACACCCCTCCTTTTCGAACGACCTCCCACAGGATCACTACCGCGACGTTCCTCTTGTATCCAGTGGAAGCGGAAGCAACTTTACATCTGCTACCGTCTCTCCGTACGAACCTGCTCCCGGACCCCGTCCATCCATCCGCCAAAGCATCGCACCGAGTCCTTTCGGGACACTTGATGTACCCGGAAATGCGCTGCTGTCAGACGACACGCCGCGCAGCTCAGCGAGTAGCATACTGCCGCAACCAGCCCCTACATTCAGAGTGAACGGCCAGGATATGTCTCCCATCTCTCCGCTCACCGTCACTGGCAGATATAGCATTCATGAGAGCATGTTCCCTCCACCGCCGGTAGAGACCGCCGAGGATTTCCTACAACCATTCAGTTCCACGATCTTGGCTCGCCGCACATCTGTCAGCGCTGAATCTATACCAGTCGACAGCGACTCAGATGAGCCTCTCCCTCACTACTCCAAGACGCCCGAACAACTGAGACGTATCAAAGCGTCCATCGCAAACAACTTCATTTTCCGTGATCTCGATGAGGAGCAGACGACGGGCGTTCTGAATGCGATGGAGGAGAGGCACGTCGAGAAGGATGAAATTGTCATAAAGCAAGGCGAGGAGGGTGAATACTTCTATGTCGTCGAGTCTGGACTCTTCTACTGCTACGTCCGCCAGAACAGCAATCAGCCGTCCTGGTACACCGCCCCGGAAGGTGCTCGGACGCCGCCGCCTGTCCCACTGCAGCCCGGAGATCACCCAAGTTTCGGAAAGAAAGTCTCGGAATGTCCAGCTGGAAGCTCGTTCGGAGAGCTCGCGCTCATGTACGGGCATCCTCGTGCCGCAACGGTGCAGGCCGTAGAAAAGTCGGTCCTCTGGTCACTAGACCGGATCACCTTCCGCACCATCATCCTGAAAGCGGCGCACCGGAGACGGACGATGTACGAGCAGTTCCTCTTGAGCGCGCCCCTCCTCACTTCTCTCTCTGCGGAAGAGCGCAGCAGAGTCGCCGACGCACTGCAGAGCCGGGTGTACCAGGATGGTGAGGTCGTCGTCCAGCAAGGCGAGATGGGCAAGGAGTTCTTCTTCGTAGAGGACGGCGAGGCGACGGTGACCAAATCCCAGACGGACGACGGGCAGACGACAGCCGAAATAACGGTAGGTCGCCTCACAAAGGGCGACTACTTTGGCGGTGAGCACTGCTTTATCATACTCTTGTGATCCGGACTGAAGAAGCCATGTAGAGTTGTCGCTATTGCGCGCCGCACCGCGTGCAGCGACTGTTAGCGCGGCCTTTCGCGCGAACCCGTCGCTGCCGAAGCTGAAAGTGGCCGCGCTGGACGCGAACGCGTTTACGCGCCTGCTCGGGCCCTTACGCGAGATCATGGAGCGTAATGCTGGGGAGGCGTACGGACCGACATACAGATTCCCGCCCAGTCCTTAGCTGTATCGCATTGTCCCTTCCTGTATTGTCTAGTCTTTTTGTTGTTTGTGCAAGTACTCTATTATCGATGGGCGCTATATATACTGTATCCACGTGAAAGGTTACTCCCCACTCGGAGTGGCACGGTTGGCCCCGTTTCGCGTGTTGGCTGGGCAACGACGGAAGAAGCGTTGCAACAAGCGATGCACGAACGCCAACGGTGGGGTGGTGCATGATGCGGGTGGCCCTCGGAAGGCTCTTATATACGCGCCTATGCTCGCCTAACGTAACTCTCTTTCTTTTGAATGCGCTTCGGAACGGCCACCTGATATTCCGCATTTTCTCCTCCTCCTCCCCATCCCACCTCTCTGACTTGAAGGCGCATCTGATATCCCTCGATACGCCGTCGACGATTAGAATCAACCCTTACGCTCCTTTGTTTTCTTGTCTTTCTTGGTCCCAGCTATGGATGCGCAGGTCCATGCAGGCGATCTCGCCAAGAGGCAGGGCCTCGGCGGATGTGAGTCTACCATCCACTCATCCCAGTAAACAGAACTCATCACCTCACCAGTGTTCTCCGGCATATTCGGGTGAGTGGTACTTCTACGACCTTTGCATTTCGTTTCCTTCTCATTTAGCTCTTCTTCTTCCTGTGCATATATTTTTGTAGTGGTGGTGACGGGCATGGTGCAAGCACGAGCTCGAGTAGCGATCTTTTAGGCTTGGGGGGCCTGACGAGTGGCCTCCTGCCGACTGCCTCTAACCCATTGTCGCTGTCCTTACCCGGTATTTCGCGTAGCTCGAGTACAACGTCGTCGACGTCTGCCACGACGACATCCACCTCCCTGACCTCATCGAGCACCTCCACATCCTCGTGAGTCCGATCCGCTTGCAAATGCAGATCCTCATTGAAGTCCGTGTGCTAACCAGGAGTACGACGACTACCTCGTCTAGCTCCTCGACGACCTCCTCTACGCCTACGATCACCCCGCCCCCTTCCACCACCTCTTCCTCCTCCGCCTCCTCTACGTCACTCTACACGAGCACGTCGGATGGTAATGCCGTCGTCTACACGACGATCATTGCCGTTCCAGCTTCGACGAGCAGTTCTGAAGACTCGGGGCCGACCATCGCCCCGAAATCGTTCTTCCAGAACAAGCCGCTCGAGGGTGGCGTGTTCGCCATCGTCGGCGTCATCGGGCTCGTCATCCTCGTCGCTATTGCGACCTGGGCGATCCGGCGCAAGGCCAAGGATCGCCTGCACGAGGAGGCGCTCACCTGGCCCGAGGCCGGCCTCAATGATGTGGAGAAGGGCGGCGCGGCCCTCGGGTACGCAGGGTCGGAGAAGAGAAGGAGGCTGAGCGACAGTAGCAGCGGGCACAATACGCTGGCCAACGATGGCTCCAGTATGAGCCATGGTGCCGTCCCGGTGCCTCCTGGCATTGGTGGTGGCTATAGGCCGGGTGGGTACGGTGCTCCTGCGCCTCTGCCGCCCTCTGTGAATGCGTACGCCCAGCCGCAGCAGATGGCGTACAACTCTCAGGCGTACGGTCGCAACCTAACTGGGCCGTCCAATGTCCCGTACCAGACCGGATACGGGGCAGATGCCTACGGTCCACCTCGTCTTCCGACACCTATGTACGACGCGACGCAGTCGCCTGTCTACTCGAACTACCCTGCGCAGCCGTATCTGAACGTGACTTCGCCGCCGCCCATGGGCGTCGAGCCCGCGCAGAAGGCTCTCCCGCGCTTGGAGACAGAGTACGCCAACCAGGCATACGCTGAGCACAGTGGCCTGGCATACGAGCGCGCCACCCCGACTCCCACCTCCGCCAAGAGGAAGAGCGGCATGAGCCTCTTGAGCCCCGTCTCCCCCAGTGAGCAGGACCCATATGACGGTGTCATGACCGACGGCAACGTCAAGCTCCGCAAGCGGGCCAGCTCGCATTCTCGGGAGTTAGACCCGAATATCCCTGCCATGCCCGCACCTCCCGTGCTACCGGACAGGTTCGGTGAGCATGACGACGGGCTCGGCGCCGTCGGTAGCGTGAAGGAGCACGACGACCTGCGGGTGCTCACGGTAAATACTGTTTACCCGTCGAATTTGTAGTGACTATACTAACGTACTTACCAGGTTGCCAACGCCTAATCTCTCAATGCTACGCCACTCCCCACCACCCGGGACTACTGTATATTTACTAACAACCCGCACTGATTGGCCCATTACCCATGTAATCCATGATACCCGCCACCCCCCTGCCTGGAGCATCCCTCTTTCCGACCTGTGAATCAGTGCACAACCCCCGTTGCTTCCATTTGCCATGTCCCATACTTACCGAACAGTTGCACTTCTTACCTCGTACCATCCAGCCATCCATCCACCCGCCTTTAATCCGCGACCGCTCTAGCTCAACTACTCTATGCTTCATGTCGTGTAAGATGTTGCAGTCCTTGTTCCTGCCTGACCTGCTGTGCAATCAGAAGTATAGTGACTGTTTTTTCCTTTCTTCTTCCCCTCGCCGAAAGCCAAGTAAAATTGTATCAATAGCTGTTCTGGATGGACTTTGCTTTGACTTGTTCTTCATTTCTTTTCATCCGTAGTACGTACTGCGCTACCTAATACATCGTGCTCATATACAACGAGTGTGATCCGACGCTTCAATTTCAAGTTATCAAGATAATCGCAAGATGATATCGTACATTATAGAACGGATATCGGAAGAACCTCTACACCTCCCATGCCTTATAATGCTGCGGCTCGCTGCCCAGCCGACGTCGGGTGCACCTCCACACTACCGCTTCGCGCCTTCTCATCTGGGAAGTTCATGTCCACTGATCCATCTTCATTCCTACGCTCAGCATCCCTCATGCGTTTGACCCTCCACTCCCGCCGCTCCAGATACCACACGAGCCAGGTCACAGCGAGAGTCGCGACGGCAGTGCATATCATGGCAATCATGCCCTTGCGGAACCGTGGGGCATCGGTCGCCGGGTAGAAGAGGAGAGGCCACCAGGCATTAATTACGTTGTTCCACATGCTGATTGAGTTTGGTCGGATGGGGCAGGGTTGGCGGGAAGAAGACACAGATGACGTGCGGAAGGGAAGATCAGCGCGATGCCATAACATTGTGGGATACGCGGACGTACTTCATGGAAGCGAGGACAACAGCTCGTTCTGTAAATGAAGACAATGAAGAATTAAACTTCAGTCAGGCGCTTTTGTTTGCTTTGGGCCGGACATTACCTTGGTCATCATCCGCACAAATTTGATTCGCCCAACTGTAGAACAAAAGCAAAAACACAACATCAAATGCTGTCAGGTCACTCTAAACCGAGCATCCTCACGCAAACGTGGTAGCCTGGCCTGCGTATGACGCGCCAGCGACATCTATCCATCACCCCAACATTCCGTGAGCAACGATGTTTTTGTTCGAACACAAGGATGCCACGCACAGTACGCCAAGAACTTCAACCACGTCGGACTGCTCCAGACCAGTATACAGATGGACGAAAAAATCACCGCGACAGACATGTATACCAGCACGGGCCACCGTGCGCGTGTGTAGTCCGTCCACGTCGCGCACACGAGGGTCGAGACGATGGCAAATGCATTCATGCCCGAGGGGTAGTAATCTAACAGAGCATGGGAAAGGGGGAGCCAATAGAGCGAAGGGGGTGTGCGCACCAGTCTGCTCGACCGTGTACCCGCCAATGGCTTTCAGCCACTGCCCCATCAGGTTATTGGACCCTAAGCTCTCCGTCTCGCCTGAGATCGCAAACTACAAACCAACCAGCATCAATACGCATACATCCCACCATAGATGAGAAGTGGAACTTACCAGCAGACTGCACGCGTACCACCGCCACCGACCCAGTACCCTACGCACGAGGTTCCACGATAGACCATGATGATCTGCGTCCTGTGCTGGCTCGAGACGGTCGTGCGAGAGCAATCGTTCCTGTTATACATACGCGTAAGTTGGGCAGTGCTGTGAAAGTAGGAGGGGAGGGATGAAGTGTACTTCTTCAGATAGGTAGAACGCTCGTGTTGTAGCGGGGACGTCTGGAAAGACGAGGAAGCCGTACAGAGCAATTGGGAGGGTTATAATTCCGTCGATGATGAATCTGAAAGTACAATGTTGGGTCTTGCACTGCGCATATAGGGTACCGGCTGCTTACAGCCATCGCCAACCACTGCGGCCGCTAGTGCCGTTCAAGTTTCTGCAGGACAATACACTCGTATTCGAAAGCAAGTCGCTAGGGAACCCAGACGCACTGATAGACTGCAGCTTGCAGCACTCCCGAGAACCTTGTAGCGGATGTCAGTCAAGAGTTTAGTGAGAAAGTGATCAGATACCTTACAGAGTCCCAACCAAACCAGAGCTCGTGAATATTCCGGAGCGCTTGCCCAGCTCGCTTGGCTTGTACCAGCTATGGACAGCTCTCATTTATGGAATTAATTCATGTGGTATGCGTAAAAGACTTACGAGCCAAGAATATAGTGCGTCCCGACAAACGTCGACGCCTCCGATACGCCTTGGAAGAACCGGATAGCATATATCTTATCGAGACTATTGAGTCAGCGTCAAGAGACACGACGAACACCCTCACCTGCTGCACATTATGTACAGCACTCGTACTGTATCCGAAGTCCTGTTAGTACCCACACCAATCGCACGTATGATTGAAGCTTCAACTCGCCAGAACGTCAAGACACCCCATACAATCTGCATCAACGGAAACCATATCCTTGGCGGTACAACTTGCAGCATCAGATTATCTATGGCATATTAATTTGCATACGCTTCATCCGAACTCGAGAGTAAACCAACTTGGAATCATCCCGACGATATATCCACAAGTGAAGATTGTATTGATTTTCTGCAGATTCCGATGGTACCCAGTCTCATCCAGGAATCATAACAAAGAACGCACATTGTAGTCTGTTCCTTGCATGTTCAGCTCCTCCTTCATCCCAGAGACATAAGCGTTTGAAACATTTGATCTATCAAGGTCTTCACACCAATTCAATCAGTCGCTCGCCCTCTTCCAATTCCAGGAACCAAGGAAAACTGGCCCGTCGAACCCGTAACTGGAGCAATACTCACAATTCGTGAAATACTACGCCGATCTTCGTTAATACTTCGAGAACCACCATGCTCCATATTACTTTCACGCACCATGAGGCAGCAATACGACAATATGAACCAGTCTAGTTTCAACAAAAGCTTCCTCTCCTCCTTCGTCGCGGGGATCTCTCCCCACACGAACCGCCTTGCCCTGTTCCAGGTGCTGCTCATAGTATCCGTTTCTCAGGGCGAAACTTATCAGGAAGTCGTAAACGTCGACCAGTTCGTCAATAGCAGCCTCTTAAACGCAGAGCAGCAGTCGAATGGTAAAAAACAGAAAGCAAGCGTCTATAGAGCGCCTCCGCGCACGATAACGTACGTTTTCGCCCCCGCGAGCTCGGAGTATCTGGAGAGATTTCACCGCCTGATGCGGAGACTCTTTGCATGATCGAGCACGTGGCTTGTCAAGCTGATAAGGAAAACAGATGGCTATTTTGGGCGCGTCGGTGGCAGGAGGGTGGCGGCGAGTTCGCGTGAAGGATATGGATTGTCGGGAGGTTGTGAGACAACATCCAGGTACACTTATGCTTTTTACCTGTGATACAGTGACTCTGATAGTGTTGTGGTTGGTGCAGCTGTGTCCGACCATGGGCAGAGAACGGCGGAGAATCATCAGAGATTCAACTGTCTCGTCGGTATAAAAAAATTCCCATTGTTCGATATACAGAAAACATACTAGGCAAGTCATGACAAACGTTCCATTCATTCTGATCTCGTCAGAATGCCCCAATAAACCCTCCGTTAGACGCAAACTAGCTGTAAACCAGAACTGTGACGCCATACAGAACAAACAATGCATACTTTACCCTAGGTTGGGTAATGGGCCCGGCGTCTGCACACTTACAAAGAAGCCGCAGCAGTGCAACAATATTTCAGCCAGCGCAACGCTCTTGGCAAGCGGAGTGAGCTAGTGGCTGCGACACGGGAGCGAGAGGCCGCGTGTCCAGATGCGATTGCACGTCGAATCAGACGGGCATAGAAGGAGGTGTTCCAGGAGATTAATCAGCTTAATCAACGGCGATGATGACGATAGTAAACCAGCATTCCGCGTCAGGATTAGGCCTTTCATGTACAGCGGTGATGTCGCCAGTGGAGCAGACTCAGACATGAGCAGCGTACAGACGGAAATAGACGCACAAGGGTCCGGAATAGTGGTTTTGTTGGAAAGCGAAAGGTGCACAAATCCGAAGCAGTGGACTTGTGGGGAGACCAAAGATAGACGGAAACAGCTTTGAATGGCGACTTAGAGTATCTTGGAATAGAAGCAGAGTAGCCCGTCGAAGACTGAATGGAGAAGAGGCATTGTGAGACAGAGCCCAAGCAGAGCCTTCACAGCTTCCAGCGGTTCAGTACCCTCGCGTAGCAGATATGATTAAGAGAGACAGCCAAGACATAATAGGTCCTAATCAATCCAAATGACTCGAAAGTTCAGCGTACCTATCAGAACATCAAGTAGGATGCTCGACACGACGGACACAGCCTACGTGGCCGTCGAAGGTCGACCCACCACCACCCTTGTCCATCAGGTGATGATCATAACGGATGATCATAACGGACACGAAGCCCGGAATACCAATATCCAGGAGACCTTCTGGCCTAAATCAGCCGCACAACATCCGAAGATTCCCAGAAGTCGCCATCTAGACAAGACGCGACCCGTCCAGAAATTTGCGTGCGCGCAGCTCGGACGTACAGGCGCCATTTACGTGAGTATGTTCACGTCACCCAGTAAGGCCAGGCATCGCTGCTGGTTCGGGAATCATAAGGCGTCGGGCGGCTCAGGATAGAGCAGTCTCGCTGCCGCGGTCTGCTCGCACAATAGGAGCTTGCCTGCCGCGGGCTATGTAGGAACATTTGATGGGATCCGATTCCGAGTGTAGCGGAGGGCGCCAGTGAGAACAGGATTAATGTATGGGTGGGTCGGGAGACACAGAGACGTAGGGAGATTAGGCGAGGCGTTCCCAGGTATATATACTCTTGTGAATACGGTGCGTTGGTGAGGAAGTGGAGGTTGAATTGCCCGGGGATGGCCGAGGACACACATTCAGAGATTGCGATTAAAGTGGATTTGTCATCGAGGCATTGACTGATCCCCGACGCGAATGCGTCCGGCCCGAGCGCACTGCATGCGATAGAATCCTGAGGAATCTGTCCGAATAGCACAACGGCGTGAATCACCCACATCGTTAGCAAGCTCCGGAAGGTTCGCAGAACACTGTCGGAGAAAAGCAACATAGCCCAGATTTAGGCAACCATGAGTCATGTCTAAAGTCACGGCTAACGTCAGCCACCGCGGAAGTCAGTCAAAATGTATATAAACACTCGCCTGCCTTGTATGTCCCTCTCCGTTCAGCGGCCGCTGGTGAGTGCGCCTCCTGTGCGACTTCCCCTCGGAAGGCAGCAGAATGTTTACGTTAGACTGATTTTCGGTTTGTTAGATTCGCTGTTTTGTCAGCATCTCGCATCTCCGACTTCTGCCGGCCGAGCCCAGACGGCGCATCCACCATTTTTAAAGCTTTATAACGCGTACCCACCGTCTTACACCCCGTCTGTCCTCCCCCGACCCCGCCGCCATGCGTCCCCAGTGGTATAGTGTTGCTCTTCTTGTGCCCGCCCTCGCCGCGGTCTTCACCGCCTCCTCGGCCAATGCCGCACCGCCGACGTCATTGTTCGCCGGCTCTTCGGATGCTGCCGATGCCCTCGTAGAGAACTACGCATTAATCCGACGAGACGACCACGCCCATGGCCACGACCACCATGCCGCCCCCAAAACCCAGCTCAATGAGACAGAGATCCTCATGTGGCATCAGCCAACTCCGCCGTCATACTACACCCACGACTTTGAATCGAACGATCCACATCACCCCGGGTTAATGGCCATGCACATCCTGTTCATGTCGCTCGCGTTCTTCGGCGCACTTCCAGCGGGTGAGGGTCATCAACGCACTAAAGAGCAAGAATATTAACTCGCAACAGGTATCGCATTACGATCTGTTAATCATGCATGGCACGGGTTCACCGTAATATTATTTTGGACATTCACCGTCCTCGGTCTTGCTTCGAACGCGCTATACAAGAAATTAACACCCGACTTGTAAGTGATCCCGATCTTCAAATTCAAAACTTCAATACCCGGCCGATGGAACGCCATTGGAGCTCCAGCCTATCACTACCTTTGTAAATCAGCATGGTGGCCGACCCTAACCTATCGTCTTCTCCGCAGGTACGAGGGCCAGAAACACTCCATCCAAGGCTACTTCTGGATCTTCCTCGCGCTCTGCATCACCGCGGTCGACATCCTCCACCTCGGTCTTCGGGCAGTCACCTATGTTCGTTCCATCCGGTCCGGCTCCGACAATTTTACTTTCAAGAAGGTGTGGACATTCGTTGTCCTCGGCCAGGAAGCGTCGTCGCCAATTCCAGGTTCCGAGTACGATGCTCTGACCGCTGAGCCGGAGGAAATATACGACATGCACGATATGCAGAAGGAGGTTGACGATCACGACTCCGACGATGCCCAGGAGATCGAGCACATCCCTCGCCACCAGTACACGCGCTCGGCCAGCTCAGAGCGCACTGTCTTTGGCTTCCATTCGCCTCCCGCGAGGCATTCAGATGAAACGCTCCACGAGGTCGTTGAGAATGCGAAGGAGCCTTGGTCCAGGTTTCTGATGCGCGCGACGTTTGCGGTCCTAGAGCGTGCCCTGGTCTTCGGTGGTTTCATGCAAGTCTTGAGCGGAATCGTCATCTACACCGGTGGCTGCAGGGAGAGTTACGTCAACAACTGTTTGGCCCACCTCATCAGTACGTGCTTGATCTTCCAGCGCTAAGTCCTTATTTTGACCACTCTTGCATCATCAGAGGGCGGCATATTCTGGTGCTACGGGCTCGTCACCTTCGCCCGTTACCTCGGCTCCTTCTCCGAGCTTGGTTGGGCATGGAACCGCGCACCGCGCAACGAGGGCAAGTACCCGACCGCCGAGTTCACCGAGTCCGCTGTCATCTTCCTCTACGGCATCACCAACACCTGGATGGAGCGCTTCGGTGCGAACCCTGGTGATCCCTACTCGACCAAGCAGGTGCAGCACATCGGTATCGCCGTCATGTTCTGGTATGCGGGTCTGGTCGGAATGGGGCTGGAGTCAAGGAGGGTCAGGAGGTGGTTGGCGGCTGCGTCGACTGCTGCTTTGCACAGTGGTCTTGCGAGCTCGGGAAGAGGTGGTAAGCAGAGCCAGGAGGCCGTCATGGAGCCGCCGAGTTATACGGCGAGCTTCAACCCCTTCCCGGCCATGGTCATTGGTGTCACTGGGTTAGCGATGAGTGCGCACTTCCAGACCTACTTGTTCCAGGTGAGCAGATGCTTCTCATATGACCCTGTTCTCCGCTTCCCGTATCCATTCCGACGTGACTGACTGGTCTTGATTGCATAGGTGCAAATCCATGCTTTGTGGGGAGGGCTCCTGGCCGGCTTTTCTGCCCTTCGATTCTTGACCTACTTCTTCCTGTGGGTCTCGCCGCCGCGCTCGATCTTGCCGTCGAGGCCGCCGACAGAGGCGCTGGCGAGTTTCTTCCTGGCGTGCGGAGGGCTGGTCTTCATGTTCAGCACGGAGGAGGTGACGCTGGCAGCGATGCGACGGGGTCGTGACGGTGAGTAGTTGTGGAGCGGCCACGTGGGAATGCGCAGTAAACTGACTGAGGTGGTTAGATATGATGATGTTCCTCAACGTCGCTGTTGCGATTACTTGCTTCTGCTTCTGCTGGACGATGGGCGTCGTCGCGTTCAAGGGATGGCTGAAGTCGCGGACGTATCCTGGTGTCAAGTTCCATGCAGCTGCTTAACGCCTTTGGGCTCGGTCACTCGGAGGAAACATCGCTACCCGGCATACAGCAAGCTACGCCCCACGGTCATCAACCAACGCATCTTCCGCCTCAAGGCTCTTTGGTTTCTTTCAGGTCTAATTTTAGTAGATAGTGCACTATATTTCTGCCCATCATACCATGCATTAGTAGCTTAATTTTTGCCCCATCCTGTCCCACCCCGCACTTATTTATTCACTATACTGTATCAACTCCATTGCACTTGTTGCCATTCCTATCACGACTGTATTTTCCATGTCGCGTCCCCGGGCCACTGTGGAACCTTACGAATGCAATGATCATTTCATGTCATGTCAGGAGTTGTGTTGATGCCTACCCTCTCAAACTCCCTCGGAAAGACGAGCAAACTCCAACTTTAGCTTTAGAATCCATGCGCTGCTTGAGAGGGCCTTGGCTGCTGCGCGAATGATGGTACCTAGGTCTTGTGGCTTCCAAGCGCTGATTATCGTTGTGGCTGCATTGTATTCATAGAAACTTGCCTATCTCTGATCTCTCATGTCGCTTCTCCAAGGATCTATAGGACGGTGTCTCGACTCTGAAGCTATTCCAAAGAACTCGGGCGCGAATAATGCCTGGCACAAACCCAAGCTGGATAATGCAGTGATGCAAATGGGAGTACTGGCGGGCATGCCGGGACGGTGTCGTCTGCCACGTCCAATCCGAGCTGTATATGGTATGTTTCTTCACGCTTCCAGTCCAATTCTGAGCGCTCATCACCCTCGTCTTTCACAGATGTCACGCACGCGATTGGGCGATACGCTCCCTCGTCACATTCGAACGGGCGTATGCGATGTTGGACAGCTCTCTCCGCAGCCATAAGCCCTCGCCATGGCGCGCAAGTCTTTCCCGCCCCCCAGCGATCCCATGTCCAGTGCAGAGTATGCCCTCTTGCCGAGCTCTGCCTCGGCGGAAAAGCTGTACGTCGCGCCTCTCATTTCGGGTATCTAAAGCTCACTTTTGGTGGAAGGTTGACCAGGCGGCCAAGGGGGCACCATGCAAAGTGTGCGCTGTTGGCTCTGGTAGTTGTGTCTGTCTTCGTCGGGCTGTCGCTGCTGCAGCCGTGGTCGCGGCCGGCGAGGCCACCTGCGCCCTTGCCCTCTCCAGAGGTCCTGGATGTCCCGCATCAGACGCCGTACTCAAATCCGATACTGGACAAGCTGTTCCCTATCGGCGAGCCCGACCGGACAGATGTCTACGAGGACGCGAACAATGCAGCCATGGAGCGGCTTCTGGCTTGCGCGGCATCCGGCGACTGTCATCGGAACCAGACGAGCGTCGTCTTGCTTGCTAGCCCGCATTTCGCTGGGTCTATAGAGGGGAAGGTGTCTGGCGAGGACATTTGGTGCGTGCCGTTTACTAGAATATCTTTGGCCATCGATATATCCCGCATATACAGGGCAGCGAGTGTCATTGCAGGCCTACAAGAGATGAACTACACGTTTATCTACTCGAAGAACAGCGTGGAGCTTGCTGCTCAGTACCGCCAGTTCCCTGACCTCGTCAAGGCAGTCATCATCGAATGCGTTGCAGCCCAGAAATGTTTCCACAACGCCGAGTGTATCAAGTCAGAGCACAACCCTCTCGGGATACCCGTCTGGAAACTCTTCTCATTCCACTTCTGGACAGGCGAATGCCATCCTCTCGGCGGCGCATGGACACTCAGTCCCGAGAACTTCCCAGAGACCACCACAAACTCTCTGGACAACTTCTATCTCGGCTACAGCGTCGAGCGCACCTGCACGAAGCTTCCCGTCGTCCCGTCCTCGGAGCGGGAGGACCGTGCATACGTGTTCGGGAAGAGCATCACTTACTTCACTGACGACTCTTACGCCTGGCCCGGCGTCCACTTCCAGAACGCAGTCGCTGGTCTTATGGACAGCACGAACGACACCATCGCTGATACAGGTATCAAGAATCTCGGCCGGCTAGACAAGGAGCGCTTCTACTCCGAAGTGGCAAAGAGTAAAGTGCTCGTCGGGACTGCAAAACCCGTGCTTAGTCCTAGTCCCTACGACGCATTGTGCTTGGGAGTTCCGTTCATCAACCCGATTACTCGCTGGGACGAGAAGGACCCGGACGATCGGAACGGATGGTTCGCTCAGCATGATGGGCTGATCCGGGAGAAAGAGCCATACGTGTACCACGTCCGAACAGGCGATGGAGAGGGTTTGTTGGCGGCTCTCGACCGCGCTTTCCACAATCCCATTGACCGGTGAGTTGCAAGCCGTCAGATTCATGTGAACAGTGGACTGATCGACGTTCTCAGGTACATCCCTAAAGCGATGACTATGGAGGCGCTGAAAGCTCGTTTGGCAACCCTGATTGAGAGTGATTGGAGAGCTCGTGCTGAGGACGTTCTCGAACAGAGAGTGACATCCGGGCAGGGAGAGGTGAAGTCCCACGGCAATACTTCGGCAAGGATCAGTACTAACGAGGCTAACAGCCCTTCGACATTTAAACTAGACATTTGATGATATCACTGCAACTGCGGCCATCAGTAACTTATTGATCTCCATATTGTTTGTTTTACTAGTTCTCGACATGTAGACTCTGTACATCACCATGACTACCTTAAAATCTGTTCGTTCACTCTCCCCTGGCGTGTACGATGAGCTTATGCTGGATCCCCTTGGGATACGCCGTCTGCAATAGGCCACCCTCCCATCGGATTCCCGCTACTATCATAACCAATGACCTGCGTCCTCGCCAATCGCCCGTTCCATCCCGGCGTCCCTGCTTCATTGCCCGTGTAGGACGTGCTCGTCGCGTGGAACACCATCCAGTCCTGCGTGCCATCAGGGCTGGTAGTCATGGAGCAGTGTCCCGTTCCATAGGGCCCGTCGGGGTTGCTCTGCCACCAACGGTCAGACCACTTCGTCCAGGAGCTGGCCGACATGGGGTCTGATCCCGTGTACTGCAAAACTCCGATGGAGTAGCAAGAGGCCCAGCTGGCACATCCCGAAAAGAGGACGCCATTGAACCCGTTGCGCGAGAGGAACGCAGGGCCCTCGTTGATGGCGTGCCTGGCTCCTCCCGAGTCTGTGAACGTCTCCCAGTCGAACTGCGGCGCTGCGATCTCGACTGCGGCGCTCCCGACTGTCGGGGCCCCGCTCGCGTCGTTGCTGAGCTGCGTGATGAAGAGATGCTGGTTGAGGCTACTCGTGTCGCCTTCCGGCCAACCCGAGTAGACCATGTAGAGTTGGTTGTTTAACGTGAAGACTGTGCCATCGATCGCCCATGCGCTGATGCCGCTGACTTTGGCGACAAAGGAGTAGTAGTCGCTGTCGGGAGCCGCACTGGATGCGGGCCCCTTCAGGACGTACATGTGGTGGTTCTGGTTGTCGCTGTTGTCGTTGTGATCCTGCGCGGCGAAGAAGGCGTACCAGTTGCCGTTGACATCATGGATCTCGGGGGCCCATAAATTGTACAGAGTGTTGGCGCCTGGAGTGAAGACCGCCCTCGAAGCGGGGGAATGGCAATTGGTGAGGCTGCTGCAGCTGTATATGGTGACGTCGCCTCCGGTGGTGAAGGTGAGATAGTAGTTGCCGTTCCAAAGGAACATCCATGGGTCGGGCGTGGTGCTGTCGACGATGGGATTTGTGTATGCGAAAGCGCAAGCGACCGCTGTCGCAAGCGGTAACAAGAGAGAAAGGAACTGCATGGCAGTGACGGCGAGGCTGCGGCCTTGAATAAGTCGCCTGCTGCTCAAAGATGACCTGGTTTTATGACATTGTTGGCTCCCGTTTTATCGGAAATGCTGGTCATGCACCTCCACGGAAGGCTGTGTGATCAGTCGCACTGAGGGATATGTTGTTATGGTATGCACCGACGGCGTACGCGCATGGGTACAGAAGTGAATCTGACCTTCTTGTGTGCCACGGAGGATAGCAACAGTTAGCAACGTGACGATCCAAGGCATGTGGCCGTTCGGCTATTTGATGCGACTCATCAGGGCTGCGTTATGACAGTCTAGTCCGCCACCTAAAATGCTTCCGTAAGCCCAGAATGCAGTCTGCACTATACGGACCGACGACTCACGGGGCACCTTCCAGGTTCCTTCTTTCCCTGTGTATATGCGTGCACCCCTCAACGTTGGGAGAAATTGATCACTGCATATGACATGTTTCCACGCTCTGTGATCGGCGACTACAGGGTCGTGGTCAACATCATCAGTCAATCATGCATCATGCCTGCATCAGCATCTATAAGTTGCCTGCATTCGGATGCGAGAATGTGCGAACGAGAACTATGAAGCTTCAAATAAGATATCTTCGGGCCGCAGATTATGCAAATAACATGGCATAGTCAGCAAGAGCACCCATCCATATCCAAAATCCCGACCATCCGCAGCCCACAAAGCCCTTCCAGCAGCTTGCCCTGTCGTCGAAGTCCGTCCTGTAAAGGACGCGAGCTAGCTGTACGGCAGCAATGCCTACTCCAGCGTAGAATAAAGGACCTTGAGCATTCACGTAACCGGCATAGCTGATGAGCGAGAGAGACGACGCGGACAAGCCGGTCAGGATTGGCCTGGTGTTGCGTCCGAAGAGGAGAGCGGTGGAGTGAATCCCGACGTTCACGTCATCAGTTTTGTCCTGGACAAGTCAGTTCAGAGGATCAGTTGGCGTTCGAACACTTTCGCCTGCGGTGCGCTGACCTGGTGCGCATAGATAGTATCGTACACCAACGTCCAACAGAAGCCTCCCGCATATAGCGGTAGGCAGACAGCCCAATCACAGGTACCTGCCACAGTCGACCACCCCAGGAGTGCGCCCCAGTTAAACGCGAGCCCTTCGATAAAGAACGTGACTTCGTTATTGGCGAAGTTATCACGACCGAAAATGCACGTACCCAAAACGGCTTGCGGCCAGTCTGTGATCCTCTTCATGAAGGGGTATATAGCCACAACGGATAGGGACGACGCTCCTAGTAAGATACTACCTCGGATTTCACCTGGCCTGGGGCATGCTCGGAGACGTACATGCTCACCTATACCAGTTCAGCTGCGTCAATACCGCAAGGCCAGCCGTCAGCTGGAAACCTAGGAAGCCGAAAGCCTGCGCTGGGCTGATATCGCCTCTGGCCAGCGGTCTGTCTTTGGTTCGAGCTTCATGCTATTGTCAGTCCTGCCTGCTATCAGGAGAGAACTCCAGTTCTCACCTACAGACTTGTCCAAGTTCCTGTCCCACATGTCGTTGATTGTGCAACCGGCACCTCTCATGACTACAGCCCCCAACCCGAACAAACTTATGTATGTCAGGGGTGTTGTGAAAGGAGTCTGTAGAGCGTAGGAGGCCATAGTGATGGACCATGCTGCCATTCCGCTGTGCATGAGTCCCTCTGGTCAAACAACACCCAGAATTCGCTCGGTACGCACTGCATGGATAAAACAACAGCAAAGTGCCTATGGGCTTATCAATACGTGTCAGATACAAGTACGGTCTGATTCTCGGTGGGAGGCCGTCAATCCATGTCGGTTTGGGGGCTTGGGCTTGAACTTCCAGCGAAGGGGCGCTTCTTGTAACATGCTCAGGAATGGCAGACAGGCATCGAATATTCAAGACATTTGCCCTTGGAAGAGATATCAAGCCATTTCTAAAAGACAGATGACGACCGGAGAGGAGAGACGCGTGTGAGGCAAAACGGGCACAACGCGTCGCGGTGCAGAGGAACATATATTTCTCAGACTGGCGCGCTCCGGAGCTTAGCGCTTAAGCTTAAGACCCGATACCACAACGGAGGGCATTTGCGACCAGCATTATGTACTGAGATCGTAGTCGGGAGCGCGTTTGATATATATTCTTTACGATTGCTGACTTATTCCAAGGATTCCACGTCGAGAAAAAATGCGGAGACACGAAACATGCCCAAAAATACCAGATGTGCAAGATACTAAACCAAGTACTCAATCAAGTTCACCATTCCTTGCCTAGTTTGAACGACCAATCCCAATCTACAAAGCGTGTTAGGGAAGGGGGACCACGCGCTTGGAAGGGAGCCACATACCTGCGTACACTTCGCCATCGTCGTCTATAACACGGCTGCGCACGTTGTACGTGCCCGATCGAGCAATCATGCCGGAAGGTGACTCTTCCGTATCAAAGTTCTTGGTATAAGCCTCACCCTGTGGGTGAGGGCCGTAGGAACCAAGCATCTGCTCCATCTTGTCGACTGATTTGGAGTTCGATTATCGGAGACCTGAGCAAGCGACCAGCGCACTCACCCTTCACACCGGCCCTCTTGACCACCTGGAGATAGCGTACACCCTAGAGGCGCGTCAAGTTCGGACATATTACCAGCGGGTTTCAGATACTCACAGAGATGATGGAGTGGTTGACCTTGAACGTGATACGGACACTACCCGAAGATGTAGTCAAAGCAATATGAAGTTCAAAGAGAAAGACTCACTTATATTCAACACCTTCCTTGATCGTGACAGGGTTCTTCTTGAACTCCTGAACTTGAGCGGGGTCCTGCAGGTTGAGGTGTAATCTCTTGCCAGGCGGCATTGAAGGAGACACCAGCTCAAGCGTCAGCACGGTGACCTGACAAGAGTGTCCCATAGGTAATCTATTCTGGCGTAGGGGAGGAACCCGCCACATACCTTCGGTCCAGTTGCGGGACCTCCAGCAACTCCGGGGACGATACCGAGGCTGGCCTTCCAGCGCGCCAAGCTTTCATCCTCGGCATCCATGTTCGCATACTCGTCTGCAGACTTGGCCGGACCAGCCGGCTTGTAGCCTGATGGATCAATGTCTTCGATCAGCGCCCGACAACCTGGAAACAGATGGAGAGCGACAGACCTGGGGTCGCGGAGGGCACCAAATCCTCATGATCATCTTGCTAAAGGTTCGTCAGAATCTGTGAGCAAAAGCAGTTGTATATGACTGACAGCAGACATGTTGGCGGATGTAATGCAGCGCAGGCAATAGGAGACTATAAAGGAACGTCGTTTGGGTCGAGGGCTAACATAGCAATGGCCGCCCTAATAATCGATTTCCCACGCCTACATTATC
Source organism: Heliocybe sulcata (assembly GCA_004369045.1). Classification (NCBI taxonomy): domain Eukaryota; kingdom Fungi; phylum Basidiomycota; class Agaricomycetes; order Gloeophyllales; family Gloeophyllaceae; genus Heliocybe; species Heliocybe sulcata. The sequence continues at coordinate 1,053,050 of ML213504.1, read as the reverse complement.
TGCGCACGATATTCGGCCGTTTTAAGGAAGCTTACCTTCCCGTTGCGTCAATCAGTGTCGGACAGGTTGCAGGGTGCAAGATAGCAAGAAACACGATGGTATACATTGTCCAGTACACTGAAAAAGGTCTACAATGTAATCAAAATCTCGTTAAACACACCAGTTAAGGACAAGAGGTTAATCCCGGCCGCGCCCAGGGAAAAGGAATAAATTGTCTAATGCAAGATCGTCAGTCCACGAGGAGGTGCATAGCATCTGGGGAAAGTATGTTAGCACCGAGCGCTCAACAACTTTCGTTAGCTCACCGCCTTTAAACCAGCATTTGCTCTTGCTTAAGTGGAAGCATCTGCAATGGGGTTATCAATGTGGCTGGCAGCGGTTACTGGAACGTATTTACGATGGCCCGTTGGGACATCTGTGGCCCCAGCAGCATCCGTCACCGTGCGGACAGACCAGACCTGTATCTCATGTTATCCTTATTATTCTGCCACGCATCAATCACTCGCCTACCGTTTTTCAAGTAGTTGCAAGGCGCTTTCTTGGCATTTCTGGCGAGAGCGACCAGCTGCTCCGGCGTCAGGATATAATCGTGGGAATACTTGCAAGATCCCTGTGGAGACATATTAGATGGAGGGGCCTTCTCCAAGCGGCATTCACGTACTCCTTTGCTGCAAGACATCAGATAATATTCGTTGCATGGCGGAGGGGATTCTGCTAGGCTGTCAGCGCGGATGGCTTGAGTGGACAGGTGTGATTACGAACGCTTGTGCAAGGGCTGCAGAATAAGATACAACGTTAGCTCAAGAATTATAGAGACTTCATGAAGGACGAACTTTCGTAGGGTCTATAAACTTCCCGTCCCCTTGAGAAAGCGAGCTAGCAGGCGGCGAACGGGGACTCATAAGGCCTCCGTTCGTCGTGATAGACCAGCGACCATCAAGAGGAATGGGCCCAGGCTTCTTGGAAACGAACTTGTTGTCCATAAATAACCCGTCGATCCACAAGTTGGGTAGGTTCAGCGACCTAATCTCAGGCGCAAGATCGTCGTGACTGTGTAAGATTACCACCTTCCCCAGGAGCTGCTCATTCTCCATCGCACTTAATGTCGGCATGTAGCCGTCTTCATTTCCGCCTGAGAGATTGTTGCTCTAACCATCAGCACACCTATGTAGATCGCAAGGGACGCACCTCCGAAGATTATCCTCAAGGTCTGTGGAAACCGTCCGTACGTTTGCAGATAGTCTCATACATGAGTCAGTGCCACGTTCCTGTCGATATTCAAGTACCATAGATACCTTTAATCTTCCCGTGCACCGCTTCCTTACCTGGGCCCACGTCCACGATCCAGAATCGCGGGGAAGCTTGGCTGAAGCCCAGCAGAAACGAGTCGAAAGTTTCCTGAGTGCAGATCCCATGGCCAACAAGAGTATCCAGAAGACTCTTCTTGTTGAAGAATACCACGACAGAGAATACGACAGCGTTCCCGACAGGAAGATCTTGCTCCTGGATATATTCCGCCACGCCCTTCGTGAGTTGTTGCGCCGCCTGGCGTCCGCCATGGAGTCCCTGATTTATAAGGCTCTCCACGAAGATATTGCGATCGCCATCAATGATGCAAAGGATGAGAGGGCTCTGAGTCTGAGAAAAAGGTGAGTCTAAGAGCTATGGATGACAACTGGATGGCACCGACGTTCAAAGCCTGCAACGAGGCAATCTGGGAGTTGAGGGTTGCCACCTGGAGAAGGCATATCTTCTTATCCCGCTCGGCAGCGTCGAGAGCTGCAGAATGAGCCTGCTTCCAGACGGACAGTTCGACTTCGACTTCATTGAGTCTGGCCTCGAGCTCCGTATTGCGCGTGATGGTCGCTGTTGAAAGGTCTGTGGTCCTAGTTAATATACACACCCAAACGCTTTACATGAGTTCTCATACTGAGGAGTCTCGTCAATGTTTCGTCCCTGCCAAGAAGAAGGGTTAGTTCGCGATTGTAGAGGCTAGGAAGAACAACCCACCAAAGTTGTTTGGTTGCCTCTACGGAGGACGGCGACGCCATAATGGCGATAAAGAGGAGTTAATGGAAATACAGGGTGAGGGGAAAGAACGACTGAGGTTTCGCAACGCGGACTCGCTGTTTAATGCCAACGCGGGCGGTTGTCTAAACTGGAACATCGGGGCTTCTTGTCCTAGGAAGGGAACCATGGACGGAGAACAAACATGCAGGGGCTGTCGACGAGCATCCCTGCAAATATAGACGACTTCTAGCTCTCACGAGGACAGCACAGATCTATAGGCTCAAGACGGAAAGTGAAGTGCCGCAAGCCTTCGGGCCACGGTTCCATGTAATGGATTCTAGGCCCATCGAAGGTGTGGGAGAGGGAACAACGAGGCGCCCTGACCCGTCAATGCGGCGCACATTGAACCCAAATAGCAACCGAAGGTGGCATTACATAGAAAGACAGCAAGGGCATACATATTCGACTCACATGGCGCATATCACGGACTGAATACATAGGGTAGTACTGAATGACAAATACCTAGAATGTTCAAGAATCTCGGTGCATACCCGCTGCAAAGTGTGAAGGAGTCAGCCGGGAAGTCAAGAAGCTCGGCGACGATTTCATACCTCCCGTAAACTTGCAATTGCCTTGCTTTAAGAAGTGGCACTTTGGCGCCATGGGACATCTATGGCCGTACAGACAATCATCCCCAAACGAACATATCTCATCTGATGGACGGTCAATACGGACTGAACGAAGCGCAGGGTAGGTTTGTATACTGACTCCTGTTCGCTGCCGGGCAGGGCGACTTCTTCGCATTTTGCCGCATGGTAGCGTAGTGCTCGTCGTCAAGCAGGTAATCGTGAGCGTATATGCAGTCGGCACCGTATTTGCAGGACGCGAGATAAAACAGAGTGCACGGAGGCGGAACATCTAAGCATCAAATGAGCGTCAGGATCGACCATGTTTTGATCCGGCAGTGAGCTATAATCTCACGTTTGGACAAGGGCTGGATAACGGGATTCTCAGCATATAGTCAAATATCACATTTGCATGGCACTCACAATGTTGGCATTGATGCGCCTGCCCCCCGGCATGGATAAGGATCGTCGGGGTGCAGCCTTCGAAGAATTGGAGGAGCCAGATTCGCTGGAGCCGCTGCTACCCATGGGGTCCAACTCCGGAGTTGCAGGACGACTTCCCATGGGATGCACAGTCTGCAGAGCGGACTTATAGCTGATCATGGCAGGGCGTAAAGGAGGAGCAGGAGGAGCAAGAGGCTCAACTTTCACAACCTCCTGTGCCATCTCCTCTACGCTCCCGTCAAGGTCGTCACTATCGTCAGGAAGCGGTACTGTCGCCGCTACGGCCAGGGTGGAGGACCGAGATGAAACAAAGACGGCGGCGGCGGCGTTGAGATTAGGCAAGCACGGTGGCGTAGGAAGGGGGTTAGTTGGGTAGGTCGGAGGTGGAGGTGGACTATGAGAGCGGCCGCGCATCTTGTCCGTCATGAAGAGCCCCGGCACCTTGAGAGTGGGCAACCGGAGCTCCTCAATCCCAGCAGCCATATCTGAGTATCCAGGTAATAATATCAACTTCTCGCGGAATCCCGCAGTCATCGCGCTAGTAAGACTGGTGACATAGCCATTATCGTGGCAGCCTTAGGAGAGTCGCGCTATCAGAGCAGCTTCTAGACATCGTTGTTTTGACAGCTCACCTCCGAATAGCACCTTCCACGTCTGAGGCATGCGAATGTTGTCTTCAAGATAGACTGCGGAAAGGGTCTTAGTGTGCGCCAAGTTCAGAATTGAGAATATCGACCTCTCAACTTAGCGTCTGCAGCCTCCTTAGCATTCCCGACATCGACCATAAGGAACCGCTCGCCCGCTTGATTAAATCCTATCATGAACTCTTCAAAATGCTGACCCTCGTCACGGAAGCCGAGCCGCTGGAACGCGCCCAGCAATCCTGACTTGTTAAAGAATATATAGACCCAGAGTTGGACCTCGTGGAAGTTGTTGAGATCGGACAGATATTGGCGGATAGATTCCGTCAGCTGTCTAGCAGCTGAGCGACCACCTTCTCTGCCTTGAGCAAGTAGACTCGAGGAGAAAATTGTGCCATCTCCGTCGATTAAAGTTACAACACGGTTTTCCATTCCCTAATCATGGCTTTATGATCCGCCGAACTACAGATAATACAAGTAGCCACTCACCCGCAACGTCATTATTTGATTATTGAGGTCAACCTTGTCCCTCTCGGATTGCCTTCGCTCGTCCTCGTACCTTGATATAGCTTCACTCTTATCCTTCTCAGCTGAGTTGTAAAGAACTTTGAATGCGTCACGATCTCTTGTAATTTCTTCTATGCGTCTGCGGTGCTCGGCTTCTTTCGCAGAAAGCGCCGTGAATTCATCTGAGAAACAAGGCGGTTAGCATGTCGTCTGCAAACACCACCACGGGTAACGTACTCCTCAACTCATCCAGGCAACGGTCCCTACGGCAACTGTCAACATTTATTCTTCCTAACGGACACTGAAGTCGATACTTACCACACATGCTGAGAATGTTCGGGAGGAGCCATGGTATCGACGCCGTAACTGAAGTAGGCAGACATGAATGGACTATATCGTGGTGTAGTCGCTCGGGGGATCAGAGTAGCAGTCGTAGATTGTGGACTCAGACCCGATACAAAGTAGGCCTATATACTCCGAGTTATCTTCCAACATGGGAGCGGCGTGGGCATGAACACATCCCGCCAGGATCCTCACGCTTTGACCAAAGCATACTAGATTTCACCTATATCGGCAGATAAGTGTCACTGGACCTAGAGACACGCTCCTCTACATTCCGAAGCTGTGTAAACGTGCAGAGCGTGCGAAAGGGAGGTCAATGCAACAAGGAAACGGCAAGGCGACTGCGGGAGGAAATTAAAGACCACTGATCTTGCCCCCACACACGAGTTGGGGGCATGATAGACAACTAAATTGGACCCCTAAGCACCCATTGGCATTCAGGCTGCAAATCAGTCTTGTGGTACACCGGAACAACGCATTCCAGCGATCGCGTCGTGTTGCCCAGATCCATGGTCGTAGACAGGAATGATAACTCCGGAACTTGCTGTCAGGATTAGACTTCCCTGAGCAGAGAAAGGAAAGAGAAGCCAGCAGACGGGAAACAGGATGCCTGAGTGGCGGTCAGAACTTAGAGACAGCCTTTCGTCACCGAATGGTCGACGCGCGGGCAAAGCGTGTACCTCCGACACGGCGTGGGAACATATTACGTGGACGCGTTAACTGACGCGACGCGACGCGTCCGTTGCAGTACAGCGGCGACCACGACCTCAGTGTGCAAGCCACAGCAACAGCGACACCCCCAAGGCACCCTCTATTGCGCACTGAGTATCACTTTCTGTCTCATCATGTCTGATCTCTATACCGCGCTCCGGGTCTCGCCCAGGAAGAAACGGTGCCCTCCTTCGGACGACTCAGACGACTCGGTCATCACGCCCAAGAAAGTCCGGACTGCGTGAGTGCACCGTAGTTCAGTATCTTGAAACCTTTCTGATATGATCTGCCCTTTACTGCTGATAGGAGTCTGCTGACACCTCCGCGGACGGCGAAACGTCAGAAGCAGACGAGATCACTGCCCCCGCACCTTTCACGCCTATATGAAATCCACACCGCATTGCAACATGCGCTATCGCACGCTTTGGCGACGACTGCAGTATCTCCGTCCTCCGAAAGCGGCATCATATACAATGTGCTAAACCATCTGTCCTTGACGACGTACACCGGCTTTTCGACAACGTTCAGTGCGGACGACCTGCGTCGGTTATGTTGGCTCTGGGAATGGGACGGAAAGACCCCACCTGATATGAAGGCGAAAGCCAAGACAGTCAATGACGATGACGATAACCCGTTCCTCGATAAGGACGACCTGACGCCATCGTCAAAAGACTGGACGAGGGGATCAATGGGATTCGTTATTTCATCTTGCATGCATCTGTCCAGGGGTTCCAAGAAACGTGTTCCCGCATATGGTATAGGTATAGAAGTCGAAATGGACATCGACAAGGATATGGGCGGGGGCATGGCAGCAATCGCAAGGTGGACAGCAGCCGGGGAAGCTAGGCGAGAACAAGTCCGAGCGAAACTGCTTCAATGGGTTGAGGTCCGTTCCCTCTCTGTGCACGCTTTGTACGTCACTAACAGCGCGTTATTTCGATCCGCACAGCTCCACGCCGACACGACCCCAGCCCCAAGCTTGCCATTGGCTGATCTACCGGAGATATCCACGCAGAACAAGCCATCCACTCTGACACAGATCCTTGCTTCTGCTTCGCCCAAATCACCTTCCTCCCGTACCCTTCTCCAGACTCCAGAATCACCTTCCAGATCGAAATCGCCCCGGAAGTCACCGACCAAACGCATCGGACCTAGTTTATCCGACGACTTCCCCGTCCCCTTGCTCCCTGTTATCCCTTCCTCTCGATCTATCCCTGCCACACCTTCTCGGTCCAAGAACACTATCCTCTTCCCTCAAACCCCTGCTTCGGGTAGCCGAGGGCGCAACCTAGCCACCTCCCTTCTGACCCCTCGAACTCCCTCTGTTTCTCCTGCTCGCAGTACCGCGTCGTCTGTATACGACTCTCTGCCGTCGACGCCTCGAAAGCAGACTGGTTCTGATGCCGAAACAGTACCCGAGACTCCCAATACATCCCGCCGTCAGGCCTTGTATGAGAGAATACGGCAGAGATCGTTGACAGGCTCACCTACGAAGCCCACTTCGGCCGTTGGCTCTATACAGGGCGGCAGCAAGATGACGCGAGACCAGCTGTTGAAAATGACTCAGGAGGAGACGAGAAGAAGGTGCTTGCTAGGAAGACTGGGCGGCATCGCGGAAAGTGTATGGATGTAAGCCCTCTATGAGTTCCACTATGATGCACATGCTGAATTTCCGATGGACAGGTTGTTCTCATCTCCAGTGGGTTCAACAACCTCGTCACTATCCCCTCGCAAACGTCGTGCTCTTCCTTTCGCCGAGGTGTCTACGGCCGCCCTCAAATCGTCACCTGTTCCCATCTCGTCTGCTGAAGCTTCGGACTCTATTGAACTCCTCGTGAAGCTCTGTCCCTTCTTCCTGAAACAGTTCAACGTCGGCAGCGAAGAGTGGCTGGAGATGCCCGCTGGAAATATGACGAGCACTGGGGACGTAGATCACGAGGATTCGATCCTCGAGACTCCTTCCAAGAGCAAAGCCGCAAGTGCCAGTTTGATGGCAAGCCCAGGCAGAGTCCGGCGCAAGGAGGAGAGTGCAATAGAGGTGATCACGAGAAGTCCGAGAACTGTGAAACATGAGCGTGGGGGTCTCCGAGAGGTCAGAGAGAGGATCCGGAGAGAGCTGGAACTTCTTGATTAATTGAACAGTGCTTGTATCTTGCCTTTTGCTGCATTTTGCTGATTCTCTTCTTTTTCTTCCTCGGATGCCAGTAGTTCAGTAGTCGATTTGTATCCATTCGATTCCATTGCAATATATCTCGATTTATCTACTTACTTATAAAACATTACAACCATAACGACGGGGTGACATGCGTATCAAGCGTCGAGGGGCATATCCAAGAATTCAGCCCAGATCTCATCGAGATGAAACAAGGAAACAATGTGTCCGCCCTGCAGTAACTTGACTCTTCCGTCATAAATCCTCGCTACGTAGTTAACCATCCCTTTCCCTTCCTCGCTCAAGGCGACTACTAGCACAGCCCTGCTCTTATGATGGGCGTCCAGAGTCTCTGGGTTGAAGCCCCAATCACAGCGCAAGATGTCGGAGACCTGCATGAAGCCCTCCCACGTCTTCTCCACGCTCCTGACCACATTGCCAGCAAACTTCCTCTCCAGGTTGCCTTCCTGCATACCTCGCTTGGCTCTCCAATTTGCATAGGCAGCGCGCTCTTCGTCCTTCATTCTCTCAAAGAGGCCTTTACGCGCCAAGCGCTCCGCCCCTTCTACAATATTCATCCCTCTGCCGAGAAGGAGCTTGAAGAGTCGGAACGCCAGCTTGAACGCGATATAATGCACCGGAGGCCCTATGGCCATGTAGTCCTCCCATGAAAGGGACCTATAGTAGGTCGTGTGATATTTGAAGGGGTAGAAGGGACTGAGGAGCAACATGCCCTTGATGTGCCGTCCGAGGGGGAAGACATCGTAAGACGCGCCGTAAAGAACCTGCGCGGCTACTGTGCCCGGAGACCCCCCTGCAACGTATAGTTTCAGCTCTGCCTCCAGGCTCGAGGCAGGATGGAGATGGTCGATAAGCGCCGTGACCTGTTTGAGCAGCTGGGAGGGAACCTCCTCTGCAACAGATGCAGCAGACGTTCGGCCCCATCCAGGGAATGTCATTGAGATAAAGTGAATATCGCGTTCACGCAGTGCGGGAGACGCGTCTGAGGCATCTGCAATCCCGAATGCGCCAGTGAGGAAGAGCACAACCGTGTTGCTGGCTGGATTGCCGTTGTCGGCATATTCGATGGTGCAGCCGTCAGAGACATCCAAGGTTCGGGTCATGCCGCTGATGCTGGAAGATGGGATGTTCGGGTACGTGGTAGTGCTGGAGTCATAGCGCAAGGCATGCCCTACTCATATAAGAAGGCAACAGCTGCTGCGCATCACGATGTTTGAGAGAGGTCGACATACTAAGTATTGCTGCTTGTGGTACGCCCATGACTTACTTTGAGCACGGAAAAGTACACCGTATGTCATACTTACGGTAGATTATCTCGAAAGACCTGAACAGGCTGGACGCAATTTTGCTGCGACTTTGTCCAGATGGCAGCGGCGCAGTCCGGCGTAGCTTTTAGGTCCATCCACGTATGTTCAGATAAGTGAGACAACAACCGCAGCCCGAAACCGCAGCGCGCTCAGATGAAAGCAGGAGAGACAGCAAAGGCGGCAAATTTGGAAGAGACGGAAGCAAATATTATGAGTAGGTGCACTGCCACAATACTTCCGCCGGTTACAGTACCAAATACCACGTACCATTCCCTCGGGTCAACTGGTACCGGTCATAGGCTGGTCTGATTAATATTGCGTCTGCTGCACTGTTCCCGGCATCGATGTCAAGCAGCAAGCCAGCAATAATATGTGGGGACAGGCGTTCCATGACAGCATAAAATACGTCGGATATATAAGCGCATGACAAGGATATTATCCTAATGGCACATATGTCCAGTACCGCGACCAGGTCTCACCATCTAGTACGCTCGCAAGTATGGATCCGGTGCAACCACGGTGGCCTTAGTCTTGTTGAAGGAGGCAATGAGCTCATCCGATATGTTCAGGTGGGCTTTCACCAGCGCCGGGGGCGTCAAGGCCAACCACTGTTGTAGTATGTTTAGTTAAGCTCGGTAATACAGAAATGGAGCAGAGCATACCTGACTTAAGCTGACGTCCTGGAAGATATCTAGAAGAGCACATTCGCCAGCTATCCAATGGTACAATGAGATCAGTAGCACCTACCGGTGTGGAATATCTCCAGGTAGTGCAAGGTAGTGTTGCCAGTATTCTCTACGTAATGGCCTAGCATCCATGGTCAGGTGGAGAGGATGAGCATGTCTGCGCAAAGAACATACCATAAGGGGCAGGCGCGTAACCTTCACTGTGGCTTGAGCATGGCCTTAACTGACTGTCATAAGAAGCAGGACGCACCAATATCTCCTGACTAGCAAGTGTCGTGAGTATCGTGGTTCATTCTGCCGGATGGTAAGACACGTACCTGAAAGTCAAAAGTCGCTGCGTTTCCTTCGGCTCCGAACATTGTCATTCGAGCATTACCCTCCCTAAATGATCGAGTTGTCAACCGATCGTATCCTGCCGCCTGGTCTGCATAAGACGTACAAGAAAAATGCCCATTCGTCCTCGGTGGGATGCCACTATGCAAATACCTCTATAAATCTGCGAGAGTCAGAACACATTGTTCACTTACATGAAGTTCCCTGCGTCGACGAAGCCGGTGGTTAATAGAAGTTCAGCAAGTGAAACACGCGGTTGGCGGACCTCATGGCTCCTGGCTCGACAGTAACCTCCGCAACAGCAATGTTCTTCGCCGCCTTGAAAGTCCTGGAGTCCGCTATCTTGACCGTGCCCCCAGCCAGAGGTGTTGCGGGTACCTTGGAAAGCCGATAGCCGAAGGACTCCGGCACAGTGCCCTGAGGGTCAGACGGGGCTGTAGCGTTGTCGGAAGGAGGGTCTGGATTTCGCATATTAGTTAAACAATAGCTCCTATTGACAGCCGACAATACGGACTGCTGGGGAAGATGTAGAGCTGCTCTCCTGGAATACCATCGAAAGCGGCAATGGTTGTTCCGAAGTTCTTAGCAATCACTTCTTTCGGGACGTGTGCAAGCCAATCCGTAAGCTGGAGATCGGCTGGTTATACTTGGACTGCCATGAGGTCAACTCCGGACGTACCAGAAATGTGGCGTCATCACTGAACGTTCCGGAGTCGAATACCTGAGAATGTCGAGTAACGTGAGTGTCATGTGCATCAGGGCTGCGGTACGTACCAGAAGGAATTCACATCCCTCCGGGTCATCATCGGTGGCCTGTAGAGAGTGAGGAATGCCCGCAGGGAAGTACCACAAGTCGCCTTGGTTCTAGCACATGGACGGACATGTTAGCTCCGACACGTTCAGAGCAGGAGCAATAATGCCCACCAAGGTCTCTAAGAAATTCTTGCCGTTCTGATCTACAGCCGTGACCTGAGTCGAGCCCTTGAGTATGTATGCCCACTGGCGTGGCGTGATGTTAATAAACATATCGCGGTCATTCTTACAGACGCATGCCACTTACTTCGTCTGCAGTGTGCCAGTGCAACTCCCTGAGTTTGTGCTGCTTAGATTTATCGGCCTCGCGAAGAGGCGGATTGAAGGCTTACCTGATTGCACCGGGTTCCAAGCGCATGTCTACTCCGGCCATCTCTGAAGGGATGGTGAGCCACAGTAGCTCAGCCGATCGAATGCTTACCAGTTGCGATAGGAAGCTCTTGGACTTAGCGTGGCAGCAATTAGGAGGGACAGCAACAACAGACTTGGTCGATAGTACATACTATTCTCCTGACGTGCCCAGCCACCAGTGTTGAGACGGTTGTGGCTCAAGGCAAACGGCCATTTCGCGTTTAGACTGACGGAGGGCGTCAGAGTCGAAATGCCCTGTAGGTACCAGTATGCGAAGTACGTACATGGTTCCGGCGTCGGTGGTGGGCGGGGCTAGTAGATCGGGATTCTCCTTGTCACTGCGGTATATCAGCGACTAGTAATAGAAATCCCAGTGTACCACACATTACGCTTACATCTGTACGTTCTGTGGCCCCAGCTGGTTTGCTCCGAGTGGGCCTCGAATAGGCTGGGGCGGATAGTCGACAGTCTCGTTCCATAAGGGGTAGTTAGGGTCGTCACTTGCGAGGGGTACGGTCGGGCTCGCGTCTGCCGCCGACACCGATAGAGTGCCAGAAGGCATCAGCGAGGTCGACTTCGTCGGTGGCTCCGACGACATGCTCGCCGGGGCGGCGCTGACGAAGGCGAGGAGCGACAAGCAGACATGAGCAACTGAGAGCATAAACATCTTGAAAAGAGACTCGAGAGGAGGAATTCCTTGCTGCACAACAAGCTCTGGTCGGAGAGGCTTTTATATGCCAGAGAACTTCAAGAGTTTTAAAATTGCAGACCCCTCTTGGGCAAGTGAATTGTTTCAGCGGTTTCAACCAGCCAATAGTGATCCTCTCCCGGGACGCCAGAGGATCGCAACCTTGGACATCGCTCTGGACGATATCCGATGGTCGGCATGGCGGTCAGCATTCCATAAAGCTAGGGGCTCTATCTTTGGGTGACTTCATCAATCTAGATGCCCGCAAGAGCAGAGCGCGGTAGGGCAAAAGCAACGTGCATAATACCTGAGGGAAACGAATGACTTGCCGAAATCCGAATTCTGGGCGGCATTGGATTGGATTGGCCTCGGACATCGTTACTGAGTTCCCCGAAGGCGAGGTGAAACGCGGCCTGCAACCTCGTCAATGAGCGGTGCCACAAGAATAAAACGGAAAGAAGTGGATCTTTCTAAACAGCCAATCATAAGGCAGCGGCGGACGCCTTAACCCGAACTGCGCATGGGCGAAGCGCCCATACAGATGCGATGGCGGACAAAGACTATGATGGCACAGCAAGTTATTCTTCGCGCATAGATGCTCAGAATAGCACAGATCTAATAATAGTGATCGTTAGGATCGCAAGTTCGTCGTTTCGGATAGTAGACTGCTAAGCCACTGTCATACTCATCAGAAAAATGATACAGATACATGGAATCAGACTACTCACAGTCTACAGGCCTCTAATGTACCAGCAGCACAGACAGTCCAGCACTTATAAGATGCTATCGTGGATACGGCTCACAGAAGCCAGCGCCAGCGCTCGGTAGCACGACTACTTACCGGACAATCTCGGAGCATCTGCGAACGATGCCAAATATATGACTCGTAAGTTGGGTTCGCGAGATGAGTTGCATATGGATCCACCGCTTAGACAGCCCCATTCAGAAGGCAGTGACGCTGTATGAGATCCAAGTAAGTATTACATAGGTGCCGGTATCACGGCATCGACAAAGAGCCGTATTGTACCAAACCAGTAGAGGAGATACCAACCCGACTTGGTGCCATGAAAACGAGAAAGAGAAGGGGGACGAACTCGACGGAAATGGGACAACGAGTCGCTTACCCTGAAAGATTGCACGAAGGAGAGGGCGTCTCAATTCTCATCCTCAGTCGCCCGCCCAATCTGTTCCCTGACAGTCTTTTCATACTCGACACAATCCACGACTCTGCCCTCCTTCCTGCTAGATTCCGCGGCGAAGACAGTCAGATGGCTGTTGACGACCTCGTCGATGCTTGTGCCGACCATATCTTGCTTGCCTGCTTTCACGGCTTCCACGAAGGTTCTTATCAAACCAAGATCGCCTCCTCCATGGCCGCCACCTTCGAGAGGAGGAGTGTGAAGCGTAGACTTGCGCGTGCGGAAGTCTGTCACTGTAAAAGTAGACATATCACCGATAACTTCGCCGTGCGTGAAATGTAGTCGAGTCTGCCGTTCGCAGATGAGCGACGTAAAGGCCACCATGGTGAATGATGCGGTCGACCCGTCGGAAAATTCGATGTTCACAACCTGGGGAGAGACCGTGAGACGCCCGTAACCTCCCGTAGGATAGAGCGTACCTGGTTATCACAGACATCATTGGTAGATTCATACACGCACTGCCCGTAAGGACCATTTTTTAGAACTTCAGAGATATTCTCGATATCCGGGATCCCATCTACGATCGTAGACGCCGGCCAGCCCTTGTTTCCTCGGGCGACAGGGTCGAGGTAGACTAGCCAATTTCCTGTCAGAAGTGTTATGGCATGAGTACGTTGACGGGACGTACTTTTCTTCGCGCTATAAGGACAACTTCTCTCATAGTGGCACTCAAGGCACCGCTGCGCCTCGTCGGCAGCGGAGGGTTTGGCCCCTTTCCGAAAATGTTTGAGAGAGCCGAACGAGGAGATTCGGACGGGAGTCGCAGGTGCAAACCAGTTGCACAAGATATCGATATCACTGTTACATCGTGAGAGTCATGCGATGACCGTCAGATTCGATGGTGATATCTCCGTAACCAAACCACGTACTGGCAACTCTTGGTCATGAGAGAGAAGGAACATTCCTTCTCTTGCGCCCAGTTACCTCGCACATAGGAATGTGCAAAGTGGTAATATCCTATGGGTTCCACGTGCACGGCGTTGATGAGTTCTCCTAAAGTGCCTGATCTCACTAGTTCTGTGATTGCTTTGCTATATGGTGAGTATCTGAGCACTATTTCGTACTGCTCAGCGCTCTCCTTTCTCGGCGTATAACCGTGACATCTCACCATGTCCCATGCCAAAGATGATGCCCGCCTTCTTCACAGCAGCCTCCATCTTGAATATATCGTCCAAGCTCGTGGCCATAGGTTTCTCACATAGGATATGGTATCCCTGACCTGCGAAGGCTTCGACCACTGCGGCATGCATACTATCCTGGACAGCAACTACTACTGCATCAGCTAGCCGATGGCCAACGGTTTTCAGTGTCTCTGCCGAAGCTGCGTGAAGCCCTTCCCAGTCATGGAAGACTAAGGTCCCGTCGATGGAGTACTTCTGCGCGAAGATAGCGCATGTGTTCGGACGAGGCTCGGCCATTGCGACGACCTTGCACTTCGACGGATTGGAGAATGCATATTCAGCATACGCCTAGGAAAACAAGGTCAAATGTGGACTGCTCGCTTATATACTATCGACTTGCCTGTCCTCGCTGCCCACATCCGATCACAGCAATAGTCACCGGGTCTCCAGAGTCAAGTGCAGTAACATCGCCCATAGCTCCTTTCAGTTGGCGGTCGAGATGCTTGGGCGACTTATGAGAGAAGACCTTTGTCTTAAATTGGAGGGGCATGGTCTATAAGTATACGACTCTAGATAAGCAAAAGTGGCCTGTCAGATGGACGTGCCGATCGCACTTGTACGGCGGTGATGTTGCCTTGGAGCCTTCGAACTTCACCGCCATACGTGCAACCTATCGGACACATGAAGACTCCAATATGCAATAGTAGTGGATCAGATGACTTACGAGAATCGTGCAGAGTCTATACTTGTGACCGAAGTAATAGTCGTCCACGACGCGTCTGTGGCGGTCACAATATTTTCGCATGCCGCGTCTCGTCCCGCGCCTCCTGAAGAGCCTACAAAACTTCAAGCTTAAGGGTCGACCTTCCCCTCATGACGCGCCTGCCTCGCTTGCCTCGCCCAAGGAGCACAGAAGGAGATCTTCGCCCAGAGCCATACCGCGCTTGCCGGCTATTGCAGCAAACGATCGTTCACAGTCCATCCTCGTAGACAACGTCAACCCGATTGTCAATGCAGAGGCATTCATTCGACGCAAGTCACCAGCTGCGAGACTTAGGACGGGAAGCGAAGATGGAGAAATGAGCGAGGAAGAGAGAGACTGGTGGTCCAGCCCATACTGTAAGCACTGCCGCTCCTGAGGGGCATAATACCTCCTACGACAATCCGTCCAGTGCGCATGCTCGCCTCGCCTATCAGACTATGTTTATCCAGCAATAGATATCTTCCGTCTGGTGAGCCGTAACTCTCCTACCTCATACCCACTTGCTGACGATTGTCAAGACTTCCTCATACGTGTCGGGCTAAAGCAACAGCCAGGGACGCAAGCCTTGCGCTCCAAACATTATCTGCTTCCTGACGGTATAGAACATCCAAAGTTTAAGCAACGTAAAACAGGCATTGCCGGCTACTTTGTATGCTGGAAAACAGCCTTCGAGCTGGGGATGCAGACAAGTTCGGTTGACCATAGTTTCACGCCTTCTCTAGACCTAGTGCTGACTGCGGAATAGACTCCTACCAGCGACTATCGGCTCAGGCTGTCGCCCACCCAAGGCTCACTGAACAGATAGGTCATCTGCTGCGTCTTAGGGTCCTGCAGGAACTGGAGCTCCTAGTGCGGCGATGGCAGGCCAGACGTCAAGACTCTCTCTCGGTTCCCATAATTCGCCGGCTTACAAGAGCTGAGTGGAAAGCTTTACGAGCTACAGGGACCGTTCCGTACGAGAATGCTGTCGCTGTGATCGTTTGTCCTCCTGTGAACCGAGATCCCAAGACGAAGACAAGGCCGCAGCCTGAGATGTCGCCTTCCCCCGCAGCCGACGCTGCCCCTCGTCCCAGAAGGGAGCCCCTATCTTTGTCGGTGCTATATCCTACCACAACCGACTCTATTGATGATACTACTGGTATACTCCCTCCAGCTCGAGTTCCCCTATATAACGGCGCCGCGCTCTTTCCCCACCCTTCTCATCGTGCCGCGCTACATGCTCATCTCAAGCGTCTCTTAACTATTGAGAGTCGGTCACGCCCAAGGGAGACCGCAAGACTGGAGAAGGCTGATGACAGGGGAGCCTCTTCAGCTAAACCTCGGGAAGGCAGAGACGGCGACGACAAGCACAGCCATGCATTCCTGATACATTCTAGCCGAGCATCTGTAGAGAGAGCCGATGTGGTACCGTTAGCTATAGCGCTATGGAGGATCAGGATGTGGGAAGGCGATGTCTGGAGAGACTCCTCAGAGGGATCAGATGCTGGAGGATGGGAGGATCCCTCATCAAAAAAGTGATTTTCCAGACCAGAGAGGTCAATAATGTCAGTTATTGGAGCTCATCTGAGTGTCGAAAACAAAATAACGAATTAAGCATGCACGACTAAGATACACAACGATCCTTATGATTCCACCGCCATGGGTACAGGTGCATGCGGCTTCTCGTTGAGTGCGGGCAACCCGAGCACTTCCTTGCCCTCCCAGAATCTTGGTAGCTGGTCGCCGGGCACGAAGAGCCGCTCGACGCCGTCCTCTGTGATCACACACATACGGATGACACCTCCAGATGAGCCGTCTCGAGACATCGCGAGAGCCAACGCTGTGAATGTGTGAGCTAGGATATGTCGAGCAAGACCCGGCAAACGTACTGTTCTTGACGAAATTCACAGTCTCATCTCGTCCCCATCCTTCCTGGTACGTCGCGTCACAGTAACCATAAACGTAGGTTGATCCGGAGCCTGTATAAATGAGCGTCGTCGACATCCTAGTTCTAGGCGATGGAACGGCATTTACCTCCGATCGCCCATGGTTGCCTGAACAAACCTCCGCCGAGAGGAATGTTGTAGACACTGGGACCTGCGTCTTTGTCCCATCCAGCTACAATAATACCGGCGCTCAGACCGTCTTTGTTCTCGTAGCATAGCTTTTGGAAGAGGGTAGCGGCGGTATGGACAGAGGGTGGTTCACCGTTCTGTTGACTGTATTGTTATGATAGTCAGCACCTCGAACTCCTGTATCAATTGCATTAATGGATACACACGTAAACATTTGCAGGTAATAGTGGACAATATCAGCGACAGCCTGCGTGTCTGCAGCGGAACCGGAGCGGCAGCAATATATGCGGTCGTGGATATAGGTCAGCTTGTCTGTGACACGGTTGGCCTGTACGTCGATTAGCGACTATGTATTATCTGTATGGTGTTGTAGACTCACAATGTAGCTGCCTGTAGTTGTCCGACTGTCTGCGCCAACCACTACTCCTCCGTTGAATTGGACCGCCATGATCGAGGTCTACTCATGATGAGCGCCTGCGACGTTGAAGATGGTCACCACAGCACTTACACCGAGGTTAACCTCCCCGCTCTTCAAGTGCTTGATATCCACGTCGATACGGTCCATGGTGGTAGTCGTGGATAGATGAAGAAGAGTATTGATCACGGTGCAAGTCGTGGTTCGTGTGGCTGAAGATGACGCGTCTACCGACACGCGTCTCGCCTTCCACTGCACTTCTACCAGCTGCATTTCTACTGCTCCCCCTTCTCCTCTTTTCGCAAATATGGCATCAACGTCTCAGCTTCCGGGCCTCTACAAAGACCTTCAGCGGGCCTTCGACTCGCGTCCCTGCGATCTCCAGAAGTGCGGCCAACTCCTCGCTAAGCTGAAGGTATTAATCTACACACACCTCGCCCCGCCTTATAACAACTCTTAACTTGGACCCGCAAGGGCAGATTGGTCTAATAGAAGCCGGCCTCCTTGTTCCTACCCCGAATGCGAAGCTGGAGGACTTGGTCGTAGCTCGTCAGCTCTTCTTCCTGTACGGTGGAGGCAGGATCACTGAGGTCTTGTTGCAGGTGACATCCTCGAGATCGGAGCAATAACGAGCATACGCGCGCAAGACGTCCCCTCGTTCGACAGATACTTCTCCCAACTGCAGACGTTCTATAACGACTTCAGGTCCGTCCGTCCTTCTCTCCAGACGTTCCTTGCATCACCTTGACCGTACCACATCTGCTATACAGCTCCGTCCTCCCACCATCCAAACGCGAATACCCTATCCGCGGTCTTAACCTCATACGTCTCCTCACACAAAACCGCATCGCCGACTTCCACACGACCCTTGAGTCCCTCCCGCTTCCCGCGGACGAGATTAGCTCCAACCCGTACATCAGCCACCCGGTCAACCTCGAGAGACGGCTGATGGAGGGCAGCTATAGTAAGGTCTGGCACGCGCGAGAGGAGGCCCCAATTGAGGAGTACAAGTTCTTTGTTGATAGCTTGATGGGTACTATCAGGTGGGCATCTGAACTACTGGTTCTAAGAGGACTAGTGGCTGAGTATGTATCATTTGAAGGAATGAAATTGCCAGTTGCGAAGAGACGGCATATGAAACCCTTCCATTGAAGGATGCCGCGACTTTGCTGTTCTTCACCAGTCAGTCTGACCTTGTCAAGTTTGCACAGCAGGTTAGTCTTTCGCGCGATCGTCTTGTATTTCTTGCTGACGCTGCGTAATAGCGAGGATGGCAGATCGATGCTGCGGCTGGAACAATCACGTTTGCGAAGAAGGGCGAAGAGCATGCGGAGATCCCCAAAGAGAAACTAATCTTGGCAGACTTAGCCTACGCACGGGAACTCGAACAGATCGTGTAAAGGGTTCATACAGTGTTCTCTTTCTTGCATCTTCGCTTTGTTCTTTTCAAGATGTGCTGCATCGTACTGAGCTCCCGAAAGTCTGCATGACAAGGAATGAAAGCAAATGGTAACAAATACAATACTAATCTACTCGAAGTCTCCTTCGATTGCCTCCTTGGCCTTTCGCTCCGCCTCGTCCTTCAGGTCTTTGGGTACCGGAACGAAAAGGCCCTTTGTCTCGTCACCTATCCAAGACATCTCTAGCTCAAACTCCTTCTCCTTATTATCTTCGTGTACGGCGTAAATGCTGGGTAAATGAACAATGAGTCGCGTTGATGACGAATATAGTGATATTGGGACGTACATCCTCGCTGCTTCTGTGACAGCTTCCCTTGTTGACATCTCGGCGAGGTTCAACTTTTCCAGCTCTGTCTTGGCGAGCTGGCGGCCCTTGCCTACAGCAGCGCCGTGATATCCCTGACAACGAAGTTAGCACATCACATGCGAAGGACAAGACAACAGCACTTACATAGAACACGCCACTCGGCTCAATCACGTAGAGCGCTGGACCGTCCTTGTCAATGGCACCCACGACAGTACTGATACCGAATGGCCGGACGGATGAATATAGTGTGTATGCTTGAATGTACAAGCCTACACGGCCAGCAATGGTCTGTAGTATGCTTAATAACAGCAAGATCCTGTGTACTAGTTGGCACTCACTTTTAATGATGGTGGGGACCGGTAGGTATCACGGTGGTTCCCTGCTTCCTCCCGCGCTCTGTTGGCAATATGCCGCCCGTCTGCGAGGAATCCTGCAGATGCCTGTAGGATAGACATGTGATGAACTGTAAGCAGGAATAGTGATATAGTACGCACCAGGCCCATGTGTCGATCCACTGTCTGGATTCGCCTGTTGGCGCCAGGTACTAATAGCTTCGAGTGGACCAAGTTCTCCACTGCAATGATAACGCCATCCTTTACACGGAGACCTATGATAGTTCTGGCCTAATGGTCAGTAATTGGGCATGTCCTTAATTGCCGCCACGCACCCAGAGTTTTCTACCGCCTTGTTTGCGTATTCCACCTAATGAAGTTGTGCTCAGAGTCTATGTATGATCGGACTGCATGCGTTGAAGCCAACCTGGAATATACGGCCGTCGGGAGAGTACGTGCTGGCTGAGAGATCATAACCAGTGCCGATAGAAGTCATGGCGGGCGAGAGTGTGTGATATGCGGAGTGTACGAAGGAGACCTGAACAGAGGACAGAACGCGCAAGCATGCCCGAAACGCGTCAGCCCATCAAGGAAACGTGACCCATGCCAGGCGCGTCAGTTCGTCTCAGCTGTGGCGACTCTGCCTTGCCACATTCTACGCGACTCTCTTCTGCATAAGACTTTGCGATGGATGAAGACATTGACTGGACAGACATTCTGAGGGACCACCCTATATTCAAGGCCAAAGATGAGACGTCGAACGCGTCGGGAAAGGCCAAGATGTCCGAGGCGGATCTGGCTGTCTCTGCGCTCTCGAAGTACACCCAGCTGGACCCAGGGGATGATGGGATGTCGCCATCTGGCAGACGGCAAGTTATGGCTGCTAGGGATGGGGACTTGATTGTGGCTGCAGGGGATGAGCTGAGGATCACGTCTCTTGGGGAGTCGAAGCTCAACCCAGGCATGAGCAAGTCATACAAGGTATGTACCAGAAACAGTATGAATACAGACGGTCTGTACTGATTATAAAGCGTAGACCCTGTACACGCCAAATCTCGCGTTTGAGATAACCCAGCTGGCGGTCAATCCTAACGGAAAGCTGCTCGCGGTTGCCGGTGAATACCAGGTCGCAGTGGTGGTTCTTCCAAAGCCTGGGTTCGCGAAACTGGTTACGCCCAATGTAGACTGCAAGTATGACGAGTGAAATCCTTCGATATTTCCGACACTGACAAGCTGTGCAGGTCGATCCAAGTAGGGCAGTTCTACCATGCCTCCGCTACGTCCATCCCAATAGCGAAGGTTGAATGGCATCCTTGGGGTGAAGGAGGCTCTACACTACTAGTTATGACCGTGGATGGGAAACTTAGGTCAGTGACAAAGCTATCAGTGTTCGTAGCATCGTGATCACCCAACGTCGCCACAGGGAGTACGACGTTTCTGTTGATCCTGAAGAGCCCCAGCAAACACTGCTGTTCGTACCAGAGAGGAAAAAGCGATCTTACATTGCTCAGGACGAGACTGAACGCGTAGTGGCCTCCTTCGCTCTGGGCAAAGGCAAGGCCGATTGGGGCCCTCTGACAGTCTACGCTGTTATGAAGAGCGGGGACATATACGCAATCTGTCCGTATATGCCTATCAACTCGTAAGCCCCTCCGCATCACATATGCAGTATGCTCTGACCCTCATTCAGGTCAGTTCCCTCAGACTACGTCCACAGCCTTGACTGCTTCGTAGCTGCCAAACGGCAACAACTGGCACAGGAGGGCGACACTCCGGAGTCGGACGCCCTCGATGCGATCTATGAGTACCAGCACAAATATGTCGCGGCCCTCATGAAGCAACTGCCGTCAGGGACTGTTGACCCAACGGACACGCGACCTAATTCCATGCACCCCCCCAGCACCATCAAAGTCAAGCCGGCTAGACAAGGCCCTTTTCTTATGCAGCCGGCTCCGAGGGAGCTAAATGGTAGTGAAGACCCGTATGCCACCGATATTGCCTACCTCACGTTCGATGTGCCTGAAGATTTTGGGGAGGCGGATACGGAGCGCTTGGGTATTGTCACAGTGGCATATGACGACGGTCGGGTGGACGTTTGCTTGGACGTCGAGAAGATTGAGCCGAAATGGGACACGAAACCGGTGATTTCATCTCGCCCATTTGAATATGCGTTGTGTTGACATCTCCTCAAAGAAAATGGACCGCGGCCTGCCCATGCTGGCCGTCTACGAGACGATAGACTTGGGCCTTCTGCCCATGCTCGCCAGATTGTCCTCGGAAGGCATGAACGACAAGCCGTCCAATCACCCCGTGATTTTGACGGATCCGGTACACGACGACGCTGTGTACGTCTATCATGCCTTTGGTCTGCATGCCTTACACCTGGGGTCAGTGCTACAAAGCCTCACGACAGCGCTGCAGGGTGATGAACTGGGCATGGAGGTTGCTGTAGGCAAGTCCGATGCTGCTGTGGTGAGACCCATGTTGTCGACTTTCTCTGGGGAGCAGAAGTCAGTGCCGAATACGTTTTGTTCCTCCTATGTCACTGACGATCGTGATAGGGTACTCAACCCCGTTATATCCGTTGTGATCCCGAGCGACATATACCTCACTTCTGGTATTTTCGTCCTGACATCGACCAGAGAGATCGCATGTTTCTCCTTGATGCTGGACATTGATGAGCCCCAGGAGCCGTCAGAGGAGAAGTCTGCTACGATCGAGGGACCTAAGGACCTTTCTGTTTCCTTACGAAAATCACCCGAAGGACCGCCCGCTTATGTCGGCTTATTAGGCAGCGATCCTTACGAGCCACCCGAGATCTATTCCAACTTTTCTGCCCAGCCACCCAAGGACCGCCCAGCTGCCATGCGTTCTGATATGATCACACCAGATAGCTTGCGCTTCCTTGGGTCCACCATCGAGCACTTCGTGCACCAGATTGGGGCTGTGCGACTAGCTCAGAGACATGCAGAGACCCGTCATGAGCTACAAATCCAAGAGTATCAACGGCAACAGGAGAAGCTGCAGGAGCTTGTTAGCCGGTGCGGAGAGCTGAAGGGTGCGCAGCACATTGCCACGTTGGACAAGGTGAAGCGGCTGCAGGACGCGCAGAAGGCGCTGTTTCGGAGGCTGGACAGAACGCTGCAGGCAATGATGCGGAAGGTGTCGCCGGAGCTGAGTCAGCATGAGAAGAAGTGGTTTGATGAGCTGAAGAGAATGAAGGGCGAGGTTCTGGGTGCTACGCGATATGATGAGGACTCGCTGGCTACTCGCGTTAATCTGGTCAGTGCCCAATTTCTTGTTGCCATGTGTGGAAATTTGGTGCTGATGGTCGCCAATAGTTGCGTCGAGAGTATGACCGATTGTTACCGAGTCTCAAGGAGCTGCAGGCCAAGGAAGCAGAGCGGAAGAGAAGGCAGGCACAAAATAATCAGGGTCTTGGTCTAACTCAGGCGTTCGAGCTTGGCGAGCGCTCCAATGAAGAGTACGTCCCCCTCTTTCGTGTTTGGCTCAATTGTCTGACGAATAACCATGCAGGCGCGTTCGTATACACGCGTTAGAGGAGGAGATATCACGACTTGCTGCTCGCCTTGACATTTCTCTAGGAAACCCACCGCCCCTGAGGACCTGAGGCCTGAGGGCTTGCTGATAAAATTCGTTTCTGATGTTTTGGTGTAATCCTTGTACTCCCGGTTGTATCTATACTTGTACCTTTCTTCTCAACGTTGCCCAGCGCTGCCTGCGATGTTTTCCGATATGGCTATCTTAATAACCCTCAGATGTCTACCCATGGCTCAGATTTGTGTGAGTCCTGACACAGATATGCCAAGTGAGCGATGCCACAAGTGACGAGACGCGTTCTGGACGCGTTACAGTCACGAGAAACACGCGTCTCAAGTTGCGCCACAACGATTTCTGTACTTGCCTCTGCATCTCTTTGTTCCGTCTGCAGATCCTTCACTCTTGCTTTCTCTGAACCAGGTACCATGTCTGGTGGATCGGGTAACATCTTCGGCAATTCGGGAGGAGGAGGGGGAGGCTTGTTCGGTGGACGTGCGTGACAGTATCAGTATTCCATGTTTCGTGCTGATATTACCCTGCACCAGCCAAGCCAGCCGGCAGTCTCTTCGGGAATACTGGTGCAGGAACTGGTGGGGGTTTGTTTGGGTCAGCCACTGGAGCTGGTGGTACAACCAATACATCAACTCCGCCCGCGGGCGGTGGACTCTTCGGCAACCCTCCGAACACCGCAACCGCACCCGCTCCTGGTGGCGGCCTCTTCGGAAACACTTCCAATACTCCTGCCGCTCTCGGCGGAGGACTGTTTGGGAACACTACCAACACTACATCCACAACTCCAGCGGCAGGAGGAGGCCTGTTTGGGAATACAAATCCCTCAACCTCAACGTCGACTCCAAGCGGCGGACTTTTCGGGGGTGGTACTTCTGGGACGAACCCACTACTAGGAGGATCAAGTACCACGACATCTGCGGGTGCGACGGGGACACCTGCAGCACCCTCAGGCGGTCTATTCGATGCAGCGCCCAAGCCAGCCGGCACCACTGACTCCGCCCCGAAAACGTCCAGCTGTATGTCAATACCAATTTCCGTGTACATGCTTCTCTGAGCTCTCCTTTGCAGTCTTCTCGAATCCGCCGTCTGCAACCGCAGCCAGTAAGTACTCATTCAGTATGGAAACCAGTGCCCTTCGTTCATCTTCGGAGCAGCTTCCGGAACCTCCGGTTTACCTGGAGGTAGTCTCTTTGGCAATGCAGCCAAGCCAGCAGAAAATGCAGCTTCAACGCCAGCCGCGCCAGCTACGGGATCCCTATTTGGTGGTGGTGTTTTGGGTGGTGCTAATGCCAATAACTCCACCGCAACGCCTGCCGCTGCTACTTCTTCAACTCCAGCAGCTGGAGGAGGTCTATTCGGCGGCGGCAACTTATTTGGCAAGAAGCCGGATACTCCTGCCGCCGGAGCCAGCGGCACAACGACAAGCACGACAGCTATGCCGTCCTTGTTCGGTAGCACAGACGCCGGCAAGAAGGAGACACCAGCAGGTGCGCCTTTGGATGCATTACCGTTCTGTACGACTTGGAGTCTCATGAAAGCACGCAGCGACCACTGGCGGATTGTTCGGTAACCTGGGCGGCAATAAGCCAGAGGAGAAGAAGGATGCCCCTGCAGGTAGGATCACGCTTTCATGATAGGCAAGTTCACAAAATGATGTGTTGCCCAGCTGCTTCATCTTTAGGCGGTGGACTTTTTGGTCCCACTCCGGCAACGTCTGGGGAGAAAAAGGATGCACTGTCTGGTAAGTACAGTGCGGCTGGTTAGTCTTGCTTGCGCCTGACATCCTCTTAGCCTTCTCGCTGGGTGCACCAGCAACCGCAAACACGAATAAGGAAGGCGAAAAGAAAGATGTACCAGGTACTGTCCATTTCCTCGTGATAGTCAAGGCCTCGAGTTTATTGACGGTAGCGTTTCACAGCTCTCACAGCGAGCGCTCTAGGGCCTCCTGCTCCAGCCATCGCCGTTGCCCCTCCTTCCATGCTTCGCGGCAAGACGATAGAAGACATTGTGAGCCGATGGTCATCAGAACTAGAAACGCACGTTCGCACATTCAACGAATACGCTGGCGAAGTGTCTGCATGGGATCGTGCGCTCATTGAAAACGGCAACAATGTATGCATGTTCAATTGATTCACCCGCTGACGACCTCTGACCATGCGTCTTGTGTAGCTCGCTGCACTGTTCGCCCATGTCCTCGCGGCTGAGCGGGAGCAGACCAATATCGATCAAGCCCTGGATCACATCGAGCAACAACAAAGAGACCTCTCTGCTACCTTAGACGTATATGGAAAGTCCGCAGAAGATATCCTTGGAGGGGATGGTGATGGTCTGCGGGTATTGGATACGGGCCCCGCCGACTCTGAACGCGACAAGAAGTGAGCCTCTTGTTGTTACCCGGTCTGAGCACTGTTTGACACTACTACAGCTACATGCTTGCCACGGAGCTGCACACCCACCTGGACGACCTCTCGAGTTCTCTGACGCAGATGATCGAAGAAGTAAATACGGTATCAGAAGCCACGCCTGAGAAGCAGCAGGGTGAGGACCCAATGTCGCAGATTGTCCAGATCTTGAGTAGCCACTTGGAGAGTCTGCAGTGGATCGACGGCTCTGTGCGTGAGTTAGAGACGAAGGTTGGAGAGGTTGAGAGTAGAATAAAGGAGTCTGGGTCCGGTGTCGCCGCGGGTTTGAACTCCAGTAGTGTGAAGCCTCGGAGCTTTGGGTTGAACAGGAGCGCATATTAGTTACAGCATATTGCTAATTCCCGTTGAATGGCCGTATATGCTTTCCCTATCTTGTCGCCGTCGATGTACAGACGGCCAGAGGCGCAATCAGCCTCCGTCAAGGCGAAGACAATGGTGAATATGACCAGTGTACTCATTAGGTATATCATTCCGTTGCGTGACTACATCCATAATATACGACCTATACAAACCCACACAACAACATGAACTATGATAGTAACCTGTATGTACTATGGGAGATCGGAGAGGGGTGTCGCGGACGGGTCGTGTGAGACTTAGCGTGACAGCGAGCTCCGAGCCCGAAGCTTTTCTCCGTAGAAGAAAATCCAGATGGGTGCGGGGATCCCAAGGACGATGGCGAGCCCCGCAAGCAGGGAGTTACCACCTCCCACCCCAAGGGCCGCGTACATCTGTGTGCCGAATAGAGGGAACACAAAGCCGAACATGGATCGGAAAACCTGATCTCACAATTCAGTCACTGATCATCTTGTAGGCACGTAAAGGACTAGCTTACCGAGGCAGCAGCAATGGCGCTGGCGGCGTAGGTAAAGGCGTCGACGAGGTACAGCGATATAGGTAGGCTTCGATGGCTCTTAGTGAGAACGTCCGAGTTACAGGAGCGGGATGAAATGGCTTACAACGTCGCCATCAGTCCAAATCCGTAGATGCCCGTGCCGATGATGGGCATTATCCAATGGAGCCTGGCTGCTGCCGACCACCCGTACCAACTACACCGCTGTCAGTCTTATGAATGTTTCATGCAGCTTTCGAGACATACAAAAGGCCGATTGGCACCCAGATAGATCCGAATATGAGAGCAGGTATCCGGTATTCCGGCTTACCTTGCCCTCCGTTGCGGGCGCAGAACTGGGTAGAGGATGAGCATGCAATCGGCAGTATTCGGCAAGTGTGCCACTTACCCAAGCATACATGGCGTCTGACCACTGCGCGCCGAGGAATGTGGAGAGTAGGAAGCCAGCACCGAGCCCGATATACGCCAGCCCAGTGGGCCCCAAGCCGAAATGGTACACGCCACTGAAGAGATCTGGACAATAATTCAATGAGCATGTTAGTTAGCTAGATGGGCAGCCTACTCACCTGGGAATGTCGAGAACATAAGGTAGTAAATACCTAGTACACAATATCTTGATCACTATGCCAGACAGACCGCAATGCACGAAGGGCACTGACCATACATCCTAAGGAAGGCGTGATCAGTTCCACACACAGAGGAAGGAATTCTTAAACACGTACAGAGCCATATAGGCGCTTAGGATGAAGCATATAAAGCTTCTAGTGAGTAGTATGAAGGGCCGACTGATGTTTACCCATAAAATGTGCAGCTTGCTTCCATGCTCTTGCTGAAGATGGGGATGCTTTGCAGCCGCCTTCTCGGGATCAGCGGACTTTTTGGCAAGCCGCAGCCGGATGACAGGCGCATAAGTCTCTTGTAACAGCGGGATGGCTATCGCGGATGCGAGACCGCAAAGCCCCGCAACGATAACGAAAACGTATTTGAAGCCGATCGTTTCAGAGACGTAGCCACCAATAATGGGCCCGACCACGGGGCCTATAGACAGGTATCAATGATTGCTCTGCCTGTAGTTGACAGAAGAGTTACCTATGAGCGGGCCAATGGTATATACAGCCATCGCAGAAGCGCGTTCTCGCTCTGCATATAGGTCACTGACAGATCCACCGCCACAGGCGATCGGCGCAGCGCCAGCAAAACCCGCTACAGCAGACATCAGGACCGAAGCGCTGGAAGAGACGCTGGTACTCACAGAGAAACCGGAACGCGATCAGAGAATTCGCCGTAGGACTGAATGCACATCCGAGGTTCAAGGCAAGGAAGACGAGATTCCCCAGATGGAGGACCTGTTACGTGATGCCGTAAGAACTCGAGATCAACGCGAGATCCCACAGACCTACCCATGTACGACCATACATCTCGGACAGAGGTGCCAGGAATAGTGGGCCAATCGCGAAGGAAAGCAAGAAGATGCTAAGGGTCATAGCGACTAGTGTCTGGTTTGTGATTCCATAATGTACCGCAATTTCTGGGAGCGCCGGGGCCATCACGGAACTCGCCAGAGGTGTTACGAAGGTGTAGAATGACACCTTCCGTCATGATCGCTGTCAGAGCTTGTGCGTCCATTCCAAGAATCGGGACACTTACCAGGAAAACCATCAGCCATTTCTTCTTGCCCGACCAGTTACGGGGATTGATGGGATCGTGCTGCCAGTCATCCTCAAGATTCTCGAGGATTTCCTCTTTCTTGTCTTCTGGAATCGCAGACTCACCCTCGCCCTGCATGCAGTTGGGGGTCGCTAAGCCCTGGTCGTTATGGTCATGAACTTGCGTGAAGGACGTGGCTGCCGACGCTGCAGTGCTCGGACGGGCGTCCTCGGCGGCCATGGAGCTCGTTGAGGCTCGCTGGACGACAGGGCAGGGAAAGCAGAAAAGCCGGGTTGGACACAGGCTGTCCCATTTATTGCTCGAAGCTTGTGACTACAAACATCCACGAATGCCCATTGGCGACATTTGCCATCCGACGGTACGGCAGCTCGGCAGGTCATACAAGATGACGAGTCGTGCGCTTTGATAGCCTACGTCTCCAATGGTCCGCGACCCGGATACGAAGTCATCCTATGTATATAATTTAAACGTTGCTGCTTCGCCCCGAGTAGACGCCGTGTGTATTCTCAATTCTCCAGAAATCGGCAATTCACGTTATCATTTCCCCACCGTGACTGACCTGGTCCCCAGGGCCCCGCGGCATTGAAAGTGGGCTCGGAATGCGCGCGCAACTATCGTCAGCACAGACGCGGCAGCGCAGATTTATTTAGACACCGCGTCACCCGTAAGTACGGTCCACGGGAGCTGTGACTTATCAGTCAATACACCACATCGGATTGTCCAGGAATACATGTCAAAGAAATACCAGTATTGCATACCGCACCAAGAAATGACCCTCTTCAGACCACGCTGTAACGACCAATTGTGCCAGTCGGATTCCGCATTTCTGCCTGAATAGCAGCCGCTGAAGCCTCGAGCAGCAGGCGCTTAATCTCTCGTACTGCTTGCTCGACCTGGAGACGCGAATCCGCGCATATGACTCAGCATGAGTTCACCTGAAATTGAGAAGAAGACGTACCCTCCACTCTTCGTTGGATTCAATGAGAAGGTGTAGCTTAGGAGGCCCTTCGGGAGGCGGCTCCTTGGCGGCTTCATAGAATATACCTAGACACCACGCGGCACATATTAGTAGATTAAACTCAGCAGGGATAGTCTACGCACCCTTATTAGTTACAGAGGCACCGCTAATCTCAATGAGCTGCGGAACAAATAGACAAGTAAGTACAATATGATCCCATGAAACGAGGGAATCCGACGTACCTGAGTCATGGTCTCCTTGTTCGTAACCTTCCACCTAGCCTTCTGGGGGTAATCGTTAATAGGTATAATGGCGTGGAACTCGGTGGCATCTGCCTTCCGAGTAGACGTGTCGTCCAGCGGGATCTGGGACTGCATGACCAGCTTGTGCGCTCTGAGCTGCGCGTTCAGCTTGGCCACCACACTCATGGCCTGCTTGTGGGCTGGCGTATCCTTGCCAGCCCGAGCAACGGCTTCCTCTGCAGCACGCAGGGAGGCTTGCAGCTTCTCCTGCTCCTTCTGCTGCGCCAGGCGCTTGGCAGCCGCAGCCGCACCTGCCACGCCGAGCAGGCCCTTGGAAGAGTCCGGTGCTGGGCCACGCTTGACTTCGACTTTGAAATTACCAAAGTTCATGTCGTCTGCACCCTTAGCAGTGGTCTCCTCGGTAGTGGTCTTCTCCTCCTCCACGCCAGGTTCGCCGTAAGCCTTGCGCTCAGCCTTCTCTTTGGCGTCGCGCTCTTTGTCCAGCCTATCCAGACCCTTGCCACCAAACCCAGAGCCTGCTATATGCGCTTTTCCAGATTTGACCTTATCAAGGAAACCTGATTAAAAGGACATGAGTTCTCCATGCTGCACATTAGTTCAGTGGCACCGACTTACTGTTTGCCATTTCCTCGAGATCTTTAGGTACAGGCGCGTTGCTAGCTTGCAAAGCCCTGTAAAGATCCACCGAATACCGATCCTGGTCAGGGGTGATAAAGGTGACGCATGTCCCCTTGTTACCCGCACGACCAGTACGACCAGCGCGGTGGACATAATCCTCCATGTGATTCGGGGCATCATAGTTGATAACAAGCTTCAGCTGCTTGACGTCCAGGCCTCGCGCTGCAACCGAGGTCGCAATAACAACAGGTACGACGCCAGACTTGAAATCAGCAATGGTCTGGTCACGATCGACTTGGTCCTTCCCACCGTGCAAGGACATGCATAGGTAGCCCTTGCGCAGAAGCTCGCGTAGGAGATCGTCCGCCGCTTCCTGGCGGTCCACGAAGATTAATGTCCGAGCCTCCGGATCCTCGTTGTACATCTGGCCGAGGATTTCCAGGAGCCTGTTGAACTTAGTCTCTTCAGGGCGAACTTCGACGATCTGCTCAATTTCTGCAGCGACGACGGAGCGCCCACCAACGGTAATTTCGAGAGGCTTTTTCAAGATCTTTCGTGCAAGTGAGTCCATCTGTTTGGGGAAGGTCGCGGAGAACAGGACAGTCTGACGGTCAGGGCGAATGTTGTTCACGATCTTCATCACTTGAGGTTCGAAACCCATGTCAAACATACGGTCAGCTTCATCCAAGACAAGGTAGGTCACCCGCTTAAGATTGGTTACGCGACCAGAATTTGCGGTAAGAAGGTCGATCATTCGTCCAGGTGTGCAGACAATGATCTCGGCGCCTTTCTTCATATCTGCAATCTGGTCTTTGATAGGTGAACCACCATAGGCGCATACAGCCTAGAATACAGGGGATTAGTGATCTGAGGCAAAAAAGGGCTAACGCTTTAGACGTACCCGCAAGTTCAGCACCCTCAGGAAGGGCTTGCACTCTCTGTGGATCTGAACGGCAAGTTCACGAGTAGGAGTCATGATAACAGCGACGGGGCCTTCCATCTGTTCCAGCGGTCGTTGATCCTTGATATGTCTGAACATGGGCAACAAAAATGCTATAGTCTTTCCTGACCCAGTCTTCGCAACGCCGATGACATCCCGGCCAGACATAATCGCAGGGACTGCTTGAGCTTGGATGGGTGTAGGAGCGGTGTAATTCTTCTCCTTAATGACGTCCAAACTGCGATAGGATCATTAACATGATGTTGAATCTCTCGAGGTGCCACACTCACCAAGTGGCAGGCAGGCCAAAGTGACTCCACTTCGTCACTGGTCTCGGGCAGTCAACGCCTCGTATCTTGATGCCGTCCAGTTCAAGGCGCAAGAGATCAGCCTCTTCGTCCGTCATGTCAGCGATATCTGGCGGAGGAATATAGAACTCTTTGCGGAATGGCTCGTAGCGGATACGGGAGTGGTCGACGGTGGCAAGATCCTTCTTCTTAACTTTCTTAGCAGCCAAAGCGAGGATATCCTCAGCATTTAGATCTGTCACGTCCAGCTCATCCGTGGCTGCTTCTGTCATGTCGTCAGGACCATCATCGCCGTTCTGGTCATCGAGACGAGCACGAAGGCTGCCAGTATTCACGCCCATCTTCTTCAAATCCTCTGCGTTAACCTTCTTCACTTCTTCTTTCACGCTGCTCATGAACGCGTCGAGCGGATCGACGTCGTCTTCATCCACATCCATCACCGTGACGTCCTTCGCTTTCTCCTTCATTTCCTGTTCAATCCGGTTCGCTTCCTCGTCATCATCGTCACCTTCCAGATCGCCGACGCCGTTCTGACCCTCGACCATGGTCATATCGATAGCAGGCATATCCTCCAGCTTCTCCAGAGTGCGCTTCGTCTCGACAGAATCGTCCAATGTCGCAGCAGTTGAGGCTTTCGCTTGCTTAAGCACGTCAGGCTTGATAGGGAGACCCTTGAGACCTAGACCTCCTAGTGCAGCACGGTTGAGTTGGCCGGAGGATTTGGTCGTGGTTGTGGTTGGAGCGGACGCGGCGGGAGCTGATGGGGCATTGACCAAGTGATGTGAAATCATGAAATAACCCAAAGTAGAGCGGGATACTCACCTGGAGGTGCCGACTTGCCCGCCAGAGCCATAGCTTTCGCCTTCGCCTCATCCAAAGCCTTCGTTGCCTCTCTCTGCTTCTTCCATGCCTCCAGCTTCGCCTTCAGATCCTTCTTCTTTGGTTCTCCAGGTAATGCAGGCTCAGAGCCTTCCCTGTCTTGCTTGTCCTGGGACTTCTCGGGCGTAGGAGCCGCAGGCCGGTCTCTGTCGCGCTCGCGGTCTCTCCGCTCCCTAGACCGGGAACGTCGGCGGTCGTCCTTGCGGTCGTCTCGCCTGTCGTCTCTGTACGCATCTCTCCGCCTATCGTCGCGATATCTGTCGTCTCGATGCCGGTCTCTGTCGCGGTCGCGGTACTCCCTGTCCCTGTCCCTTTCTCTGTCGCGGTCTCGATCGTCATATCTAGGTCTTGGGCGCCTGGTCGGCGACGGGGACCTGGGTGAAGAGCGATATGAAGATCTTACCCTCTTATTTGAGCCGTCTGGCGAGTAGGATCTGTCGCGTCGCGCCATTGGACCTGTCCTCGAGAGCCTGGGTTGACGCAGGAAGAAGTGCGAGTTTGGTGTTGTTTGGCAAGCTGTGGCAGTTGCTGTAAGCTTCGGTACCGCTCCGCCGGATGCTATACTTAGAGCCATGTATGCGCGTACAGTGGATCATAGTAAACCAATCGATCCTACTTGACTCTTACCATGACTGCCGACCTCTTAGACCCTTCAGCGCTTCTGTCGAAGCTGCCCAATTTGCTACCGCCTGGCGAGAAGAAGCTCAAATCTCCCCAGGATGGCGTTGTTGCACTGCTGCATGCCGCGATGGTGGCGGTCGGTTTCCGACTCGTCGCTGTAGATGAGGACACGCCAGCTAGGTCGATCTTGGACAACGTCCTACCAGATGAATGGAACAAGCATGGACCCGGAAACTATGCTCTGAGATACAAACACGAGCAGAGCAGTCTTGAATACTTGATCAAGATCGTCAAGCTCGGCTCTCGTACTCTTGTCAATGCCATCGCTATCGAGGTGAGTACTGCCCCAATCTATTCCAGATATGCGTAATTGATGGCCTCCCAGAGTGACAAAGCTGCATCCCTTGATATTTCCACAAACGACTTCGTATCCCCGTCGTTCTACCCTCATGACCTCACTGCTTCCGACGCTCAGCCGCTTGTCCACGGCTTCATCTCGTCTAATCGCGTCACTGATCTTATGTCGCAATATAAGCTTCAGGTCCTCCAAAAGCTGATTCCGGGCCTTAACAAGCCTGGATATACCGAGTCGAGTACCGAGGCATCTACAAATGCCAGCGGATCAGCGCCTCGCGCACCCAATCCCGCTCCTCAGCCTGCGCGTCCTCAGCCAGAGGCGCCTCCTAATGAACCAGTCCGATCACCGTATTCGCACATTCCGCCGGAGAATCCATTGATGATTGGTCGTCGGGACCTCGATCCCATCCCACACAACCCATGGGCTCCTCCGCCACTTTTCCCTGGCAGCTCAGGCGGCGATGGCATGTATGTAGGTCCTGATCATCCGATATTCGGAGCTCGTCGCGGGGGATTCGGGGGGGCTGGCCAGCCTCAAGGTCCCTGGGGTGGAGACGGTTTCCTTCCTCCCATGGGCGCTCCTCCTGGTGCTCGGTTTGACCCTGTGGGTCCTGGAATGCGAGGGCCTGGTCGGGGCGGATTCGGTGGTCTAGGTGGAATGCCCGGAGGCGGCAACATGAGAGGACCTGACAACGACGAGTTCATGCCTCCCGGAATGGTAAGTCTGACTCTCTTCCTGAGTTTGCGCGCTTCCGTTACTCAATCATTCCTCCAGGGGGATATGTTTTCTTGATAGCCTTCTGCCTGAAGCGGCGATAACAGTTGTATTGTGACGACCTCGCAAAGCTGAACCGTCTTGTAATTGTCGATGTATCTTTGAAGATGTAATACCGTAGTTGATTGTATCAGTAAGTGCTAAGAGAAGAAAGACGAACGCCCAAATCCGAGAGAAGGGATGTGGCAGCTGCGATCGCCACTAGGAACTTCCATTTACGGCGACTCAAGCTCTTCTGATTGTGGTTTCAAACCAAAATAAGGACCTACAACCTCACTGCATAAATAGGGCCAGCAAGCTCAGCTCTCGCCTTCACTTAACCCCCAGCAACATGCCCCCATCGCCCACCAGCAGCAGACCATTGTCCCCCAGTCGTGCAGCACGACACTCTGGCGTGCCGCCTGGGTTCATTGCACCACCTCGGCCCAAGCCACGTCCGATCCAGGACCTTTCAGTACGTGAGCTGCGTGAATTGCAAGAGAGGAATGCAAAGATACTATCTTCAGGGTATGTATATGGTACGACTTCCTGGATCTTAATATCGACTAACCCGAAATACCAGATCCGCGTCCACTTCTGCCTACATCCAGAGGGTGTCATCAGAGCAGGCTGCCGTGGAGGCCCGCCTCATGGAGCTCGGAATGGATAGCATTCAAAGCGGAATGAATAGTACTAGCATCACCGAGAGCATGAATGTCGACGACGAAGCTAACCTTCCCCGAGCGATCTCGGCGAAGCAGAGGGCCCTGGCCCAATACGTGCGTACCATCGATAAACCTCCGTTGTCATGTACTGAAACCGTGTTTGCAGGCTCAGAACGCTGCTGTCAAGCAGGGGACTGGCGTCATGAGCTTTGAAGAAGCCGCCGCAATCGAGAAGAGGACACTTGCGCAGGATATGTTGAGGAAGCAGAAGATAAACGAGCGCAAAATGCGCCAGGGTCTCCCAATTAAAGGCGAGGTGCTGACGCGGGCAGAAATGGACGCAAGGATGTGGGCCTTCTTGTGAGTTGCTTTCATTTTTCATCTTCGCACCGTCGTTGACCAGGTGGCGTAGAAATTACAAGCCGACTGAGGAGGACATGGAGGATGATGACGATGACGACGAGGATGACGAAGACTCGGACGACCCAACTAACTGGTTCGTTGACGAAGATGAAGATGGCCGGAAGGGCCAGGACATCGTAGAACCGGACGATGAAGACTACGGCAACATCATCCGCATAGACCACTCCAGAATACCGTCTAATTCCTTGTACGAGCGGGAAGGCGACTGATAGACACTCCTGCTTGCGCCATCTACATTGTTGTACGTTAGTCATTATATCCGTAGTCTGTATTCCATTGTAATGTGCGTGTAAGATTATGTAGATATGTAGGTGTGCTCCGAGACGAGGAAAATGATGTCAATAGGCCGATCAGCCAAGCGAGACTAAGGTATGGCCTTCCGAATCCTGAGTACAGCGAAGGATAGCTTCGCCTCCAACGCTGCAAGGAAGTATACCGCGACTCGAGGGCGTTGAAATCCCCTGCCTATGTCTCCGGCAACCAGGAGGAACCCCTGACCTAGCGAGAAGAAAACCGAGTACACTCATCATCTGGCGTGAACTGGACAGCTACGGCCTCGTTGCAGCCAAGAAGTTAGGCAAGCTATACCAGACATCAGTATTCGCAGAGATCACACAGGGAACGGACAGACTGTTGTGGAAGCTGCATAGGCAGCTCAGGCGAGCAACTTCGGATCCTGGCAGAAATTCCTCTAAACAGATGACGCCTAGCACAGAGTCAGAGGGCGGTTCGTTATGAAACGTGCAAAACAATACGCACATTCGACACCGATGAGAGCGCTCTCCGCTGGCAATCTGTATACCAGATATTTAGCCGTCGGTGGCGAGGCTCCAGCACCGCCTTCAAGACATAGCTTGACATGAGCTTCTTGTACAGAGCTGTCACCTAGTTCTTCCAAATTTTGACTGCAGACAGGACACCTGCGTAACGTCAGTCTCCCAACACGAGCACTTGGCGTGCCAGACCCACTCATTCAAGTCGCTAATTTGCGAGCTAGACCGTCGCCGACCTGCGGGAGAGGCGGAGAGCCTGCCCTCGTCTATAACTATCCGTTCCATCGAGCGCCCGCCTCCAATTTGGAGAGGGCTAGGCACGTTCGCGTTCACCTCTTCGTAGCATGACCGGCACACGCGATGCGACGAGCCTGAAGCTGTGGGTTCGGGCAGGGACGGATCGTAGATGACGTCAGAGGGATCTAGGACTGCGCGATAGGAGGAGCAGCGGTCGCAGAAGATGCGCCCACATCTCCGACAATGCTACGTCGAGCTCAGCAGCCGGATCGCAGAGATGATTAATATACTCACATGCTGTACGGTCGTCAGCCCGATATCCGAATAATCCGAGGGACGCCACTCACTCTACGGGTGATGAAATTGAACCTCCGATGGCAATCTCGACACTCTGCTACACTGCTGTCCCTCTCCCACTGCGCGTGAACCTGATGTGGCGTAGGTGGCGTGTAGGTAGGCGTCAGGACCTTTTGAGGCATCTCATGGGTAGGCACTCTGAATTCTGGTGCTTGCGACAATTGCGGTGTCAGATCAGTAGGACCTCTCGTGTTGCGCCCGAAGTAATCGGTGCTACCAGAGCGGATCGATGCCGACCTAGCCCTAGAGCTCTGCGCATATGACGGAGAAGCACCCGGGTAATGGAACTCTTCTTCATCGTCCTCATCGTCCTCGAAAGGACCGACATCTAACAAACTATCAGCAACCGCACGGAAAGAAACTCTGGGTACTCACCAGAACCGGATATCAACAAGCCCTGAGAACCAGCTTTAAGCCGTCTGCGCTCAAGCTCGCGAGTATATGCGTCCAGTAAAACCTCAGCCTGGGTCTTCCGCTCAGGGTCGACATCACCTGATGGGCAGAAATGAACAACTGCAAATCGCTGCCGGCCCTTCTGCTCACCAGAGATCCCCTGCCTCAACTCCATCGTCGCCCGCTCCAACTTCGCAATGGCTCGCCTAGCATCCACCGCGCCATTCGCCTGGCCCTCCTCTTCCTCCCCTCCCGCAAGGTACCTCGCCCGAGCAACATAATCCCCCGCAGCCAACAACCCACTCAACGGCATGACCCCCATTTCCTGCCCGCCCTCCGCAAACGCGCTATCACTGTCATTCATGACGCGAACCAGCGCACCATCCGACCCCATGTGATACATATTCCCATCCGGCTCCATGAACGGCATCGGCGGTATATCCAGCCTCCTTCGCATGACTCTAACCCAGCGCCGGCGACGCACCCATGATTGTGCGCTCTGAGTACCAGAGCGCGAACGTGTGCCATTCGCAACGGACGAGGTCCCCGAAAATCCAGCAGTCAGGGCACCGCCGCCGTTTAGCAGGCGCTCGAGCGGAGGGGGAGGCTCGGCTGTCCATTCCTCGTCCGGGTCTTGGAACGTACGAGCGTATTGCCAGCCTTCTTCGGCATTCACCTTGGGATGGGTGACATCCAATGTCCAATCCGATCTGCAAAAATCTATTCAGATATGAAACGCGCGTGGCCCAAGATGAAGCCTGCTCACAACCAGAAATGACTCCTCTCAGCTCCTTGAATCGACGCGTCCTCCTTGGTAGGTGGCGGCAATACGAACGGGTCATGCAAGAAAGGCAAATGCACGTCACTCCTCCAAGCAGGCACCTCCCTTTTACCTGCATCATCGGACTTAGGCAACTTTAACTCGAAGGGGGCTCGCCGGCCTTGTCTGCCCAAACCCGAAGCCGAGAATCTGGGCCGTCCGCCGGATACCGCAAGAGTCTTCAGGCGTGCATCAAGCCGCTGGTTCTCGTATAACACCAAGGGCACAGTAGTGTGGACAGCTAGCGGATCGTAGGGAACCGTAGTGCCCCTCCACTGCTCCGCTTCCGCTTTCTGAAGCACCTGTCGTACAGCATGATAAGGAACGAGTCTACCCTCCAAAACGCCGACACGTACCTCGCAAATCCACACTTCGAAGACGGCAGCTGCTGCGTCGTAAGCAGTCTCTCCCCAATTATTTCTGACTAGAGGATTGGCCGATTGCTTATTCAGTAGGTAGTTTACGACGGGCAAATGCCCTTTCGAAGCCGCATTCACTGTCCATCAATCTGTCAGCAAGGCAGCCATGAAGCTGAGTGGCATGAATAGACTCACTCAAAGGTGTCCAACCACCGTTACTCCTGCGGTCAACTCCGCGCACGCCGCCGACCTCCGACGCAGCACCCGCCACCTCGCACAACCATTTGACGATTCCTAGATAGCCCTTGCCATATTATGAGGCCAGGAACATTAGTGTGTAGATATAAACAATTACCTTGGAGCACGCGTTATGCAAGGCGGTCCACCCATCTGCATCTCGCGCATGGACGTCTGCCTTGTCCGGCAGTAGATACTTTATGATTGGCATGTGACCGTTAAGCGCCGCTTTATGCAATGCATTCTGTGAAAGTATAAGCACGCTCACACCACGGGCCCAATTGAGTACGAACCTCTCCTTCCTTGTCATCAATGTCGGCCATTGCACCACACTCCTCCATTACTGCACACCTCGTTCAGAGCCGTGTAGAGAAGAAAACATACGCGCTTACACCACTTTACGATATCCAAATAGCCTCTGCTAGCGGCTGCATGCAAAGCAGTCAGCCCAGTCCTGGAGGAAGCATCATTGACAAGCGCGAATGCCTCTACATTCTCCGACTGGCGTGCGTTGCGGAGGAGGTTCTGGAGCAGCCTAAGATCGCCTGAAGAAGACGCGGCATAGAGAGCCTCTAGCTGAGCTGGAGAGGCCTGCTGTGCTGCAGGCTGGACCATTGGCTGGTACCCTGGTTCGACCACTGTGGACGAAGCGGCTTCCGAGGTAGAAGCGGCTTGCTGAGTATCTTGACCGTCGGAGGATGCACCAGGGTACACAAACTCTTCATCGTCCGACTCTTCTGCAGGCGTATTTGTCGATGGAGAACTTGAAGAACCCGGGTACATGAACGTCCTTTACCAAGAATGAGCTTACGAGTCAGCCAGGTCTATTGCAATAACGACATACTCTTCGCTGTCTCTATCACGCTCCTGTCTGAAGTCCATCCTCGTTCCAGAGCATTCAGCACAAAGCAAGCGATCGCCACTCAACAGGACGGGGCCATTAAGGTTGTTCCCGATACGTCAGTTTGATGATGCCGGATCAGGTCTCCCCGGGCATCTGCTCGGGCACCCATCGGACTCCTTCTCGAGCATTCACTGGTTGCTGGACCTACAAGCTTCAAGGACTACGCTACGATGACAAGTCTACAGAACAACCGAACCTGTCGCATATGCCCGCTATTTCAGTCCATACGTTTATATCAAACTCGCGAAGACGCATTGACTGTGGGAGTCCCGGAAGCAAGTGCTATTATAATGCCACCAGAGACTCATTCAAGTCAAGCTCCTAAGATTCCAAGCTTGAGTATCGTGCACTCAATAAGACGTACGTCCTGAAAGGTCGTCGCTGAAGGGGAGAGACTGGTCCCGGAGACAGGTACAGTAGGGGACTGTAGTGGCACCAACAGCCGTAATTACGCATTCATTTACGTACGCATTCAACCAGTCTCTTATAAGAAAGGGCAGAATGAACACCTCAGCCCGAGACCACCAAGATGGCGCACCTTTTTTTTCCGTCCCAACTGCCTCCAAATCCTCTGTTCGCTGCGCGATTGCTTGAAACACTCCTCTGCTCCAACGCTTCACAGTCCATTACGTGTATCGCCGGGCGCTGTTCGGACGAAGCCCTGCAACATCTCCCACAGGCAATCTAGCTGCAATATAACGGCAAAACATATCGAGGACACCGTCGTTTGCCGTCTGTCAATAATTAGCCCCAGTAAGAACCGACATTTTTAAATATCATTTAGCTTCGATATACTTCATTTAGTATAGCACAATGAAAAGCAATGATATTGAAAGCTCTTAATTGACAAAAGTTGCCGATTTTCAGCTTTAAAAGATTGCGAGCATCCATCAAGTTCATCCGATCTCATTCAAGATCATTGACAATCATTACCTTTACGGTGCACGAAATTGAAAGATCGTAAATGATGCCAGCCCGTCCACTAGCGTTGCGATCACATTTGTACTCAGGTTCATTTGGAATCATTTCTGATCAAACAACTTCATTCATTTACTATCCGTACGGGCACCATCCCCTCCAGCCCTCCAGCCACCCTACCCTCACACCACTACTGCTGGTCCTCCATTACCCCACCTCCCGCCATATATGCCTACGGACCGTGGTCATTTCTGTGCTTTTGCTCAGTTACATGATCCAGCGAATAATTAATAAGCTCGAGTGACACACCTTTATAGCAGGCTGATTCTCCTTCAATGCCCCAGCTTTCCGTAATCAATCTTTCCAAGGCTGTATCGACAAAAAGAATAATCAATCAGAAGCTACCCATGTACGAGATCTCGGATGACACTTACCCGCTTTGCATCTCCATCGAGCGCTCGATAATATGCTGCAAACTCCTTCTGCAGTTTCTCTGGGTGTTTCACCTGCCAATCACGAGCGCATTCATTCCTGTATTAGCATATGTTAGTGTGTACGACAATGCTGCTGAATAACATACTTTGCATTCATTTCATTCGGGACAGTCCAGGTACGGCGCGGCTTCTTCGAAGCAGTGCTGGCGGCTGCTATAGCAGAACATAAATTGTAAAAAGGTCAAGCAAGACATTACAAACAATTTGCAGATGCCGAGGACGCATGAGGTATAGTGCCCGAAGACGATGAGGTCTCGAGGCTCGGAGGTGGCGATGTTTCGAGTCCTGGAGCTGGCCGCGTGTCGATTAGTGCCGACGAGAACCCGGCAGATAATCGAGCGGGTGATGCATCGATCGCCAAAGTAGCGACCACGTCGAGTCCCGAAGTTCGCAGCGCGTCGGGCCCTTGAGCTGGCGGCACGTTGGGCAGTCCCCGATCCAGCGGCGTGTCGAGTAGCGTCATTGGGAATGCGCCGGGTGCAATTGCAGTTGTCGTGCTGGATACGATCAGTGCACCGAGCTCTGGGGCTAGTGGTGTGTTAAGTCCCCGAGCTGGCGGTACCACACCCAGTCCCCGATCCAGCGGTGTGTCGAGTAGTGTCGTCAAGACCGCGCCGGGCGCGATAGCAGTCGTCTTGCTGGGTACGATCGGCGGAGCAGGTGGCACACCGAGTCCTGGAGCTAGCGGCGCATCAAGTCCCTGAACTAGCGGCGCGCCCAGGCCCAGATCCAGCCGCTGTCGACGAGAACGCGCGGCGCGCAGTTACAGTCGTTTTGCTGGATACAAACGGCGCGTCGAGTCCCCAATCCAGCAAGGTGTCAAGTAGCGTCGAGGAGAACGTGCCGGCACAGTTGTAGTCGCTGTGCTGGCTACAATCGTTAATTGTCGACGAGAGCGCACCAGGTGCAGTCGAGGACGACACGCCCGGTCTGGTCGAAGACAAGAAGCCGCGTCGGGGCGGGCGGGCAGACGACATGTGGAGGAGCAGACGACGTGCTAGGTATACGTGGCGGAGGGCACCTGTTGTAATGCATGACGTGGCATAGTAGCGGATGACGTAGCTGGAAAGTACTGACTGTGCTGCAAGGAGCGCGTCGGCGTCACTGTACTGCAGGAGCGTGCGACGCTGACACCAACGACGCACAACACGCAATGTGTTTAGCGTTCATGCAACTTCGCGTCTCCCACGTCCCAATGCGGTCACGGGCAAGAGAACGGAAAGATACGGTTTGGCAACTTTCTAGAAGTTAAATGATTTTGCTCGAAGTAATTGAACGACACCGAAGCTAAATGATATTTAAAAATGTCGGTTCTTACTGGGAATTAGCAACGGACAAGGAACGCCAGGGAAGCGGGTTTATCGTCCGAGATTGGTAGTCGTGAGAAAGGCGATTTGAGTTATAAGACAGACAATCTCCAGGTGAGGTGTGCACCGCCAGAGTTTAGCAATCCCGCTGTTGGAGGCGGCTCAGCTGGCAGGTCGACGACGGCTGAGTAGGACACGGGGCCAGCATAGGATTGCAATCGGCTTTGTCGGGTGCCATGTCCCGCGTCACGTGAGTAAATTGCCCTATTACCGCCACTCTGGTGTAATTTAGGATGCTGGCGGCCAATATATACATCATGGACGGCCCTGACTCACAATCTGCCATTTTATTCAAGCTCTTCCGTCCGCCTCGCACTTCGCGGTAACCGGCGCCTACAAATACCGTCAAGAATTCCAACCACCGCTCGTCCACTTTCATCCATGCCTATCCCGACGCTCGACAAGGAGGCTGCCGCCGACACCGGGCTGAACGGTGTCAAAGCCGCTAATGGTATCAACGGGACGAGGGACCGATCCAATCTCATTCCCTACTCATCGCGCCTGCTGACCGGACGTGCTCTGGCTCAGGATGTGTGGTCGATCTTCAAGTAAGATTGATCTTTGGCCATTGGAGATATGACCTTGACCATTTTGTAGTGTGGCCAATTTACCGGAGGACTGCATAAACCTCGGACAAGGCTACATGAACTTTGCGCCTCCAAAGTGGGTCACAGACGCAGCGGAGGAGGCGTTAAGGACAGTCGCTCCCAATCATTATGCGCATCCCAAAGGCCGTCTACGGCTCCGGGAAGCCATCGCTAAGCACTACGGGCCCTCGTTTGGTCGTGAATTGAATGTAGAGACTGAGATCCAGGTCTCGAGTGGAGCCAACGAAGGTGGGGGACTCTCACATCTCTTACGCGCAGCTAATTCTAACTCGGGTCCACACAGGACAGTACTCTGTCTTCACAGCCTTCTTAGAGCAGGGCGACGAAGTTATCATGTTCGAGCCATACTTCGACCAGTACCTTCCCTCGATAACCTTCAATGGCGGCACGCCAGTCTACGTCCCACTGCACCCAAACGAATCCAAGGAGGGTCGTCTTACTGGCGACGACTGGACAATCGACTTTGATGAACTTCGGTAAGGCTAAATGACTGGCCGCACTGCGAGCCATGCTAAGTCCCCTCTCTCCAGGCGCGCGATGAGCCCCCGAACGAAAATGATCATCGTGAACACCCCACACAACCCCGTGGGTAAGGTGTTCACTCGCGAAGAGCTAGAGAAGATCGCAGCACTCGCGGAGGAATTCAACCTCCTCGTAATGGCTGATGAAGTCGTGCGTCTCCTATCCCAACTCCCACTGTGTCACCTAACTCACGTGAGCATGTAGTACGACTGCCTTGTCTACGACGATCGCGAGCACGTCCGCATTGCCAACCTCCCCGGCATGTGGGACCGCACGGTTACTGTCGGATCCGCGGGTAGTACGTACCTCGCCTCCCGTCATCACAAAGCAGTCTTTAACATATGCTCGCAGAGGCATTCGCTGCGACCGGCTGGCGTATCGGCTGGCTGATCGGGCCCCCGTCAATCATCAGACCCTCCCTGGCCGCCTGCACGCGCATCGTCTTCTCCTCCAACTCACCCCTCCAGGAAGCTTCCGCCGTCGGCCTCGAACAGGCAAGGGAGAGGGGATACTTCGAGAATCAGATCCGGGAGTACGACGAGCGGCGCGCGGTTCTTATCGACGCGTTCGAACGACTCGGGATGAAGTACACTCTGCCGCAGGGCAGCTACTTTATCCTGTTGGACATTTCTTCGTTGAAGATCCCAGAAGATTATCAGTTCCCTCAGATGCTGGATGGCCGCGGCCAGGACTTCAAGTGAGTGATTATTGCAGTGGGCATAGATGAACAAGCTCTCATGTGTCTGCAGAGCATGCTGGTTCATTGCCTGCGAGATCGGTGTCTCGTCGATACCCGTCAGCGAGGTACGCACACTTGCATCGGCCACGCCGCTTAATGGATACTTACGCGACCTCCAGTTCTACTGCGAAGAGCATTGTAGTATCGGAGAAAAGTACGCTCGATTCGGTTTCTGCAAAGACGTGGAGACTCTCCGACTTGCAGGCGAACGGCTACAATCTCTCAAGAAATACATCAGCTGAACAGCCATGTCATAGAAAACTGTCCCGTGCGCTGACGTACCATATTATTGGGCTGCTTCGCCGTAATTATTACTATTTTGTGTCTTGTACCAGCATATGATGTAGCCGTCATGTATTATAAAATCACTCGCATCTTTGGTCCAATACGTCTACTATACGTGACAACGCTTTCTGTGTGGAGTCGCTCCCGACATCGTAGTAAGCCGGATTGCTATCAATCCGACGCGCAAGATAGGTCCATGAGAGAATGTCCATGGCGTCCTGTTTGCTCGAGATGGAGCCGTCCTTTCTTCGGTCCTTGTACCAGTCTGAGAACGTCGACGTGTCTAGGAGCTTGGACTCCAGAGGCAGACCGTCTTCTAAGAGCCGGACGTACGTGTCCTTGCTCTCTGCCTGGCAAAACAGGTGAAAGTGGCCGGACCCGCCATGCCGTACGGCGCGACCCTGCATCCGCACGAGCTCGTCGAGCCCATATTCACGCAGCTGCCGTTCATCGCTGTCGGTCTGCACCGAGAAGTACTGCGTCCCCATCACGACTACCACAGCAGCGCGTACGGGCAGTGTCCAGCATGCCTCCCGAGGGACTATCAAGACATTGATGATCCCGTCTGCGTACAAGTCAAGCATGA
This sequence comes from Heliocybe sulcata, assembly GCA_004369045.1. Lineage (NCBI taxonomy): Eukaryota > Fungi > Basidiomycota > Agaricomycetes > Gloeophyllales > Gloeophyllaceae > Heliocybe > Heliocybe sulcata. Next base: position 1,008,865 of record ML213504.1, on the reverse strand, counting down.
GAGCGCGGTCGGATCGGACGACGCCATCATGAAAGATACCGACGCCGCTCCGGATAACATCCGCGAGACTGAAATCTTGTAAGCGAGAGCAGATATCTTCCAGGTGTATCGAAGGAAAGCCTGGCGGGAGATATCCCGAGATGGATCCTGTCCCAAGTGCACACTGGGTGATGAGATCTAAAGCCACGGGACGGCACTGGCCGCGACTTGGGACGAATACAATCGCGGGACCATCAGAAGACCCGGCGCGGATAGCAGAGTATGCAGGCTTTGCCATTGTTTTCAAGAGCGCTGCCGAATGAGGGATGGTGAAAGTCTGTGTGGAGACGGTCAGGGATTGATCACTATCGACTGGCTTGAAGTCATATAGATCCAGAGGGTCCACATCAAGCCAGGCAGCAAGATCTGTCGGATCGTTCAGAGAGCTGGCGAAACCAACAAAACGAATTGGGTGGTGCTGTGAGGCTTGGCGGAGAAGAGAGACGGCAGCTTCATATGCCGGGTCTAGTTGCTCCAGACTATCACAAGCGACAAGTTTCAAGGAGGAGAGAGCACGGTGGTTCCTTGCAGCCGCCAAAGCTGGCAGCAGCTGAGTTGCGGCGACGAATTTGATCGTCTTTTCCTTCACTGTCCTGAACACAGTTTGTTCGGTGGCCAATTCCACGGAAATGCCCAGGACCCTAGAAATTGGTCTCATTTCCGAGATGAGTTCAGAGGCAAAGCTCCGCCGGGGCGTCACTACAAGTACCCATGAGCAATCTTCGGAGTTCGTGAGGGTCGACCTAGGAAATCACGAGTAAGACGACGAGTAAGCTTTCACAGGACTTTCTTACCATGACAAGATCTGCAGCATGGTGCTTTTCCCGCACGCAGGGGGACCGCATACCAGACAAGTAGACCGGGTTCGTATCACACTCCAGAACACCTGGGTCTGTAGTGCATTGAAGTTCCGAACCTTACTGGACAGCAAATCTTCCAATGCAGAGTGCTGAAGCACCGATGACGACAGGAAAGGGAGATCCAGACGCGGAGTGTGGCTCTGAGGAGGCTTTGGCATAACGAGACCATCGAAAGATACAGATACTTCTTCCTCGGCCCCGATCCATCTGTCCGAGACGAACCGTATTGTCATTGATGGTGGAAGGTCGCCATTAGGAATGGATATGACGAAGTCGGCGTCGAGGGATTTGGTGGATTGTCTGAAAACCAGATGCGCCATCTGAAGAATATTCAAGCCTTCGTGATCTTCTATCCATACCCAGAAGGGCTCGACGGACCCATGGATCTTGGAACTCCAGTTGAACACCCTGCCGAGATGCACAGCAATCTTCAAAATGTTGGATCCCAGGGGCCGAAGCTCATAACTGATCTCTACTGTCGGGAACTGTTTCGCAGCGTCCAGCAGAGCCGCACCGTGATGCTCGTTCAGATGGATCAACTTGCCAAGGTCTGCAGCCGACATGGCTGCCAGTTCCGGTACCGTATAGTTGTCCGCCCACCGCTCCAAGTTGTAGAGAACGTCATACTTGAGAGTGAATTGTTTGAGCGGGTGATCGTAGGGCCACATGCGCTTCTCTATGGCCTTACTCATGCCCATAAGTGCAGAGCTCGCATTTGCCCACTTGCGACTGATTGCGATCTCCAAGAGTGCTCGAATAATACGTCCCGCATTTTGGGCCACGTACGCTGTATCCGAGACGAGCGCGAAATCTTCCACCCTTGCTCCAGAGATGTAGCCCTGTAGCAGGATATTCACTTTGCCGTGACTGTTCTCAGTACCTCCCTACAATGCATAATTGACATAAGTCCGATGTTCTGAGTCTAAGCGACCACTGGACCGACCTTAACCGCACACGGGGCTTGATTCATGAGCTCTTCCAGCTCTTTCTGTTCCGACTCGCGAGTTTGTACCTGATCAAACTGGTGACCGGTTAGCCACAGAATTATCTTTCCAGCATGCATACATACCTCCGTACTCAAGCTTAGCATAGCAAGGATATCTGCCTCCGTCATTTTCGGCCTGAATTCTTTATTGAAGATCAAAATCGAAGAATGCCTGATATAATATTTCGCCGCTATACGGCCAATGTCGGTGATATGTAGAGCCTCCCTTTGCCTATCGAAGATGATCATCCGCGCCTCAGCTAGCTGCTGGGCGGCAAACGCTATGAGTTGTGCCCGTTTACTGCCCAATTGCGGATCGTCACCCAACTCGTCGCGGGACAAGCCTAACAAACCATGAGATCCATAGCGTTGGCGAGCTAGACACGCACCATATTGAAATGGATTCTTGCGCATCCTTACGAAGAGATATGTATAGCCTAGCCATTGGACGCCATCAGGGACTGTTGCAACAGTGCCCAAGGCTATCTCTGCATTCAGGGCATCAACCATGCCTCCAACAAACCTGGCAACCAAGATTAATATTCAGTGATGCTAGACTGCTGGCTTTAGACGTACTTGGATTCGATCGGATTCTGCGTTCAATGCATTACGTCAGTCCTCCGGGCATCATGCTGGTCTGGTACTCGCCTGCGAGGTAACCGCATCAAGGTAATGGGTTAATTTATCTTCCGTCGTGCAGATATATCCCTCGCCACTGCTTTCTAATCCTGGCCTACCCGCTCGACCGAATACCTGCAAGACATCCAGGACCGATAGATCGACGAAGGAACCCTTGGAGCTGTCATACACCTGGGTGCCCTTGATGATTACTGTAAACGATTATTCAGGAGCTGCCTGGCTATCTTCTGTTTGCACTGACCGGCGTGAGCTGGCAAGTTGACACCCCAAGCAAGAGTGGCCGTACAGCAGAGAACCTAGCAGCTGTCAGGCATGAGAGGTTTAACCATTAGACAATATTTCACCTTAATGGCTCTGTCGCCAAACATGCGCTCCATCATGTTTCTATCGCTCCGTAACATACCGGCATGGTGTATGCCGAAGCCGTCGTCAAACAGCTGCTTCATCTCCTTGTTCCTGGATGTGCCAATATCCCGACGGAAGAACGACCACTGAGGATGATCTTGGCAACTGAACTCATCGAGGGCACCAGCCGCTAGAGCTGCCTCGCGCAGAGCTTGAGCAGTCTTCACGGTCTCCTTCCGGGCATGGACGAACACCATGACTTGATGACCTTGGTTGACTAACTCCGCCACTTTCTCATATGACACTCTGTCGAGGTTCTTTTTTGATGTAGGGCTGTTAGGCTTGCCCTTGACGCCAATAAAATGCTGCTCCAAGGGAACGGGACGGAAAGAAGAATCGAAGTAGAACAGTCCGGTATACCGGGAAACACTATGGTGACAGGTGAGGACGAGATGAGGTCAAGGACAAAAGATCCGAACCTCAAGAAGTCTGCCACATCAATGTAATTTGGTAGGGTGGCACTAAGACCTACAATTCGGATTACTGACTGGCTAGATTCGACCTGGTAGATTTCAGCAACGCTACTCAGTAAAGGCTTAAACAAGGTGTTCTCACCTGCCTAAGCGTTCTTGCCACAATAGTTTCAATGACTGCTCCACGGTCTTCGTTCAGAAGATGAACTTCATCAATAATGAGAAGTTTGACCCTCTACGCTCCGTGAGGCACCGTCCATTGAGCGTAATGACGCAGCCTACCGTCACCAACTCTCCTTCACCCGTAGGTTTCCTGGTCACCACGTCCCATTTCTCGGGAGTCGTCACGATAATCTGAGTCTCCTCGATTTCGGCCTTGGTTAGTTGCATGTCACCTAAAAGTCATGAGGTTCCGAGGTCCTTGATGAGGGTAGTCAGTTATACCTGTCAGCTCTCGAACTCGAATAGCAAGCCATTTGAGCCGACTACCCAATTTCCGCACTATTTCTGCTGCTAAAGCCTTCATGGGCGCACTACAGCATGGTAAGACTCGCCACGTTCATTAGATTATGTGCGCATACACATAGATGATCTTGAAGGATTTGACGTCAATTGTGGATGCCAGAGACTTTGCATTCGGATCCTTGGAACGATGCTGATCAAGGACACGTAATACAGTCAGCATGGCCACGTCTGTTTTACCCTGCAATAAGTGGTATGAGCGCCTCTTCATTCATGTTCTGGAGAGTACTGACAGCACCAGTCGGAGCTGACGAGAGTTCGAAGGTAAGCCTCAACATTAGCGAGGTCAAAAATGTCCTTACCGCAAATGAGCAAATTTTCGTTCGATCCATATGCAGTAGGGTATACAATCGACTGCACTCGATTCAACGACTTGTATCCCTAGTTATGTGCTGATGCTTAGCTCAACAGAATGCCCATACGGAACTTCGCAATTACCGGGAACGAGCCTGCAGCCAGATCATCCAGTTCGGCAACAGATATCAGGCGTTCTGACTCTCTAGGAGGAACGGGTTTAGCCGGAGGAACAACGACTTCTTCATATTCCTATCAGTAGTTAGGAGAAAGCTAAATCGTCTGAAGATGGACGGTACCTCATGGTCATGTCGAGTAGTACCCATCGGTAGAAGGTACTTGCTACCCATCTGTGACAAGATATTGTTCTGAACAATCGAGGAAGAACTGTAGACGTGTGGCAAGACTTCAGGCGCATCGTGCTGTACACGATGAATGAGGTACCAAAGTCAAGGACGGACAACCATCCTTACCGCAACTCCGGTAAACAGAGGGCGAGCAGCGTTATCCCGGAGCTGTTGCTGCATTCGCTTCCGTACAGCTTCTGGTGACAGGTCTGCACTATCAGGGACGCCGTCTGCATAATCGTCAGCGTTCGGAGTAGTCATGCAACAGCCGACAACTTGCCACGTCTGGCCTTCCCTTTGGATTTGTTACTGGTAGGCTCGATTGGTTCAACTGGATGTTCAGCATTACCAGTCCAAGCACCTAGCTGAAGAACATCACGCAGGGGCTGGGTAAAGCCACGCCAGACTTACCACGGCCGTAACCTCAGCTCGATGGCTCAAGATTTCCGTAGCCAAGTCAAGATCGTCGAAACCGATAATTTCGACCAGCTCTTCGGAAATGGCATCGTTGGGACGCGAAGATGACAGAGTCGCGTGCAAGGTATTCAAAAGTGGCTCGGCATTTGGTTTACTAAGTAGGAGCTGAGAACACTGTACCCTGAATTCGGAACTGCCTCACTGACGATATAAGACGGGAAACGAGAGATTGCGCTAGCTCAGAGGGCAAAGGAGTGGTTGCGTGTCCATTCGTTGGCCCCGCTTTAGACGCATCCACGATAGAGTTCCATGATTCCTCATGACCAAGGTCCTCTTCCAGTTGGTCTGTGTCCTCCTTGGCCTTGCCTGAGATGTATTTCGGCAAAGGCAGGGTCACATCTTACATTCCCTTCTCACCTTTACCTGGTTTTCGGATGCTTCAGGAGCATGTCAACCCTCTAATGAACAGTGCCCGATGCGCTAATTCCGACGGACCTCAACCATTCCTCCACACCGCGTCGGTCGACATCGGACTCTGGGACTGAGTCGGCAAGGAGTTCCAGATGGCGGAGAATATTGACCATGGTTCAGGACGAAGAACAGCAGCTTAGGACCGGCCTGAGAGACTCTATAATGAAGTGTGATTTGAAGTAAATACCGCGCTCAGTGCAGTCCGGTTGTGGCTACTGACTTGTCGCGATCAAAAAGCGCGAGGGAATGCACGCGTCGGTCCCGCGCTTCGGACACATCCGAAAGCACCTCTAGACGTAAACCATGTCGAACAATGCGTACGACTCTTACCTCTCTTCACTTCCTCCAGCTGATTTACACTATGGTGCTTGTTGAAGGGTGTCATTGTACCTTGACCCGCAGATACGGGACTGGGTGCTTTTCCCCATCACTCTTGTAATGGTACGTGTCATGAGACGTGCACTCAGAGCCACTGGAACTGAAGCCTGTGTTCTCCAGATATTGGTTGGCATTCTGCGTCACTACGTCGTGATTTTGCTGCAGTCTCCTCCGAAAAAGCTCCCTAGAGCCGCAATCCGGGAACAGTGAGTGGCGCGACGTACCCTCATGACCGTGGCCGACGGAGGGGCATCGATGTCAGGCGTGCCCTGGTTCGTTCACAGATTCTGAGAACGACATCTACGAACTCTCCCATTCCCGAGTCGTTCTACAAGTCCATCTCTCAGAATCTCTCGCAGGCCTTCGAGGCAGGAACATATTTGAAGGATGGTCCGCCTAAGGCAGATGCTCCCTCCACACCGCCCAATCCTCTTTCGGACCCGAATGCTATGGATGGCATGATGGCGGGTATGAAGACCCAAATGGTGATGATGGTCCCACAGATGATTATCATGGGCTGGATCAACTTCTTCTTCCAAGGCTTCGTCCTGAGTGAGTGATATAGCCGGGCACCGGTGGGGTCGCTGCTGACTGGATATACGGCGCAGTCAAGCTTCCGTTCCCACTGACACTCGGCTTCAAGTCCATGCTCCAGCGCGGTATCGAAACACCCGACATGGATGTCAGATGGGTGTCATCTCTGTCATGGTACTTCCTCAACTTCTTCGGACTGAATGGTCTCTATCGCCTGATCCTTGGCGGTGATAATGGTCAGTTGCGCATTCGTTTCTTTTGCAGCTTCTGGACATCTGATATCTTCGGATCTTGTGCCTAAGCTGCTGACGCCTCGCGTGATATGGCGAGTCCTTTCGCCGCCGGCGTCCCGCAGGCACCCGGACAAGCTCAGGATTACAGTAAGCTACTAAAGGCCGAGAAGGACAACCTAGAGCTTGCGGAAGGTCTGTACTCGTGGGTCGGCAAAGATGTGGAGCAGAGGGTACTTCGGAGATACGGTAAACTGCCTCCGTCCTAATGTACCAGTATACGGGTATGTCCAAGTCAAGTAGCAGCTGCCTCGTATAATATAGATCGCTGCGCAAAAGAAACTGACATATTACCGAGTGTAAGGCTACAGTGCGAAATAGGTCCAGGGACGACGTACGATGATTACATATAGAAAATCCAGTAGCGAACGTCGCCGAGGTCGGTATACGTTCTGTTACTGTTATTGTAAGATATCGTGAGGACGGCCGGTGGGTCCTATCACCGCCGCATAGTCTATCCATAAAGATACAAAGAATACAATCTACAGCATATCCTGAGCATGGAACGATCGGTATACAAGTAGCAGCGAATGCAGATAGCAAGACACTCACTGAAAGCCCTGCGGATGGAATCGAGCCGAGCGGCTCCCCCGACGTTATACCAGGCCATCATATAACGACAGCGCCTGAACGACGGCTTTAATTGAAGCTAGGGAGGACATCGGTAATGTGGCGTACCTGGACGATTGTCGGGTCCTGTTTGCTTCCTTCCACAAACTCATCATACGTCAGTTTCGCGTCTTTGTCCCTATCCATATTCTTGAAGATCTTATCCACACGCTGAAGGAATGCCAAAGGTCAGGAGGGAGGCGGCCGCAATTAGCATTGATCCGACCTTTTCTGGGGTATCTTCGTCCGCTGGCAGCTTTACCATCTGCCCAGTCATCTTGTATATTGATTGGACTATCTGTAGCATCTCGTCGTACGTTATGAAACCATCGCCATCGATATCATATAGCTGGAACGCCCCTGGGTGAAGCGATCAGGAATGACGGGGAGGCGGTGAACTGATAGACGCACATTTGAGCTTCTCATCCAAGCGTCCTCTGCTTGTGACACTAAGCGCGCAGATAAACTCCTTGAAATCAATGGTCCCGTTCTTATTCTCGTCGAATACATTGAACACGTAGTCCGCGAACTCGCCCGGATCGCCGAAGGGGAAGAACTGCTTGTATATTCGGCCAAATTCAGTCTTGTCGAGCTGGCCGGAGGGACAGTCTTTGAGGAAACCCTTGTACCTGTGCGAGCGTCAGTGCAATGCAGTCACCAGGAAAGGACGACTACCATTGCTGAAGCTCCCTCTTGTCGACTACATGAATGATAAATGCGCGAACATGCAGCAGCGATGGAAGACACTCACAATACGTGTTCTTCTGCAGGTCGGCAAGCTGCTCCGGTGATAACTTACTCTGCGATTTGCCCATGGTGATGGATAGGATGCAAGCGGTCTGGGCTGTGGCGGTCGGGGGCGTAACGGCAGTGCAGTGCAGATGTCATACAAGGAAAGGCTGTGCGATTATCAGGCCCGGTAATCTCCCTAGAGCCGGCGGTACAGCTGCCGTATATAGAGGCGGGCACTTGGTCGCTGCCTCGAGGACGGTTGGAAGGAGAGAGTATTTACATCCGCAACACGAGGCAGCGCAGACCACTTATAAGCGCAGACACGCTCGGTTGCTCACTGTTTGCTAGTTTTCCAGTTGTATCCCTGCCTATTCTCCAGCTTATCGTCGAAATCCATGCTTGGCTTAAACAGAATCGATCAGCCAGAGGGGAAACCACATGCCGGGCCTGCCTTCTCCGTCCAACAGTTCTTTCTCAGTACAAACAGCGTTGTATGCCCTTTTTAGCACTTGCCAGTTCTCCATCTATTTAACAGCCCGACCGCCTCTCCGCTTCGACGTCGCGGCCCACCATGTGCGTCGTAGATGGCTCGGTCGAGCAAGCGATCAGCACTTGTCCGATGTGCAAGGTCTACAAACCTAGCGGCTCCAGGTAAGTTCCGCCCAAATTGCTTGAGGCTTAGCGCTTATCCAGCTGTGCACTCAGGTGCCCCCACAAGCGGGGAGTATGCCGGAACGAGGCAGCGCACCCCGGGGAGGTCGTATACTTGAAGAACGCTGAAGGTTAGTGTCCGTGCCATAGCCTTGCCGATTATTATCTAATCAACGCAATTTCCAGTCCAAACCTTCAATGGTTGCGGGTACTGCAAGGTGAGCGATCTGCCACGATGCAAATCTTCATAGATAGTTGACTCTATTATCATAGTGGGCTGAAACCAATCCGCCCCCAAGTCTGTCAGGCAGTAAGAATCCTGGCTGGCCGGGATGCTGTAGACCTCCTGGAGCTGGCGAGACCAAGAAAGTGCCCGCCGCGGACTGGATTGCCGTTAGCACGGTACATCATATCCCTATTCCGGCGGAGATCAAGGCACTGTTGGAGCGGGTCGTCACAAGCAGGTCGAGTCCACTGCCTCGTGTGGCCGGTCTCCCACCGCCAGCGCCATCCATGGAGAGGAAAAACAGCGGCAGCAGCTCTGGTAGTGCGGTCAAGGCCACCGTTGTCCCTATAAGGACGGCCGTCATGGGAGTAGCTTCCAAACCCCGTTCTGGGAGCAGTCCCAAGCAGCCGGCAACCTCTCTGACTGGGAGCATTTCACGGGCTACGGCAGCACAGCGTTCCGGTTCTCCTGGTGCTGTCGAACAACGGGATAACCACCGCCACGCGGACAAGCGGCATGAATCTCCGGGATCTAAACCGAAAGATTTGGAAGGGTCGGTGGGACGTCGTGGCTCAGCACGCCGTCCCTCTGTATCCGCTGTACTCCAGACTCCCACTACGACGAAATCCCCGCTGCCCGCAGAAGAACAGACCCACCAGATAGGCCGTTCCCGTTCATCTACAGTTACATCAAGGAACCTCTCCAACAAACCTCCCTCTCCTCCTATGAAGTCTTCTGAGGTCTCGAGCAAGTCGGAAACCGTCTCTAAACGCTCTTCCAATCGGCGGGCCAGTCTAGGCGAGGTGTTTACCGGCATGGAGGTTACGAAGAAAGGACCCAATAGTGCCAGCAGCGAGAGTGGGGGCTCCTCGAACGGGTCATTGAGTGACAGCACAGTCACGTCCGAGGGGTTTACAGACTATCTGTCTGATGAGTCGGAGGCAGAGATTCAGCGCCAAGCAGAGAAAAAGGCTGCTCAGGTCGCGCAGAACCATATGGAGGAGTTGGAGTTCAAGACGGCGAGGCTTCAGCTGGCGAATGTTGGTCTGCGCCCGCCCAAGTCCTGGAATCCCTCTGAGGCTCCCAAACGCAACTCTTCGCGAGCTTGAGGTCGTCATGCCATCTGGGGTCGACGTGCACGAAACATAACGAACGATAAAGGTGATTGTAGAAGCGACTGTGATTTTGTATCTGACTTGCGACTGGCTGGCAAACGACGGAAATGTATCTTTGGAAAGTTTTCTCTTGGGATATCTTGGTGGTTGGAAGGAGGGATAGAGGAGGAGCTCTATGTTGGAATTGTAGCCCGATTTTTGTAACATGTATACTTTGTGTATACGTACTAGTCGACACTGTTACATCTATTCATTCTATTCATTGTGCGGTGACATTGACACGCTTCGGTACTTCCGCGCGAAAGGCTGCCTCTGTACAACTGCCCGCACGCAGCCACCGCCTGCCCAGCCGGTCCGCACACGACCCTCATGTCTCTTCTATAGCAGATTCCTCTTGATTTCTAGTTCTATCGTGACGACCTCATGAATCTGCAACGACATTCCATTACCGCGACCAAGTCCATCCGCATTCTAGACGCACGCTTCGATGCCGAGTCGCGCATATTCACCTGCTCAACACCATCCGGCTTCGCCGTGTATCGCACTCACCCACTGACATTACTCCGGAAACGAGGTATGTACTGTCGCCTGGGCAAGGTACCGTCTCTTGACATCGCCCACAAGAACTGACTGGTGGAACCCTTGCCGCTGTTCTTCCGCTTCATTCATCCAATCTGCTATTCTTGCTTGGCGGCGGACGTAGCCCGCTCTACCCTCCGAACAAGGTTATATTGTGGGATGACTCTCTGGGCAAGGAGGTCGCGGAGCTGGAGTTTAGAGAACGCGTTCGAGGGTTTGCGTGCAGACGGGGATGGCTCGCGGTTGCCTTACGTAGGAGGGTCGTATTGTTTGAAGTTGGCGAGCGTGTCTCCAGGCACGGTGAATGGGATACATGCGATAATCCAAGAGGTGCGCATAATATCATTGCTTTCAAATCATTCGTGGGCTGACAATGACCGGGCTACGCAGGTCTGGTCGCGATGGCCACGGCCGCTGACTCAACTCTCCTTGCTATCCCGGGTCGACAGATAGGCCATGTCCAGCTCATTCATTTACCTCCATGTCGGCCACCTGCAAAGTCAGAGCACAACTCATCATCTAACCAGACTCGGCCACCTCCTAGACCGACAAAGCATCCAGTTTCTATTATTGCAGCACATGCAGGCTCACTGAGTACGTTATCTGTCCCTCCCTCGGGCAAACTGCTCGCCACGACATCCTCCAAGGGAACATTGGTCCGAGTATGGGATGCATATTCTGGCAAGCTGGTACGGGAGTTCCGGAGAGGGACAGATAAGGCTGAGATCTACGGTGTAGCCTTCCGCCCGGATGAGAAGGAGCTTTGTGTGTGGAGTGACAAAGGAACGGTACACGTGTTTGCTATCACTACTGGCTCAGGTGCATCGTGAGTCACTTCTTCACGTGGTCGGACTGTTTAAATGCTTAACGTGTGGGTAGGAATCGACAATCATCATTATCCTCTATAACTCCCTTCCTACCACTCCCCAAGTACTTCGAGTCTGAATGGTCCTACGCGCAGTATCGCATCCCTACCCAATCACCTCATGCCTCGATCCAGACACAGCCCTCCAGGGCCCCCCAGCTCAATGTCGCAGACGAGGAGCGCTGTGTCGTCACATGGATCGAATACCCCGTTTCTGAGCGGGATCGAGAATTTCAGCTCATTGCGCTCACGTATTCCGGTGGCTGGTACCGATTATCGTTGCCGGGCTCAGGATCAGGGATCAGTGGCTCTGCAGCGTCCCCATCTTTCCCACTCTCTGCTTCGCCACCCAGGTCAGCCGGGATACCACGCCCGAGATCGTCCAGCGCATCGTCCTTCTCGAGTCGTGTAGAGAAGGGCAAGGAGAAGGAGAGAGAAGGCAAGGAGGGCCATGAATGTATCCTCAGGGAGTTCAGAAGGTATGGCAGGTGGGATGGATGGGGTTGATTTCTTTTGGCTTCTGTCACTTAGCACTGCTTTCTACGTTTATGACTTTGCTCGTCGTGCATGCATGTAGTATTTCGGGCACATATCATTGGCATATTTTGTACACGTATCAATGGATTGATCTCTCTAGACCTTGTATACTTGCCGCAGCCATGACCTGAACGCGTTAATTAGTTCGCGTGACGTCACGCGTATCGGAAGCAAATGCAGCGCCGTCGGGAGTATTTGAAGCTCGGAATCGATATCCACCATCTCCAGCAAGTACTGGCACAATTCTCAGCCTCGCAGGATGAGTGGGCTGTCCATGGTAATACCTTGCTCTCCCGGTGCTAGCACATGCGGCTACTGTAGTCCACCAGGCGAGCGAAGCGAGACGAAATCCAGTTATAAGTCAGGGAGCGTGATTGCGGTGGGCCCGGGGCTCTCTTGCGATGTGAGCGTCAAAGATGCGGAGTGCATCCGCAGTTGCTCAAACCCTCGCATATTACAGGTATATCAGAAGATGATCGATAGAGGGTGGCGGAGGAGCGGCACGTATTGCTACAAACCTGATCTGAAACGGTCTTGCTGCCCTCAGTATACGATCAAGCTCGATGCATTGAAGTTCAAGCCTTCCCGCAGTCACAGAAAGCTTGTTTATCGGTAACTCCATATCAGGTGTTTTTGAGCTGTCGTGGCTGATGCTCGCGGCAGGTGGAACCGCTTCATCTTAGAAGGAGATTCACTGGACAAAATGGAGACAGATGGCGTACGCATTCCTCGATCCGATAAGTCTTGGAGCATGCGGTCTAACAACACCATGCTTTGCTAGGCAGTCCAACCCTCCAAAGCGAAAGACTAAAGGATCTAATAATGCTCCATTTGACCTCGTCTCGTCACTGCATGAATCTGAGCGTGCCTTCATCTCCGATGGCAAACTATCACATATATTTGAGGTGAGCCAGCAAACTCGTTTATTCGTTGTTATTACTGATACCGGTGATGGAGGTTACTCTAGAGCCCTCCTCATACACGGACGAGAAGTTTGCTCTGTATAAAAAGTACCAGGCAGAGATACATTTCGATTTTGACAACGTTCCGTCTGGTTTCAAGCGGTTCCTCGTAGAGTCTCCTTTGCAGGTACATAGTCAGATATCCACTGTCCTATACTGCTGACGTTGATATGTGACAGCACGAGCCGATTGCGTACCCATCCACACGCCCTGAGCACCTCCCTTCCACCTACGGCTCTTATCACCAACTCTACCGAGTCGACGGCAAACTCATTGCAATGGGCGTCATCGATATCCTTCCAGGCTGCGTGTCCAGCGTCTACTTTATGTACGACAAGGAGTGGGAGAAGTTCTCAATGGGCAAGCTGAGTGCCATGCGCGAAACTACCCTTGCTAGGGAGCTGCATGATGCAGGTATCTCTGGTTTGGACTCGATGTATATGGGTACGGTTCTGCGCTAGGTTTCGAAGAATCCGTTATAACGTCCCCACAGGATTCTACATCCATTCCTGCCAGAAGATGCGTTACAAGGCGGATTACTCGCCATCTTACTTGGCCGACCCGGTACGTGAAATGTTCAATAACTACGCATTTTGTTTATTAACAGCTCCCGGAGTAGGAGGAATACACGTGGTACCCGCTAGACAAGTGCGTTCCTCTACTGGAAGACAACAGGTATGCTTGCTTCGCGCATCCTGAACGTTCTATCCCACATGGCGCGTCCATACTGGCGAGTAAGTCGTAACCATCAAATACCTTGAGCTTACATTGGTGTTCACTCCGTCACGGCCTGCTAAGTCCATGATGCACCCACGCCAAGCGATGATGAATTGCAGCAAATCAACGTGTTCGTAAGAATGCAGGGGCGGAACATTATTATTGTACCTATTAATGTGAGCCTACCGAGCGTCAACTGCAGATCTCGGCTGACTGATGCCCTTCAGGAATGTCCCGGCTGGAACGACGGTCATACGCGCAGGACCGTATTGTATAATATTGACGCACTGGGCGTATCTCTCTCTAAGACGGTCTTATGGTTAGTGCATTCCGATGATGATGAGTCCGAGTCGGACTAGGTTGAGGATATCACGCCGTCCGGCGACATATACTGTAGCAGTTCTGTGAACATGGCGTCATCATCGTGTACTGTATGATGATTATAGCTCTACCTGCAACTGAATCCGTGGCATTCCACGCATCATATGGAAGTGCTTTACTGAGTGTGGCACTGGATCAAATTTGAGGCTTCAGCACAGCCACAGCTACTAATAGAAATGATACTTTTGATCCGAGCATGTCGGAATACTCCGGTGTCGTACAGAGTCGATCACCCACCGGTTACATTTCGCTGTAGGACACGATCTTGCATAGCGACTTTGTTGCAGTCTTTTCCTTGCAGACCGTGATAAGGTCGTTCTCGGACTGGGGACACTTTCGACTTTAGAACTGGTTCACTCGGCTTTCCGACGTTTCCACTGTTGCACTCGCCACCCAATCTTCGCTCGGGATCCATCTCAGGCGCACGAGTACCCACTGAGCATCCACGCATCTATCACGTCGCAATGGATACAATGAAGTTTCTTTTCCGGTCCGTATTCAAGTCTGGTCTGAAGCCACGATTTCAAAGGCTCCGACGCATGCACTCGGCTTGGACAAGCTTCACGAGCGGCCGCCCTGCCCTCAGATGGAGCTTCATTGGCGTATTTTGGCTACCTACCGCTATAGTGTTCACCAAATACTTTGCCGTCGTTAAGCAAGTGTCGGGACCGAGCATGCAGGTATGCCAACTGTGTTCCCATCCCACTGTCGGATGGACGTGATGCGAGTGTAGGCAGCCCACCTTGAACCCTAATAGCTCGCCCTTGCGAGATGTTGTCATTTGTGACCGGTACCATGCGAAAGTTGAGCCTCATTATGAAAGAGGGGACATTGTCACAGTCTGGTGCGACTATCTCGATGCATATCTGCTCTCCTGTCTCAACCGGCATTTCAGGTCTCCTTCGGATCCACAGAAGTTGTTCATTAAAAGAATTATAGCGACGGCAGGAGATACCGTAAGTACATAGTAGTGAGGACCATACACTTATGCATATTTTCTTCCAGGTGAAGACCTTACCTCCGTATCCTGACCTGGAGGTTCGTATTCCAGAAGGCCATGTCTGGGTAGAAGGTGTGGTTGCACTGTCACGCATTCTTGTTATAAAACTGACGGGTCATGATAAGGCGACGAGAGGTTCAACTCCGATGACAGCAATATATTTGGCCCGGTGCGTGGATACATAACATATAACCCTCTGTCGACTTACCTCCATGACTGGATTCCAGGTTCCGATATCCTTGATAGATGCGAAGCTGCTGTATATCATCTTCCCCATAGAGAGGATCGGTCCAGTTCCGGCTCGTATAACAGTTCGGGAGGACCCTCCCAGAGGTCGAGCATGGCGTCACGACATGGCTGCCATCGAGCGGCAACAATGGCGTGAGTCGCGAGTGACAAAACGCAGCGAATGAAACGTTATCTAGTAATACACTCTGCGCATGTCTAGACTATCTACTACGTATACAAATATTTGCCAAGCAGCAAACATCATGGTATATGAGTCGTAAAGCAATAAGTTATCATTCAAGCGTCTTCGTTAGCTTTCTTTTCCTCAATCTGTGGCCGCTTGGTCTCCCGCTCTTGAGGCGACAGGCCCAGAATCTCATCAGCCTCTGGTGATCCAGCGTAAGGCACGTCCTTGCGCAGTGACACCTTGACGGGTGACACGCCCTCTCGATAAGCCAGGGCGAACACGACGTCCATGTCTTCCAGAGAACGCCCGGCCGTCTCGGGGAAGAACAAATATACAATGGGAACGATGAAAGCGTTCAGTGCGGCGAAGACTATACAGGGACCGTGAGTAAATCGGTGCATACATCACTATCCATCGATGTGCTCACCGATGTAGGTTTTCCATCCGATGTTGTCAAATGAGGGTCCGGTGACCATCACGACAACAAAGTTGAAGATCCAGTTCGATGCGGTACTAAGTGCATTCGCCGGGGCGCGAATTCTCAGGCCCACAATCTCGGCAGGCTGTCATACATGTCAGCACTGGCGGGGTCAACCACAGGGCAGCGGCACGTACGTATAACCAGGTCATTCCTAACCATCCAATAGCGAAGAAGGAGTTGAACACGAAGAGGAGCACCGCGGAGACGACCTGAGTCGCAGAATTGTCGATGGAGCCGAGGATGGCGAGCAGCACCATGGTAAGGCACTGCCCGACGGCGCCGAACAACATGAGCCTCCGGCGGCCAACGCGGTCAATAAGGAAGATCGCAATCAAGCTCGCGAGGAAGTACTCGGTGCCATTGCATGCGGCAATGATGCGCGACTTTACGTCGTTGATCCCGAGCCTCTCGAACAGCAGCGTCTATTGAGATAATTGAGTCTGCAAGCCAATCGCTGGCGACAGTGGGACTCACCGCATAGTAAGTGATAAGGTTGATACCGGAGATTTGCTGGAAGCACTGGTTGACGATACCCAGGCAAGCGCGACGAAAGTTCTGACTCGGGCCTCCGTGGAAGAGCTCCTTCAACGAGGCTTTGCCTTCACCGCCCTCCATCGCAACTGCCTCACGGATACCGACGAACGTGCGCTGTACATTGGGATCCGAGGGCGGTCTGTCGTCCAAAGCCGAGATAACGGCGAGCGCCTCTGCGTTGCGCCCGTTCTTGACAAGCCTGGCAGTAAAAAGTCATTCAGCGAGTATTTATGGACGGGACAAGATGCAGCGCACCATCGGGGTGACTCTGGAAGCTGATGAAGAACAAATGGATCAGGAAACATCTTGTGCACGGCGGCGTCGGGATACTCACGAGTGCAATACCGCCAATGAGAACGAGAGCGAACAATATCTGAAGTGCGATCGGCACCCGCCACTGAGCAGAGGATGACTGGGCCCAGAAGCTGCAATGCAATTAGCGGCTGCCTGTAGGGGAAGTCGCGAAGAACTCACCAAGCAAAATCTATCCACTATCTCCGTAAGGATAGATCAGTAACGGTGAGCGGAATGGGACATGCAATGACGCACATATCTGTGAAGATATGGCTTAGCGACTGACACGACGCAAAGGGGAAGACAATGACGTACGATATCATGATACCGAAGGTGATCAAGCTGCCCTCAATCATAATGAAGCTCCCTCGTTTTGCGGCGGGAGAACACTCCGCGTGGTAAGAAGGCACTGTAGAGGTCTAAATCAAATATGAGCCTTCTTGCACCTCGGATCAAAAGCAGGTACGCGTACGTTGAGACCGTTTCCGAGACCAGTGATAACGCGAGCTACGACCATTTGCGCATAGGAGTACGATGAGGCTTGCAGGATAGCTCCGATAATCATGATAATTCCGCCGAGCACGATGGTCCTTCGGCGACCAAGCCGGTCGCCAATCCAGAGGTTCGATAAGGCGCCAATGAGGCATCCGATTTCCTAGATGGCGTAGAGAATGGGCTATGTCAGACTCCGAGCTTCACGAAGTTTGAGAATTCCGGCGACTGACGTATATTGCAACAATGAAACTTTGTAGAGTGGCATGCTCAGACGAGGCGCCCACCGTCTCCGGGAATACTTTCTCGAACTAGAGGACACATTCAGTGAACGCGGAGATGAGATAGAACCGACGGAGGTACCTGGTTCGCTGTGAGGAGAGCGGACATCACACCTTGGTCATAACTATACCGCGCCTATCAGCGAGCCGGCTATGGTAAGTAGAGAAATCTTGGGTACCCAAATAGTGTAAACCCCGTTCCTGCCACAATCGCCAAGGCAGTCGTTAACTTGCGACCCCTCAGCGTGGGCAGGTGAGATATGACTTCAGCTTCAAATTCCGAAGGTGGTTTGTCGGTGACATCCTCCACTCTCCATTCGGGAGTGCGGATATCAGCCTCTTTGCCAGAGGCCCGTGTGGGAGATGGTGAACGGGACATAATAAACAACAGATGCGAGGCGGGGTCGTGAACGCCGGCAGGGGCAGTCTTCGGACACTTATGAATCGGTCCTTCGAGTACAGAGGTGGTCGTGACAAAGGTGCAGAGCTCAGAGGTATCTGCTCCTTGAGGACATCGCAAAAATATCTCAAGTCTTATATACCGTTCAGCGCCAAAGGACCTCGGAGTTCGGGTCGGTGAGGCATCTTGAAATAACAAACAGTGGACAAGATGCCGTACGGGTAAGCTGCTTCGTCTGCTGACTTGGGAAGTTGTGGACCCTCGAAACTTGAAGCGTAGTGGAGCATCCAAGGCACACGTGTTATGCGTAGCTCCCTCTTTCTTTGGCTGATTCGAGTGCCCGAAGTTCATATGGAATTGGTGTCCACAGACATATCGGCAAAGTATACTCGGAATGTCGCCAAGGGCACCATTTCTGTCCAGCAAGCATGTTATTTGAAACGAGGGTATACTCGATCGACGGCTTCAACGCTGGATCTCGGAAGCGCGACGGCCAAGCCACCGAGTAATTACCAGCTCAGCGGCACTACCTTCTCTATCACCTGACTTCAATTACGCAGCTGCAAATAGATAGTAAAGTAGAGCTATAGTCACAAGGTATGTACAACGCGAACAAGACGGAAGAGCCGTACGTAGTCGCTGTCTGATAGCAAGCATAGCTTGCGGGAAGATATATCACCTGTCCGTCCTAAAACTATAATGCGTAACCTCCCTGGCCTCCGTTCGCCTGCCCTTGATGACCATACTGGCCCTGGTACTGCACCTGCGACATCTGTTGTCCAAGTGACCGAGAGATAGGACCGCCCGAAGTTGGACTAGGATAGTCTTGCATATGATCTTCGTAAGGCCCTGCGCCTGCCTGAGGGTCAGGGGAGGCGTACCGTTGCACATCAGCATAGTGCTGGTCTTGGGATGCATAGTGCTGGTCTGGAGAGGCATAGTGCTGGTCTGGAGACGCATGCCGGGCGACTTGAGCATTTCCGTGGTAGGCGTCGTATGTCTCAGCCGCGTAGCCTTGATGCTGAGGCGGCGCAGCGTAGGGGTCGGGTAGTGATGAAGGACGGGTCTCATTCTGATATGCGAACGGTGCAGCAGCCGCAGCGAGGTGCGCAGTGCTGGCCGCATCGTCATCATATATCTTCTGGTCCTCCGTGAAGGTAGTACTGGACTGGTTGTAGGCCCCGTACGCGCCCTGGTATTGCTGGCCGTACCCGGGCATAGGCGGATAGTCGTATTCGGTTTTGTAGTCGGCGTGGTAGTAGTAGTCATTCTGGGCAGTGAACTGGCTAGGGGCGACACGGGTGTGCATAGAAGAAGCGTCATCCTCGTCGTCGTCAAGGGAGATCTGCGGCAGGGTAGGCTGCGGCAAAGGTTGACCGCCCTTGCCGTTCTTGAGATGGGAGAAGTCGCCTGCGGCCTCCTTCTTGGCTAGCGCCTGAGCCTTTGCCAGGCGCTGCTTGTTCCTGCGCCTGATAACCTCAGCGATACGCTACAACATAAATATGTGAGATGTAGCCAGCTTAGATGACGACACCGAACTCACCTTATCGACCTTATGGCACACATATTCCTGGTTTCAGACTGTTAGCAGGTGCGTAGACTCAAACTATACGTTCCTGACCTTCAAGTTACCCCGGATAACGCACAGCCAAGGAATATACGCGATACCAGCCATGATCAGCTGGATGAGACCAAATGCAAAGATGACGACGGTGAACAACGTCGTGACTGTCAGGATGCTCGTCGAGATATTCTTGTTGCCTTGGAAGTACTTCTCCACGTCGTACCAGTCTCCATCGTCCTGCTTACTCTGGTAGAACTCGTACAAAGTGAGGGCATTGATGCATTGACGAGGACCGTCTGCGAGTAGTAACTGCTTCCACGCTGATTGCAACCCATAATGAGCGAGAGAGAACGTTGAATGCTATGTTCACTCACTCTTGAATGTGAAGAAAATCCAGAAAGCAAAGTCATCGGACCGCTTCGTAGAGTTACTCAAATGATCGAAGAAACAGAAGTGGTCATACGATCCTGTTCCACATATTAAATTGGAAGAACACGGCCGAGAACAGAGAAGCCTCACTCAGGGAATAATAATGTTGGGCCATGATATTGGTGTACGAATAAGAGATATCATGACTGGCGATGATCTTCTTTGATTTCCGCGCTTCGTACGCAAGCTGAACAATGGCAGCGTGAGATGCCCAGAGGCGGTGCTCTCCACGAAACAAAGACATACCAGCAAGAAGGAGAATATAATGCAGCCCACGAAGATCCACCGGCCGACCGAGAATGATATGTTCAGACAATTGCTATTCGCCTGGTGCTCGCATCTTTGCAACGTCTCGTTCGACCAACCCTTCGTGGTCAACATAGTCACGGCTGTGAAAATATCGGAGACGTATACAAGGAACGATTTGAGGACGACAATGTATAGCCAGAGATATCTATGAGAAGGGCAATGTCAGTGTCTGCTGCAAGCACGATCCAGCCTCGGGGATCTCGGGGTCATAGGCAGAGGGGTGCAGAAGTCTCATATGTCGTAAAATCTCTCGCAGCGCAAGGCAGCCCTCCAAATATGATAGTGGACAGTAAAGGATCGATATAACACGTACTTCAATCGCATGCCGGAGCCATTATCTGTGAACTCTCGGACGTCGACGAAGTCAAACTACGGAATCTCTCAGCGAGTCAACCATAGGCAACAAAACGTCAGCGTGCCTTATGATCCAGTACTGCCTCTCTTTTCCATGCTGGGCCTCCACACATCTTGGAACACACAGGTTGTCGGTGGTTGCAGTCCGCGGTCGCTTATGATATTCAGTAAAGGAGGGAAGGCAAGGTCGGGGTCGACGATGTGGTAGCGCGGCCAGCCAGCGACATACACGGGAAAGACAGGCGTCAAAGAGCGACTGGGACGAAGGCAACGCAGGACGTGGGCCGAGTGCAGGCAGATACGGTGAATGAACGATGAGGCTGTGGCTGTTGTTGCCACGGACTGTCGCTTGAAAGCTTCTTTGCGCCTGCTTGGCCCACTGCCTTTTCGGGACGCGCAACCTTTAACCGCAACAATGACGACCGTACAAAAGATTAAAGTAAGGGCTCGCTATTCACCCTGCTGTGTCCTGCTGACAGCGATGATACGAAGGAAATCGAAGATGAGATGGTACTCAAAATGTACTGTATGCTCTGAATTGCGCTGAACATTCCTCTTGCAGGCCAAGAGTATGTCCCGCCGACTCTACTTGAAGTGAAGATCTTACCCCAGTGGCCGTGCAGCGCAAAAGAATAAGGCCACGAGTTATCACTTGGGCCAGCTCAAGGCGAAGCTTGCAAAGCTACGGCGCGACCTTCTCGACCCGACAAAGGGTAGCGGGGGAGGAGGAGGTGGTGGGCTAGGGTTCGATGTAGCTAGGACTGGTGTCGCGTCTGTTGGATTTGTCGGGTTCCCTTCGGTCGGAAAGGTGTGTCATCAGGTCGACTCAACGGAGCTGCTGCGTTAAATTCTGTGATACCTGGCAGTCCACCTTGATGTCCAAGCTGACCGGAACACACTCCGAGGTCTCAGCAATTGACTTCACGACATTGACCACGGTTCCCGGCACCTTGAAAGTACACGGCGCACCCATCCAGATCCTAGATTTACGTCAGTGCAACTATTTTCTTCCTTGACTGAGTGCTAAGTAGTTTGTCGACACAGCTGGTATTATTGAAGGTGCTAACGATGGTCGAGGTAGAGGAAGACAAGGTTAGTAGCGCTGGTATATTTTACCTGTCAGAATACTAAATTTGTTTGCAGTCATCGCTGGTATGAATTCCCACAAATAATCACCAATGCAAGAAATCTGAAGGAAACCCTTAGTTGCACGTACATGTAATCTCATCTTCATTGTCCTGGACGTCCTCAAGCCTCTAGCAGACAAACGAATCATTGAGTCCGAATTAGAAGGTTTCGGTATCCGGCTGAACAAACGGCCTCCAGCAATCACAGTACGGAAAAAGGACAAGGGCGGTGTTGCCATCACGAACACTGTTCCGCTCACAAACATCGACCAAGACGAGATCAAGGCTGTTCTGAGCGAATATAAGCTCAGCAATTGTGACGTTGCCATTCGGGAGCCTAACGCGACTGCGGACGACCTTGTCGATGTCATTGAAGGAAACCGAGTATATATCCCTTGTATTTATGTGAGTGTGGGCTGACGAGCTCGAGAAAATATGAGCTGACTCCTTTCGCTGTCCTGTCCTCAAGGTGTTGAACAAAGTGGGCTTCTCTACTCTGTTCCAAATGGTGCAACTCTACTTATACTGGCATGGCCCAGATCGATGCAATCTCTATTGAAGAACTTGATCTGCTCTACAAGATCCCCAACAGCGTCCCAGTCTCGTCGAAGGAGTGGCTGAATATAGATGAGCTCATCGACAGAATGTGGGAACGGCTGGACCTCGTCAGGGTGTACACCAAGCCCAGGAAAGCTCCTCCGGACTATACCCAGCCAGTCGTGCTCCGCAGGGGTCGCAGCTCTGTGGAAGACTTCTGTAATTCCATTCACAAGGAAATTGCCAAGCAGATGAAATAGTAAGTTCGGTTCAGATTATGCTGCAGGTAGAACTTCATTGAGATGACTGCAGCGCTATTGTATGGGGCGCCAGTGCGAAGCATTCTCGAGGACAAAAAGTGGGCTTGGAGCACGTTTTGGAGGATGAAGACGGTAAGTGAATGGACTGACTCATGTGGACTTTCGGAGGCTGATAGAGACACGTGTAGTCGTGCACATTGTAAAGAAATAGTCGATTGGATACCATCACATGTAGCTATAGTATATACATCCTGCGTGTTGTCCGAGCGAATATAACGTAGTTCGTTCAGTCATGTTGCAGATATATCCACGACAGACGCAAGAAAGCCCAGACCAGCCCAATAGCGCAGTATACACTGGTCAGCATAAGTGGCAGGAAATCGAATGAGGATGCGCCCGCTCCGGTCTGTGGTGTTGGATCAGGCTCGGGGCAGGAGAAGTTGCCAGGCACACATGTGGCTGCGACTGCCGCCTGTTGATGCTGCGAAGAGCGGCTGGTCAGGATAGGGATGGCAGTGACAACTATCTGCAATATCGGGAATCCTGCGAGGTAGATTTTCTCTGCCAAATCCACTATCACGCCGGGAAGTGATCTTGGGAATCTGCCACCAGTTAGCTCATAGACGGTGTACTTGTCGAGCAGTTTGACTCACTCGTACATGCGCCGATTGAGCGGCACGAAAACGAGCGTGGCCCAAAGAACGCTATAGATCACTTCCACGAATATCTCTAAAGCCATCTCGTTAGGCGAATGTCGGACATTCGACGGAGGAGATGACGGACCAGCCGGAGTAAAAAGCAGAGGAAAGAGAGAGAAGACACCAGCGACACTTGCAATTGTGAAAGTCCTGAAATAAGGGTAGCTCTCGCAGGCCAAGAGACTAATGAAACCGTTACGCCAAGAAGATGCGGTCAACCAAGGGATCCACACCTGAGTGGTACCAGCACCAACAGGATTGCCTTTTCGTGTACATGCCAACCGAACATGAAAGACGTATAGCCACACAGAGTCACAGCTCCCAGGAAGGACTTGTAGCTAGGTGTTCTCCAGAGCTTCACCAAGAATCCCTGCCACAGCACGTTCGGAAGGTGAGTCATAATAGATGACTATGTCCGCACCGTCTGGAATAGCAGAGTAACCGCAAATGTATGGATTGGCTGTATGTTGGGTAGTACCGCGAAGACTGTGTCGCCGACAAGACCTCTCGACGTCGAGGCAACGCCTTCCGCGTTCAGAGATAGGCTGATGCCTGCACGCTTCACGACTAAGTCCGGAGTTAATTGAGCTACCCAATGAATTGATGAATACTGGCTTACTCTGCAGTAGGACTCTATCAGCCGCAGTCACCAAAGCCCAAGCGTTCGGCGCCCAGTACGCATGGTTCAGTCCACGCGTAAACGGGAACAACCTAGAGAGCAGCTGTGGCAGCTGTCCCATCAAGATGAACGGACCCAGTGAAACCACGAAGACGGCTATCACGATGTTCGCCAGTGATAGGAAGTTGCGAGGAAGCAGCTCCCCTTGTGGCGACATGCAGAACGAGCGAAGCAGGTAGACAAAGTACGCGGGCTACTTGCGTTCCATGAGACGTGCATGGGATTCTGTGGGGGAGAGACGTACGGCTAGGTACATATATATATGCTTGAAGTTGAGCAGGACGGCGAAGAGGAAGCCGCTCGCTAGTTTATCGCCCTTCAACGTAATCAGAGCAGGCGCTTTTACATCAGTGAATCAACGTACTTGGCGTGCCATGTAGATGGACCACAGAAGAATACCAAACATGAATCCATTGTATTGGAAGTGAATATGATCCACTATGAGAAATCCTGGATGCAGAAACAACGATGCTGATATAATCCTTTGCAAAGCTGGATCATTGGCTCCTCGGATAAACCTGGCTATTAGATGAACAAGCTGGTATGTAAATGAGTTAACCGTTTACCTTAGGACTGCCGCACCCAGGACCAACTCCGTCAAGATCACAGTGGTGCGCTGGTAGGCAACTACTGACCATGCATCATAGTTCAGGTTATCCAGGTCGACGATGCGTTTGTCGATGAAGTAAGCGGGGATCGACAAGACTTTCTCGAAGTAAGCAAAGAAGGGAGGATAGTCCAGGGCTAAAAGGAATAATCAGAGTGTGTCCGTGGAAACCACGACGGAGCTTACTCCATTCTGATGTCGTCTTTGCGTTCATGAGACTCAGTCAACCGAAGTTATCGACGACTCACGTCGTAATACCATTTAGACAAGGGTAAAGAATGCGTTATTGCCAGCCAATTGCGGTGGACCTCAAAGTCAGTAGAACGGCTGTGTAGAGTATTCCTTGAACAGGAGATACTCGTATACATGGTTTCTGCAGACGTACTAGGCAGGGTAGAGGAGGAGCTTCAGACATGTCGAAAGAATCAAGATATCCCGCTCTCCAATAGTCACGTCCATATTCAACCACGTCGAGCTCTTGGACTCCTGTTTGGGTTCCGCAGGGCTCGCCTCTTGGACAAGATCTTGTGGGCTTTTCTCTCCGTGGTCGCGAAAGCGAGAGCGAAGGACATTGGGAGACGACATGATGCTCGCTCCTCCGGTGAGCTGGGCAAAGTTAATTGCAGAGGTCCGTGAAAGCGCCGATGTAGGAGTAGAATCAATAATAAAGCAGTCCCTTCAGAACATGACGCGTCGCAGTGCAAGCTTTAAGCTGAGATGGGACACGTCGATACGAGCGCGTTGTGGCGCGCACGTCTCGATCACTTCTTGTATTAATACCACCACCTCTTCTGCCAACCGGTCGACCAAAAGATGAGCGAACAGGCCAAAGCCGCAAACATCACAGAGCAAGCAGCAAAAGGGTTTGTGCCGAGGGTGGCTTGCTCGTCCTAGTAACTTACTTTAATCCGGCAGGGGTGTCCTCCTCAAGCTGATCATATTCAGCCTGTCGTTGGGTATCGTCCCAATTTCTTCATATTTCCTGTCTGAAAAATATGTATGGAACGGTACGCAGCTTTTTTAATATTGTAAGCAACATCCAGGATCACCCGTGCATTACAGGAAACTCGAATTACGCTGCAATTACCGCCGTCTTCGCGGCCAATATCGTACTGGTGACATACATCATCCTATCAATCCTAGAAGACAGGCCTCCTGCGCCTGCTGCTTCTACCGACCCGAAAAAGAACGAATGAGCGTGAGCTCTCGTAATGTGGACTATGGCCAATATCAAACTGCGACCCCCCAGCGTATGCTCCCGCACTCCGACACCATGCTAACCCTCTTGCGCGCGTTCGTCGTGTCTCTTGGTGCAAGTATAAAGGGCAAATCCCGATATGGACTACGCCCGTGATCCCCTTTCTGTATCGGGAATTCGTGTATGGTGGGGGGTGGTGACACGGGCCCGACGACGGAGCTGGCGGTTGACGAGCTGTAGTCTGAGCTTCCATTACTCGAGCGTCTTCCTTCAGGACTCTCCGGCGTAGAAGGTTCTGTCACTTCGATAGTCGGCAGGCCGGGCAGCGAGGAGTTGGGTTGCTCTGGCGTACATAACATCTCCTGCCGCCGTATGCCTCCCAAGACCCCTAATGCATCTGCTGATATAGATCTCCTGAGCTGCCGTGGCTGTCTGACCTGAGAAGCACTGCCCACTGCTGACGGGTGGCGCTTGGGCGCGAAAGGCAGATGGCTTGCGGGAGACGTGCTGGGCCGTCTTGAGTGTGGTCGGTCAGCTCTAGGGAAGGACGGCACGTCGGGGAACATCTCTAGCAGCACCCTCGTCCGTGCGCTGCCTTGGGGCTTCGGCTTGCTCGACGAAGCAGGCTCGTCTACGTCGGCGGGGGGCTGCGGAGGAGGCATAGTAGGGACAGGAGGAATGATAGAAATCCGGCGTCGCCGCCGCCTGGATTTGCCCTTGCGCACGCTGCAGTGCGCGTCCATGATATCGACGCCCAGCTCCTCGTCATAGTAGTTCCAGTCATCGTCGTCGTCATTCTCGCTGCCACCGCCCAAATCCAGGAAGCTCGGGCGGAACTCGGCCTCGGAGAGGGTCGGGCGCGGAAAGGGGACTGAAGATGTGGATTCCAATACGCAGCGGGAGGAATACAAGTCGTCCTCGTCCTCTTGGAGGATGATTATGGGAATGACTGGGCGCTCGACTAGTGGGCTGTTTTCGGGGGTAAATGTCTCGAGATGGGAGGAGCGTATCTGATCGACTTCGGCGTCAATGACGAGATCGCTGAGGGATGACAGTGGTGAAGGCTGAGGCGTCCTAGACTGGAACTTGTCGAGCGGGCTTGTGGCGGGCCGCTTCTGGCTGGCGAAGGATGACTTCCGTGCCCGCGGGGTCGTACCAGTCGTCGGTCGTCGCTGGCTCTGGGTATCCTTGGACAAAGGGGACCCTTTGCGTTCAGGTGTCTTACCAGGCGACCCGTCGCGGAAAGCTGGTACACTCTTCGAGCTCCGCAGCGAAGACGTAGATGCTCTGCTCTTGCTGTAGCTGGGAGACCGAGTGGGCGGCGTAATAACGGAGACCCGCGGGTGTGTTGGCAGCAACCCAGGAAGGTAGGAGACGAGGTCCTCGCCATCGCACTTCTCTTTACGACTGGACTTCCCTCCGCCCTCGTTCTTGTTCTTTAGGAGATTAACGAATGCAGAGAGGGACTTCATTGATTATAAGGATATGGTCTAACACGGCCATCGTGGTTTAGCGTGGGCGGGGAATGGCAGAAGAGCCGCTTACTTTACGGCTCGTAATTCGTGAAGGACGTAAGGAAGCAGATGCTGGTTAACAAGCACCAAGGGCAAGTAGCGGACGTGCAGTCGGGACGCGCATGGAATGAATGTTTATTACTGCTCCTATCCCTCTGAGCGGAAAGGTCCTGTAGCGGTAACGGAGCAGCACATACCAATACATTTCGCGATTATCCGTTCATTCACTTGGGCCAGGCCAAGATTGACAGTTCTCCTATTCCAGGCCATGCTCGCTTCACCTGGGCTTTCTGGCAGCGCGGGTGATGCCTACTATGCCGACACTAGTGTTCACTCTACGCTTCGTCTCTAAGATCTATGCCTCGAAGACGGCATGCAGGACGCTGCTGCAGTTGGGGGTGGCCTCTGCTCACGAGATCGGGGTTGGATCTAGGAACTTCCCTAGTTAATCTCCCTCCGAGATCTTCGATTGGATCGACCGGCGGCAGTTTCGTCGGGCAACACACGGCGCCCTATAATGAAGTCACGTTCCTGGCTTCATCTTGTTTGGCACTAACGAAAGCAAGCAGCATCTACTAGTCTTCCGGGATACTCGCGCTGGAATGCGGAGTACGGACACATAGTTGCAAGCTCTATACCCAATGATGAACCCCGCGCCAGACTGTGTCAAGATATCTTGCCACCACACTCCATATCTCAGTGGACCCTGTACCTATGGCACGCTCGGCCAGTCGAGCTCGGGCCCCTCGGAATGATGGGCGCGGACCGAAGTATATACGGCGTAACAGTACTGGACTCGCCGAACACGGAGAACTATTAACTACCAAGATGAGAAATGATTCATGAATATTGTTCAACTGCAAACGAATTATGTTGATCAATTGCAACTCATGCTCGAGCTGGACCCCGGAGCTCGTCGCCTTCATCTCAGTCAAAGATCTCGCAAAGAGTTTATGAATATTGGTATGGTGTGGTAAAGCTGTTATACAGTATGACAGATCTAATGCAACTAATGGAACAAAACAATAAGGATAACATAGGGTAACGATGACATGATACAGCTAATAGCACACAGCTCCGATGCAAAAACGTTCGTCATGTCTGCCATGGCATCTAGAAGTCCTCATCGACGGTGCTGGAGCGGCGACGTTAGGAAGCTATGCCATCAAGAAACCAAAAAGGTACTCACAAAGTCTTGGAGTTACTGGCCTGGCTCTCCTGGCTGTTGGTGTGGTTGACGTTCGCCTTGGCGTAGTCCGACACGCGCTTCTCGAAGAAGTTCGTCTTGCCCTGGAGCGAGATGTTCTCCATGAAATCGAAGGGGTTAGTGGCGTTGTAGTGCTTCTCGTTGCCGAGAGCGACGAGCAGACGATCGGCGACGAACTCGATGTACTGGCACATGAGCTCAGAGTTCATGCCGATGAGCTTGACTGGGAGGGCATCTGCAATTGAGTTAGTACATTGCAGTCATGTCATCCTTCGCTGAGCTCACCAGTCAGGAACTCCTGTTCAATACCGACAGCCTCAACGATGATAGCCTTGACGGTATCGGGGTGAGGGCGCCTCTTCATGTGCTGGAAGAGTAGGCAGGCGAAGTCGGTGTGCATGCCCTCGTCACGAGAGATCAACTCGTTCGAGAAGGTCAAGCCGGGCATCAGGCCGCGCTTCTTCAGCCAGAAAATGGAGGCGAAGGAGCCAGAGAAGAAAATGCCCTCAACAGCAGCGAAGGCCACGAGACGCTCAGCGAACGTAGAGCGCTTGTCCGCGATCCAGGTGAGGGCCCAGTCGGCCTTGCGCTTGACGCATGGGATGGTCTCGACGGCGTCGAAGAGGTAGTCGCGCTGCTTGGGGTCCTTGATGTAGGTGTCGATGAGGAGGGAGTAGGTCTCGGAGTGGATGTTCTCCATCATGATCTGGAAGCCGTAGAAGCAGCGCGCCTCGGCGACTTGGACCTCGTTGGAGAACCGCTCGAGGAGGTTCTCGTTGACGATACCGTCGGACGCGGCGAAGAACGCGAGGACGTGGGAGATGAAGTGGCGCTCGTTGTCGTTCAGGCGGTTGTTCCAGTCATGGAGGTCCTTGGACAGGTCCATCTCCTCAGCGGTCCAGAAGGAAGCCTCAGCCTTCTTGTACATTTGCCAGATCTAGACACACGCGTTAAAGTTGCTCAGTGCCACATATGTAGCATGCGTACCTCGTGATATTGAATGGGGAAGAGGACAAAGCGGCGCTTGGACTCTAGCAGGAGAGGCTCCATGTCTGGAGGATGTCAGGCAACATTCGCGTAACAGTGCCACCAAAACTTACGTTCAGGAAGATCAACCTCGCCCACGTACTTTCCTCGAATATCCTCCTGCTCGACCTCCTCAACCTGCTCCTCGACCTCCTCGACTACCTTTGGCTCAGGCTTAAGTGTGAAGAAGTCGGCGTCATCGAAGCAGCTCTCGGGCGACTCGGGTAGGCGTTCATCGTCAATGATCTCGACGGCCTTCTTGGACTTGGTGGGGGTAGTAATGTTGAACTGTGATAGGGCAGCAGCAGCCTGAACGGGTACATGTAGGTTAGAAGACGAAGTCAAGATGGGGTAGAGAACGCGTCTCGGCGCGTACCTTTTTGCTCGGGGAAGGGCCGGGGGACACAGGGCGGACGATAGAGGCCATGGCAACGAAGGGTAGAGTGTAGGAAAAGTGTGCTGGCGACGCGAGAGGCGGAAGACGTTGGTGGTCTGGAGGAAAAGGACGGCAGCAGCGCGCGGGCGTTTTTATAGGATAATAGGGGCTTTACGCGTGTTTGTTCATTAAACGAGAGTCACGGACGCGTTGTTTGCATTTATTGACGCGTTTATCGCCACGCCTCCTCGACACAATCACGCCACGCGTATCACCGGAGGGAACCGAATATACGTGATCGCTGTAAATGCC